>OX467709.1:65975344-66575344 GCA_950111635.1 Agelastica alni | reverse complement strand
ATTTGTTTGGGGTTAATTAATTTTTAGTGATTATTCTTTATAAAATCACTTGGCGCCCTAACGTGGTTAGTAATTATAGTTTTTTTTTATAGTTTGATATATTCAGCAAAAATACGATTGTATAGATCCGTGAACTTATCTATACATCCCCTCAAATTTAATCCAATTTATAAATCAAGGAGTTACGGAACCCTGCGTATAATATTTTAATCTTTTTCCTTGAAATTTTTTTAGTTGATAAATAGTTTGAACATTGAAATTAAAAATTTTAAAATACATTAAGTTTTATTTGTTTAATTAATATTAATTATCAGTATTTGATTCTTATTCATTTCATACGATTAGTTAAAAATATTTAAAAATTCTTTTTCAGTGTTTAGACCTTTAGCTCTTTATTAAATCAGCAATTTATTAGTTTTCTTTTAAGTTACATAAGAGTCTTGTAACACAATTGTCACTTATTGATTTATGTTATTTAAAACTTTCCAGTCAGGAAGAACTGCAAATACTCATAAACAGAGTGACGAGTCATGTAACAAATATGGACTTAGACTCAATTCTTCAAAATTAAAAAGATTTTTTTGCAACAAAGGAATCACTTTAAAATTAAAAATCAGACACGCTGCTATATATTTTTCACGTTGCTCTTTGGAGTAGAGAGTTGGACGCTGACCGACTCATTATTAAAGAGGCTGGAGGCCTTTGAATTGTGGGCCTACAGAAGAATCCTACGAATAAGCTGGATGGACCGAATAAGAAATGAGGTAGTTCTACAACGAATGAGGAAAAACACAGAAATAATTAAAATAATAAAAGCCGAAAACTCGAATACTTCGGCCACGTGATGAGGCATCCAGAGAAATATTATCTCCTTCATTTAGTGATGCAGGGTAAGATTGCCGGAAGTAGAGGTCCAGGACGAAGAAAAACATTTTGGCTCCGAAATCTTCGAGAGTAGTATCGCAAATCATCCGTTGAACTATTCAGAGCTGCGTTAAACAAAGTTATTATAGCCAATATGATTGCCAAAGTTCGATAATCGGACAGAGTACCGAAAGAAGAAGAAAACTTTCCATATTATTAAGAGTAAATTAAAAAATTTATTTTTTAAAAAACTCCTTTCACTTTAAGTACATTATAAAAACAATGTTATCCCGAAAGCTATAAAATGTGATAATCGTATAAAAGTTCGTGCGCCGGTAAAGTGGTGTTCAATTCAGTAACTGCCTTTTTAAAGGCTACATTCGAATGCAATAACCCTTTAACTCAATTGTGATTGCCGTTATGTGACATTTCTTGTTTCAATATACTTTCCTCTAGAGGGCATGTATGTTCTAGCCTTTCTTTATTGCTTTAAAACTACTCTTAGATGTCGATTGAGATAAAATTTGTACCTTGAAAGTAAATGATTGGTATTTTTATTAAAAAATAACATTTTTCCTTTACATTTTTATTAAAGTCAAAGTACACCGTTCTTATTTGAGTTGGGCCCATAAAATGGCCAGGAATATCTTATTGAATATTTTCTGTACAGTTATCTACAGTGTAGTAGACAAAACCGGATAATTGCTCAAAAAAAAATATCAAATAATTTATTGAAATTAGGGAAATTTTGTCACGCTAAAAAAAAACAGGAAATATGGTATACAGTGTTCATAGATACCTACATACATATATTCACGCCCTTTATTCTTTTGGGGTAGGCAGTGACCACTTATTTTTACCTGCTACGATTTTACTAAACGTCTTTCTCTTTTCTACTTTCATCAGTGCATTTATTCCTGCTCGTCGGTTGCTGGTACTTTCAATTTGGCCAATTTTGATCTGATCAAGATTTTTTCGCCGAGGTTGACCACTACCGACTTGTCCATTCACACTCGCTTATAAATTTGTTTCGTCAATCTTCCTTCATCTATCCTTTCTTCGTGTCCAAACTATCTAAGCATTTTTGTATCTTTCCTTGTAACCTCATCTTCTTTTACACCACACCGTTCTCTTATCTCACTATTTTTTACTTTATCCAACCGAGTCACTCCGCCTATACTTCTCAAATTACTCATCTTCGCAGCATTAATCCTATTTTTATGTTTTTTTTTGCCAAACCCAACATTTACTACCATACATAAGTGTTTTTTTAAGTAGGATCCGACAACAGCTTTTAGGCCTTGACCTTAAAATATTTGGTGTCATCCCTTGGGTTAAAATTTGTTTTTCTTGTGGATTTATTTCGAGTCGTTTTAATTACAAAATCAGGGATTTTCCATAAATCGTGTTTCGTCTATTCTATGGGGCCTATTTTATTGACTCTTGCCAAACCATCAATTTGCTTCATATTATGTTTTGCTGTTTTGGTTAATTTACGATTATCTGTTCAGCATAATATGCTTTCAAAAGATGGTATACTGATTATTTGTCTTTTCCCTTGCGAAATTCATTCTCTTCCTTGCCCAACTTTGTTAGATGTTCACTGACTTGCTGGTGACCTTAGAGATTCGAACTAGCTGTTTTAGATTTTAAATTAGAAAGTAAAATTTTATTCACTCAGTATTGCTAGTCCAATAAGCATTTGGCTTGTTCTTAATTTTTTTGTATTTTTTTATTTCACAACATAATTGGTTAGAATTTTATCCATACTAACTTTCCCAAAATTTATGTTTGCTGCGAGAAATCTGACACGGCGTTCAAGAGACAGCAAAATTGAAACTAACTTTGATATTTGTCGCTTGAAAGCACTGCTACGATAAAACCATAGGCGGCTCTCTGATTTTTATTGAGTTAAGCAAAAATTTTCAACATTTATTTTAAAAAAAATATTTTTACGCATACACTGCAAATACAGAGACTTAAGGCTTGTTGAACAACTTTCTTCCATTGACTTTTATCATTTGCTTTTTCTTTACAGCTTACTTACCTACTTTTTAAAGTCCAAATCTTCTAACATTTTTTTAGCCCGGTAGTGGGCTACGGTAATAGCGTTGTCGTTGACAATCCCCATATCATCTATAAAACACGTCGCAGCGCACAGTATGCATCTCAGGATATGTTTCTCATCCTGCACTTCGCCACATTGCTCTTCCTGTATCCCCCATCTGATCATATTTGTTTTCACCGATGCCACTTTACTTCTTATTCGGTTTAATGTTTTCCAGGTTTTCCAATCCAGGGTAGAGCCTGATAAAGGAAATTCCGACCGAGGAAAATTATCTGGTGGGTCCAATGGAGCAGAGTAAAGGAAAATATTTCTAGATTTTAGTCTCCTCATTGGTTCTTGATTTACGTGTAGGTTATAGCGTTCATCAAACACTTGCTTAGACTTCTCAAAATTTTTAATGCCTTTTCTGCGTTCGGTTGGTGTTTAGAAACCTGCCGTTCTATAGAGTTTTACCAGGAAAGTAGCTTTCAGGTTTGATTAAGAGCAACGTTAACCTGTTTTGCATGTTAAGATCGGCACCATACTGGTGCAGCATTCTCTCCCGTAGAGAAGCAAAGTGCTTGTGTAGATGTTCCCAGGACTTAAGGTTTAGCGCCCCCATTTACTTTCAGCAAGTTTTTTATTGGGTTATTCCTGGCTGTCACTTTTTGCCGAGTATTATGGCAGTGCTTTTTGAAGGATAGCGTTCTGTCCATAGTAATACCCAGGTACATAGTTTTTAGAGCTGCTTTTAATTTAACTTCTGTATCCCTAAAAGTTTTATCCTGTATGGGGATTGCAAGGTCGTCGGCATATAGAAAATGTCTAGCATGTTCGGTGACTGGTTGATCATTGGTATACATGTTAAACAGAGTTGGAGCCAAAACGCTTCCCTGTGGTAGACCGCTTTTTTGAAGTCTCTATCGGTTTTTTTTTCCTTGCAGTTCTACATAAAACCGTCTGTTCCATAAGAGTGATCCTATAACCTGCCTTAACCTCAAGTCCTTTGTTGTGCTATATACTTTTTGGAGCAGTTTTTTGTGGTTTACAGTATCGTATGCTGCGGTTAGGTCGATAAAGATATCTCCTGTTGTTAACTTTTTCTGTGAGGTTAAGTACTGGGCCAGTACAGGATTTTCCAGGTCTGAATTCTGCTTGTTGAGAAATCAGAGGAATCAACGTGGCTTTAAATAAGTTGCAAAATCAATCAATTTACAGCTACCAACGTTTAGTATGTCACCTCTAACGTCTTTTATTTATTTTTAGCTTAGCTTGGTCGTCTATTTCTCTTCTTTTCAAAAGAGCTTCTGTATAGCACCATTTATAATTCATTTTCGTACATTTGCATCACTTAATCACTATGTTTTTATGAGTGCTGTAATATTAACCTTTTTTCCTATTATATACTTTTTTTAGTATAAAACCCTTCACTAATGGTCCTTAATATTTTCTTTTCCATTCTTTTGGGTTTTTTTTTAATATTTATGTATAACTGGTTTCCATTCTCTTTGATGTGAGCTTATATCTCATTAGCGTTTTTAAAATTTTATACATTTTCTTTCTTTTGCATTTCTGGTATATAATTACCATTGGCCTGGTTTATCATTAGTCCAAAAGCTCCAGTTTTTTTTAATTCAGTTATTATGTTTCCTTTTAATTTCAGATCGTCGGTATACGCTAGACATTGATGATTTGTATTGAATATTGTTCCTTTTGTTTTAATTCCGCTTTTCCTAATTATTGTATTTTAAAGGACGAGATTAAATAGCGTAGTAGGAAGCAGATATTCCTGTTAGGGAGGCTGTTGACTTGTGGCCACTTCAACAAACTTTACTTTAAATTTAAACCACGTGCATCGCCAGTTATCGACATACTTAAAAAAAATATGTTTATATTATTAGATCTCTGGCTGTTGTAATTGTAGCGAAATAAATTTTTTTATTTTAATCACAAGTTTTGACGTGATAACGTCTTATAAATCGATGAACGCCGGCTGCACGCACGAAAAAGCATGACTCATTGTCACGTTCCACCTGAGCCGAGCGTGCAAGCGAGAGCGCCGAACAAGCGATAGAGAGGCACGATTGGCCTAAGCGTTCGGCTTGTGACGCATCTATTTCTCTTCCACTCCGTCGGCCGATGCGTCCTAGTAGAAAAGAGACGGAAAATATTTGAATTAACGAGTGCAAATAAATGTTAATTTTTTAAAAAAAATTGTAGTTTTCATTTAACTCCTTTTTTGTATTATACAAAATAAGGATAATTTAGTGAAAATAATTCAATTCAATTAATCAATCAATCAATTTTTGATCAATGTTTTCTTATGACGTTAACACGTAAAGTTATCGTCCGTAAACCGACTTTACAGACAACCAATTTTGTCAAGGACACTTAAACACCAAATAAATATCTTAAATATTCAGACAAACGTTTGTTTAAGTTTTATAATACATAGTAGAGATTTTGTGGCGCCCATGAACGAGAGTCGGAAGCATAGACACTGACTGTAGAGAACTGTAGCCCTAAATCTTAGCTTCGGTAGTTTCGTATTACAATGTTTTATGATCATAATTCGGAGAGAACAAAAGACCTTTCAAACTTTCTGGTACCGACAATACGAAATTTGTTTACGGTGTTTTTGCGCTTTGTCAGCTTGACACAATAAGCGCCAAATCTCGGACTTGACGCATTTAGAAATGACGAGAGAAAAAAAACTAGCCATGCATATTTTAAATTAAAAACTTCGTAATTAAAAGATTTATTTAAAGAAACTGATTAAGTATATTTTGTAAAATCGTTACGTTAATCAGTACCTTGATTTATAACTATAGTTCTGCAAATTTGCAAGTTTGTCTAAGAATTGAATGTCATCTGGTCAAAAAGTGTCGAGAATCGAAGGAACCAGAATATGTTGGTCTCTTTTTATTTTCGTGTCCAATATGGCAGTCGTCAGTAGCGGCGTTAGGGTGCGGCGATTACCCAGGGCACCGGTCACAAAGAGGCGCTGCAGGTACCCCTTATATCCTTTCGCTCATTGAGCAAGGCCACCTCTCTGATTTGGCTCCCTGTGATTTGTTCTTGTTCCCAAATATTAATATACTCGTATGTATATTATTGTTTTTTTTAAAATTCTTTTATAATTTCTAAATTTATATTTTTTTAGTTTTTGATATTGTATTTTTAATAAAAGTTATCTTCACCATCATCTGCACACTTATGAAGTCATGTATTTATGGAAAATAAAAGTTTATAAAGAAAGTAAATTAAATTTAACAAGCACACATAATCTAAAGAAAATATTTTTTAATTTCCGACATTCTGACAAGTACATCCGAAATGCAAGTTTGTTGGCTTCGTTAAATAACATCCCCGGGTGATACACCTATATGATGCGTTTTTCTTGTTTTCTCTCTCTATGTTGGTATTTCTCCACTGTAATTTCTAGAGTTTTCCCAAAACGAGCTCGGTGTATTTATAACCTCAATTATATTATTGTAACCCAAATATGCATTCATCAGTTATTAAATTTCTGAAATATAAGTAGATGTTTGCAAGATGAATTCGTTAGGAAAATTATTTTTGATCGATTTTATTGTGTTTGGTATTTATATCCCGACTTTTAAAAAAATCTGAACACCCACAAAGAGTAACTTAGTGATAAGCTAAGCAAATCCAAGTCTAAGAAAGTATTGATATTGGTCTCGGTCTAGCTTATCCGGTCTTAGTCTTGCGTATTCAGTTTTGGTCTTGATCTTGATTAATAATTTTGTTACTTACCTCGTTTTGAAAATTTTTCAAGGCTTTTATAGGTATAAATTATAGATTAATAACAATTAATATCTATAATTAATAAAACTTTAAGGTGCGAACACCAGGGTGACCCTACTGTGGGTACCTGGGCACCAGGGGGTGGAGGGAAACGAAAAAGCCTACACCCTTGCAAAACAAGGGGCCAAATCTGCGTTCAATGGACCAGAACCGGTTTTTGGAGTCACCACAAGTGCCGCCAAAACAATTATTTCGGACTGATCGGAGAGGAAAATACTCACGCACTGGTCCGGTATACCAGAGTTAACTAACTCGAAGGCATTTCTACCCAAACCCTTGAGAAACACAACTAAGCAGAATGGAGCAGAAATGACCTGTGTATTCTAACGGGACTGCTTACAGGACACTATCGTCTAAGATACCATCTCAAAAAGATAGGTCTGAACCAACAAACGGACTGTCGGTTTTGCTGCGTGGAAGACGAAACTGCTGATCATATACTATGTTCATGCTCCGGCCTGGAAAGAATAAGGTTCAACATATTTGGTTACACCAACCTAGAACCTACTGATTTCAAAAAAATCTCACCCTATACAACCATGTTCTTCGTGAGAAGGGCAGGATTGTGCGGTGAACTGTAATCTCTAGGGGTGAGCCACATAGACCTACTAAAGGTCGCAGTGGAGGGGCGACCACGCCCCACTCACATGATACCTAACCTAACCTACGTCGTTTTGAAAAATTTTCAAGTCTTTTATAGGTATAAATTATAAACTATTAACAATTAATATCTATAATTAATAAAACTTTATTTTTTTTATCGTATTCTATTGTTTTTAATATTGATATATTATTATAATATAATATACTTACACTTACATTTATTATTTTTAATCAATGACCACGAATTGATGCACAATAGCCATCAAACCCACTCGTTATTTAATCTATTGCGAAGCTGTCGTATTACAAGCGACGCTTTTAAAAAAATTCTCAACTGGGACAGATGTAGCCGAAATGGACAAAAAAATATGGAGCCATTTTTGCCAAAATGGAAAATTAAAGCTCATGTCGTTTTCACCAATGTAATATACCTTCGTTGCTCGTAGCTTGGCTGACTCAAAAATATTTGTTTTGAGAGTTGAGAAGCTGACGAAGAAGATAGAGTCAAAAATAATATGTTGAAATCGCCTTCATCTTCCTGACACTCTCCACTTATATCCATAAATGATTCTCCCACTGGCTTTTAAAGTTGGTATTTTTCAGAAAAAATTTTAAACCAACAATCTAAAATCATTTGGTCTTAGTCTTGATCTTGTTAGTGTATATATGATCTTGTTCTTCGTTTTGATCTTACAAAATCGCAAAACCAATATTGCAAGAACAAGGACGATTTTGCTCATCACTGAAGTTAATTAATTTAATTATTATTTGATAAAATGTTCGGATGCTTCTTTTTCTTTAAGTGCCGTCTCCATTACAGAGGTTGTCTATCATCATGGTTATCATTACTTTGGGAAGTATGACCTTAAATATAGTTCAGCTGTTAATAAATTAAAATATATTTAAAGGTGTTAAGCCAAAATTTAAATGATAAAGAAATGCTTAGATGGTTTGGACACTTAGAAAGGATGGATAAAGGAAGATTGACGAAACAAATTAATAAGGCGAGTGTGAATGAACATAAGTTGGTAGAGGTCGACATCGGCGAACATATCTCGATCAGATCAACATTGTTTTTAAGAAAGACCAGGTCAAGAGTATCAACAACCGACTAGCATATATGAGAGCACTGATGAAAGTAGAGGAAGCAGAAGATGTGTGTAAGAACCGTAGCGAAAGTGGAAGGAAGTGGTCTCTGTCTAACCCTACGGGAAAAAGGCTTGACTATATGTATGTATGTAATAAAAATAAATTAAACATTTATAAATACGCTTTACTTTGCAGTTAATAAATTTTTATAAAATTTTGTTTTAAATTAATTAATTTGGTTATTTATATAGGTATTTGTATTTAATTTTTTATCCAAGAGATGTACATGAAATTTTCGTATAATGCTTGCAGCTCAAAATGTAGCCGTAAAACGTATTTTCAAGAAGGTTTTGATTAAAATACTTTTAAGTACGTTGTAAGGTAAAACTTAGGCAGCCGACTTGCAAAATATGATTTCTGTTTTGACTGTAAATTATCTTTATGTTTCGTAGAAAGTTTTCCACCGTGTGCATTAATCAAAATTTAGCGAAATCGTGCGCGCGAAAAAGAGACCGCCACCGCCGCCATAAAAGATAACGAATTCACAAAAGTGATTCATTTCCACGTAATTAAAGTGCCGCCAATACATGCGGCGGTTCTCCGCGCCGCCATTTTACAAAGGAAAAATTGCTGGAAAGCCTTGATGCCTTTGTGTTGTTTTTAAAAAGATGGTTTCTGTGTACTGAAAGCGCTAGTTGACTCATTCTTTTTCGTATGCTTTCATTTTTAATTCACGTCAAACTTTTTTCTTAGTATTTCAAAGAATCGGATGCATAAAGTTATCTGCATTACAATTTAAACAAACAATACCAACGACTGCTTAAGAAAGTAGTACGAAAATATTTCCTTATTACCCACTTGAAATGACAAATGGCTAAAATAAAGATAATCCGATAGAAACGAAGTTCCTTACGCTATTTATAAATTTTGATCGAGGTATTTTGTAAAAAAAAGAAAAACGTATATAATTGTTACTGATTCTCATACAAAAGATATATATAATACCTACCAAGATTCGAATTCTACGTTTCATTTTTTTTATCTTTTTTTTATACTTTTATTTTATTTGCACTCTGACGTTTGCGCTTTCCATACTCTTTTGGACTCTGAACACATGACTTTACTTTTGTCTTCCTATAATTTCAATAGTAAAATAAATAGTTAACACTTAAATCACATGTACAAGAAACGAATGTATTTACAGTAAATACTTGTATCAAGTTATACAATTTTATCAACTTATTTTTCAAAATCTGTATTACACACATTTGCTGCAGTTACCATTTTTAAAACTTAATTGCAATAATTAAACAATATTTACGTATTCCTCCACAATAAATTATAGTTAAAACAAGATAAAAAACACGTTTTTAGAGTTAATCAAACTAAAAAGTAAAAAATTATGCTTAACATAGGAATAAAATTACTGACGAGAAAATTAATGTCACTATTCTAAAATCGTTAGGTACTTTCATTCCGTAACGCAGAGTTAGTCTAAAAATGTCATACAAAGCAGTGACATTGATTGACATTAATTTTGTTTTGACAGTGACATTAATTTTCTCGTCATTAATTTTATTCCTATGTTAAGTTTGATTAACTTTAAAAGCGTGTTTTTTAGTATTTTTAAACTATATTTTATAATTGGCTTTTTAGATCCATTTGGTTTAATCACTAAAAAAATTATGTATTAAATGGTAAAAACACAAAAAAAATGCATTGGCCGGGAAACGAACCCGGGGGCCAGCGTGGCAGGCGAGCATTCTACTACTAAGCCACCGATGCATTTCGTTACGTGACGATTCCTACTAAATCGCACTATCCGTAAGCCGCGTTAAGGGACTTTGTTCCAAAAATATTTAAGAAACATAGTAATATCAACGCAAAACAGAGTTAGACGATATTCAGTCGACCAGCACAAATAAATATTTCCGATGAATAATTAAATAATTAACTACAACACCTCAATTTAAATTGTCCTCATTTCGTTGACATGTGTTTGCGTCGTTACTAATCATTTTGAAAGTGTGTACTTCTGATTATAACAGCAGATTTTGTTCGAAATAAAACTTAAAGATAAATAAATTAATTTAAAAGAGCTGTATTTAATTTACAACTGGTAATTTATAATGATAACTTTTAATTGATATCGGTATTACAAAAAAAAAAACATCAGTATCACCCTTATAAAAATTAATTGCATTAGGTCTTAATGTATTCTTTCAATTGTTTAATTGTTTTAATTGAATGAGTACAATTGTATAGTTCGTCGATAATTGTCACGTGTGGGCGTATTAAAAAAAATAGATATCGTAGACTTTATGGACAAAGGTATTGCGCGTTACATATAGACTTTTGTGCTTCTTTCCTACCTTAAGTTTAAATAAATATTTTAATTTAGAGAGAATATATGATTGGTGAACAGTTTTATGAGTGTGTATTAGCGCTCTGACTACCTACAAAGAAGTGCTACCACGTGTATGTGTTAATTTATAATGACCAAATTCCCCAAATGCTTGCCATTTAACCAAATGGAAGTGTTACGAATTGCGATCGATATTTTAAAGGCCAGACCTGTCCAGTGAATTATCCGTTTGACGAATGCGCTAGAATTGTGTAGAAGCTTCGCGTACGTGCTTTCTGGAAATTTGGGGATTGCTCTATGACAATATATAAGAACGCGTACAAATAAAAACTATTATTGTTAAGTGTGTGCTACTTATTAAAAAACTTATGTTCGTAGCAATAGTTTAATAATATATTTTTAGTTTGATTAAATTATTTCATAGACGCCTTGAATGTTCGTCTATCAGATGTAAAAAGTAATAAAAGTAATATAAATAAAAGAAGGAAGGAATTATAAACATAAAAAATAGATAAATTTGTTAACAATTATCTACAGTGCAAACATGTAATTTTTACGACTTAATTTTTGCGAGTGTGTATTTTATGAGTTTGCTAACTATTGCTAATCAATATTTAAAAGAAAAAGGATCTTATATGAGTTTTAATTTTATTGCTAAAATATTTACTCTTTTTTGTTTCGAGATCTGAATTTATATAATTTCGATTTTAATAAGCTTGACGTGTCAACAAAATATGTCACAATAATTGCTTTAACGCAAATTTTGAATTGAAATAGGTTATTAGCAAATAGAAATCGTATAAATTTAATGAAATATATACGATTTGATTTGTTTGCAGCATATTATCCAGAGGAATAATTAAAACAATGCCGTGCACAGACTTATTTATTTTACAGACATAATATTGTATTGGCTGGACGATTATTTAACCAATCGAAAACAGATAACTAAAATAAAAAACTTTGTGCCTGAAGAATCTACTGTGCAGATTGGTGTTCCGTGTTTCACAGGGAAGTGTATGAGGACCATTGTTGTTTCATCATTTATCTCAATGACTTGGAGTATATCCCTGGTTTTCTTGGTTTGAACTTATTTGCTGGTAATACTCTCTTATATACATTAAATTAAATTAAATTTAGTCACGCCTTTTCCCGTAGGGGTAGGCAGAGACCACTTCCTGCCACTTGCTACGGTTCTTTCACACATCTTTTGCTTTCTCTACTTTTATCAGTGCTCTTATACATGCTCATCGGTTGTTGGTACTCTTGACCTGGCCTTTCTTCAAAACAATATTGGTCTGATAGAGATATGTTCTCAGAGGTCGACCTCTACCGACGTTGCAAAAAGGGGAAACCTATCGTGTGGGCCGCGGACGGCCCGCACTGCGACTATTAGAAGGGGAAGGGATTATAGAAAGGAAATGATTGTGGACACGCTTTTTAAAAAGTTGCAGGTCATAGTTATCTGGAAAAACTGATTTTGTAAGCTTGTTCCATTCCGTAGCAGCCCTGTAAAAGAAAGATTCCTAATGAAGATTGGCCCTTGTATTGTCAAGCTTGAGAGTAAATGTGTGAGACTGATCAGCGTGCCGAGTTCTTCGGCCGAATGTGGCCAATGGTGGTACAAGAGTTTTTATTTCTCTGGAGCATCTGCCATGGAAATATCTGTAGAGCAATGACTGGTCTGCAACTCTTCTTCTATGTTCTAGAGGGTGAAGGGTATCTGTGAGAGTTGAGCTGTTTTGTTTCCCATTCAGCTCCATATTGTGTACAGCTGGTTACCATGAATTTGGTTTTCTTTTAGAAGTTGTTGGAGCCCCTCTATGCTTTCTGCCATAATAACCGTATCATCTGCATATCTCGGGTTGTTTATAGGAAGTCCATTGATCTTAAAATCAATATCGGTCTTTAATATTGCATTTTTTAGGGTTTAAATATTTTGTAATTGTTTAAAACAATAGCAATTGCCTTTGATGTCAAATAAACTCTTTGAAGTAAATGTCAGTTTTAAATTAAATTGGCGACGCGTCGTTTTTAAAAATTGTGTATAAAAATGAGTTCTATAAAGTATTTATTATTTAATTTTTTTGTTCGTGGAGAAAATATCGTCTGTTACACGGTTAGAATAAAAAAATTCGATACCCGTGGTTCTTCGCGCTTGCTATCGCTCGCGCTCGAAATATTCCATTCGTATAGAATTTTTAATTTTAACCTAGTGACAGTATCTACTATTTCTTTCTATTGTGCAGAAAGCGTCGGCATGCATATATTTTGTTTTGGCCTCGTTGACTTTAAGCCCCATAAATGCCGCTTCTTTTTCGATTTCGTAAAATGTTTCTTTTACTTTTATGACGCTTATGCTTACTGCGTATATATCATCAGCATATGCTAGCAGCAAGTTTGATCCACTGGCCCCGAATAGCTGGGTTTCAATAATTTTGGCTTCTCTTACTACTTTCTCCAATGCGCTATTAAAAAGCGTGGGTGAAAGTGCGTCTCCCTGTTTAAGACCTGTGCTCACCTGAAACACATCTGAGAGGTCATCACCAATCTTTACCCCGCACCTAGAACCCTTAACACAAGCTCCGGTTACTTTGATCAGCTTAGGTTTTTTTTTTTTAATGAAAATAGTCGCAAAAAGGGTAGACCTATCGTGTGGGCCGCGGACGGCCCACTACGACTATTAGAAGGGGAAGGGATTATAGAAAGGAAATGATTGTGGACCCGATTTTTGAAAAGTTACAGGTAATAGTTATCTGGAAAAACTGATTTTGTAAGCTTGTTCCATTCCGTAGCAGCCCTGTAAAAGAAAGATTCTTGATGGAGATTGGTCCTTGTAGTGTCAATGTTGAGACTAAATGGGTAAACTCAGCCATTGTATGCCATATTTTGACCCAAACACTTTAAGACCCTAAATGAATTTAATATAACTTACCAAAAAATGTGAAATGATCACAGAATTTAAGAAGTTTTAGGACTTTGTTGCTGAAACATTTTAAAAATGTTGAACTTTAACTAATAAATCTTAAATTCTAAAATATTACATTTTAAGGTTTAAATAATTTTAAATAGAATGTTACTGTGATAAAATATTTGTTTGTATTTAAAAAAAAATAACTATTTACCTTTTGTTTGTATATTAGGCAAGCCTATTTTACTGGAGTTTAAATCATTAATAGATATTTTTTTTAGAGAATTAAAATATTTTATTAAATAACATGACAGCAGTCTGAATGGAAAATTAATTATTAGTTATTATATATTTTCATAATGATTACGATGAGTTTGTCGAAAATAATATACAGACGCTATATATCCCAACATTATAAACACAAAACATGTATACAAATGAAAATATTTTGTCAAAAATTTAACTCACATTTTGTTGACGATACAGTGATAATGTCATCTGATCAAGATCCCCCATAAGCCCCTGAAAAGGTAAAAAATCATATTAAATCCACTACACATCTGCATCAAATAATAGAAAATTACAGTGAACCCTCCAATAAATCCACCTTAATTACCTTTACCATAAGAAAAACCACCCACCGATACCGGTAAACATTAAAGCAAAATATCTAGGACTCTACCTAGATCAGTTATTAACGTGAAAATCTCTTATTTAAACCAAAATAGACTATCCAGAAGTAAATATTATGTATTGGTTACTTAACAGAATCCTTAACGACCTGGACATCCCAATATTTGTCAACGATGTTATCAGTATTTTATCAAATACAACAAGCGATGCCAAGCTCACAGCAACCAACTTAATAATTATATATCCAGACAACAACCACTTCAGAACAGAAGAATGACAAGATTGTGGCCAGAAGACCATAGAGAACTTATCAATGGATAGTATGTAGTTTAAGTAATATCCATTCACTTATTACTCCATGTACAAATAGAGTAGATTGTCAAAAGGCAAAAATAAAAAAAATTCTTTAAAAAAATATTCTTTATTTAGTAAATCATATTGCCCTTTTTTATTAAAATTAATAACGAAGAAAAAGAGAGTATAAATATGATGATGGTATAACTTTTTTTGATAAAAGTAATCTGTATAAAATTGCATTGCGACCTCACTGGAATTCTACCATAAAATATAATCGAGTTGACAAAGTAACTAAAAGCATTTTCAATTTAATATTTTGCAGCAAACTGCCGATATATTTAATATTTATAATAAATATGACCCAAAAATTGTTTATGAATAAATACGTCTACAGGATGTCCTTTAAAAAGAGTCGGACATTTCTTTCTTTAACTATTAAATGAATTTTTAAATTAAACACGAAAAGACACCATTCAAACCGCGAACAAATACTGAGAGCCATTGGCATCTTAAAACATGGCACTCGACAAACAGTTGTAGCGCGAGAATTTGGCACGTCTTAAAGCGTGATTTCCAGCTTATGTAGAAACTGGAAATATATTTGACAAATTCATAGGACACACGAAATGTACAACCCTTCATTTTTTACGGTTAGAAAGAGAAAAAGCCTACATTAAAGGTTATACCCATGCCGACCGATCCAGTCCGGAATAATCTGCACACGCTCCATGTTAGGTTTGGCTTTTGTTTTCTTCCAAAATTTTCATGGTGTATATTTTTAATAGGTCGATTTTTAGTCGTTACACTTTTTCGTAAGCATGACAAACCAATTTATGGGTCTTTTCTAATACATCCCCTTATTGTCAAAGTTTTTTACCAGGTACTGTTGGTGTTTGGTTAGGTTAGGCCAATAATAATAGGTATTAAAATGCTGAGACGTATTAGAAAAGACCCCAGATTGTAGATTGTAGATTGTTGGGGGGGTCGTGAAAGCTATACAACCTCTCAAGCAACTTGACCTATCAGATCTTTTGTGCATAACCCTTAATCTATTCAAGGCCCAAGATTCCGGGACATCAAGCGAAGTTTATCAGTTTCCTGGGGCTTAGGTCGCTTCCAAAAACTTAAGCCATTTGCAGAAGAGCGCTGGGAATTCGCAAAGCAAAAGTTTGCAGTTTCAGCGAAGTCTTCGTAGTAGCGGCAACCATCACTCTCTGTTTTGCCCATCTTTTTAAGGTGATACCTCAGAGGGCAGAGTCCAGTGAGTAGCCCCGTCACTAGTTTTAAGTCTTTCGTGTCCAACTCGAGGAGCTGTTTAGCTTTCCTTGGCGAAAGGCTTACTTGTCCTGGCACTTTATACCAGTGATATTTCATTTCATCTGTTTAGAAAAGACCCCAGTTTATCGCTAAAAATAAATTTGAGGTTAAAAAACTTCTAGTTTTTGTAAGATAGAACTTTTTTTACCATGTTTGCTCCACAAATTAATACTTTTGTTTGTAGTACAAAAAAAGGTTATATCGTAATTTAAAAAAGCAAAAAGTAATCGACATCAACAACATGACAAACACTGAACTCAAAACGCGGAAAACAGGAAAACAGGAGCCAAACCAAACATAGAGCATGCGTAGATTATTCCGCACTGAATTGGTCGGGTGTAACCTTTAATGTGCTTAGAAGGAACCCTATGGCACTTTGGTTACAAAAGCAGCTGCTGTAGAAACATGGATCATCCTAAAATCCTTTGCAAAAAACTTACACTTCAGATCGAGAAGACCGTTGAAGATGTCTTTAGCGAGAGGCAATCACGCTGCTTATTTAACTTAGGATGAGAAACACGTATTAAGGCAAAATTCCCAATGGATTCATATTTGTTTTTTAGACGTATCAAAATTTGGAATATATTCTGACTCAAGTCGTGCAAGAGTTTGTTAAATCCAATACAGCTTGTACCATGCTTCAACGAAGATTTTTGAGGGATGGCAGGAATTTCAATACCTCCAACAATTATTGTGACTTTGCAGGGATCAAATAGCTATACCCCAACAACAAATAAATACTATCCATGCAAATACGATGTAGAGCTAAAAATAATCAAGAAGTAAAATTAAATTTAAATTTTATATTTGGCTGTTTTAGGTTATTTTCAATTTTTTTTAAATAAAAAAGTTGTGGTGTAAAAAAAATTTGTCAAAATTAACTTTTTTAAATTAATCAACTGTATAATCTTAATTTAGTTAAAAAATTTCAGTTCGAATTAGATCCTCCTTAGGTTATTTTGATGTTTTTATAATTGACCGAAAATTATAAAATATATATACTTTTTATATTATTTTCTTAGCATTATAGTTTTTTATGTAAACAAATAACATTTTTTTGTGGATTTTATTATTAATTTCACGTGACATAGGGTATATTTCATCTTAAAAATTCACTGAATTTTATTTTATAACTTACCCTCTTGTGACAGACCATTGCTTTCGCTTCTCGACAGGAATGATAGTGCGAGTTATCAAAAGCAACCCTCCTAAATAGAAGCGACATTTCATCCCCTGTTATCTTAACTTTGACATTTAAGATACCCTCTATATTATGATGGTGCGCCTTATATCAGCAAAGCTTACACTGTACATATAGTATGACTGAAAATTGATGAATTAGAAAAAGAATTTAGGATGTCAAATTTCGTGAAGGACACGTTTGGAATTCAACATTTACTTTTAGTTGATTTGTTTTTTTATGCTCTTTTAATATTTATTTAAAATAAAAACAAAACAAATGAGTGCAGGTCTTGTAAAAATAATTAAGACAGTGTGTACTTTATTTAAAGCCACAGTCAATTTTATCTTATTTTATTCATATTGTTTTACCTGCTGTAAACTGTTAATTTTGTCAATAGCATTGCCAGACATTGTTTACGTGAAAACTTGTGTTTTTTATTAAAGTAATTTACCAAAAAAATTACCCAATAGTTACATATGTTTGTCATTAGTTTCAGTTTAATATAAAATTAGTTTATGAATACTTACAAATGTTATAGACCTACCTTAATTTCTATAGACCCGTTTTTTTCTTTACTGCTTAAAATGGCAAACATTTTGTTTCTTTTTTAATATGAGGGTCTTTAAATTTTCTTCCAATAATCGTTTTGGGCTATGGACAGACTTTTAATTTATTTATATCTGTCCGCTGTCCTTTTTATATTTCCAAATCATCGTTCTAGAAAAATCGCCACTATTCGAACAATCCTTTTACCATTTTGGAACCGCTAGACGCAGTATTTTAAAATTTGCCGGTCCTTTCTTTTGTTCCAATCTCCCAATTGTGATTGACGCGCTGTCGCGACAGGCAACGGGGCTGGTTTGCAACAATACTTATGGTATCTTCGGGTCTAGCTCTCCATACGTGCCGTAACTCCGTTAGCCTTTGCTCTTTAATTACAAGTTTTCGCCTTTAGCACTTATATATTTCTCCATATATTCTGTTTCTAAATTGGCCATCTGCCATTTTTACAGGTATTGTTCCAAGATTTTTTGCGCTGTTACCCTTAATCTGTCTTTGTCTCTTTTGGTCACGATCATAACTTCTGAAAATCATAATAATTTAAAACAATTTATTCAAAAAATCATCATCTGCATAATAATAAAATTAAGCATTTGTTTAAAAGAAAAAGTTTCGTCCCTAAATAGAAAAAAAAGTTTAATTTAGCCCAATTTTTTTTATGTAGCTATCTTTTAATTTCGTAAAAATGTTAGCAATCATTAAGTACGGATCCAGAACCCACGATATTGTAAATTAGTTTATCCCGGAAACGAAAGGTGCTTTCCGATCAGTGAAAGCATCTTCCCCGAAAATGTATGATGATCGTTTTGCCGCAATGAAAATATTAATTTTTCATATTTTCGGAAAGCGGCAACAAAAAAAATTACAAATAACCAGCACTTCCAGTTTCATCTAATGATAATGTCCGTGTAGATCTCGGCCGACAAATGATTTATTTTTCTGTTTACTTTCGAAAATGTTATTTTTATCTAAAGAACCGCGTCCTAATTTACTAAAAGCGTTTCGTTCTTTGTTGCGTTCACCTTTGTCGTTATTTTGCTGTGTCAACTAAGTAATATAGGACGAAGAAAAAATTTACACTCTGCTAACATCAATATCTGTCAACATTTTTTTTATTTATACAAAAGTGCTCCCGAATTAAGTTTTCACAAATAAACACTTAAAAATAATTGATTAATTTGTTTGAGTATTAATAACTTTGCGAAAACACAAGCCCATAACCTAATTACTAATGAGTAGGGGAACCTGTTGTACCTAGGACAGTGTCTTACATTTTATTTAAAATAAAAAATAAATAATTGTACCTACTTTGGACAAACTGGGGTCAAATGAAGATAAACATTTGCAGTTAGGTTAGGTTAAAACGGCGGTTCGGAGGGAACCCACTTAGGCCTTTTGGCCCGTTGTGATTCCGTGATGGACGACGGTGCCTTCCCCCTCTACCGTGAAAACCAGTTGGAACTTTTAATAAAAAGTGTGAGGTCTTTAATGCTAACTGAGCTGAGATCAGATAAGTCATTAAAGTTCGGTTGCCCTAGTATAGAAAGCCGTTTTCTGTCTTGGGCAGGGCAGTGGCTAATAAGATGTTTGTTTGTTTCCTCCTCTTCCTCATCGTGACAGCTTCTACAGAAGTCATGTCGTAGCTCTGCTATTCCCATGCGCTGTGCATGGGATCCACCTGTCTAGTGTCCTGCTATGGCCGCGATCGCATTTCCATTGGACTCTCTGGATAGAGTTTAAACATCTTTAGTTCGACGTAGATCTAGTTTAGGCCAAATCTGTTTCGATAATGCGCATGTGCTCCTTGCTGAGATGCGACAGATACAGCTGTGAGGGTGGTGCCATTTCTTGTTAGCTCGTCCGCCTTACAGTTACTTGGTATGTCCTTGTGTCCGAGTACCCAGATCCACTTGCAGTTACTGCAGTGCATTTATTTTTTGTTTTTAATAACTACGATAAATGACTGATCATATCACCACCTCTTATTAACAATGAACACTAACGTGAATGGATATATTTCATAAAAACATTATCCCAAGCAACAGTCTCTTAACTCTTATATTTTTTTTATTAATGGGTTTAAATCACATCTTTAAATCTTATATGTTTTCCTTATTTAAACAACGTTTTATTACCTTTTTAGAAGCAATTTAAAAATAATCAAAAAACTTACGAGGATAGTTCACGAATTGTTGTCCCTAACACACGAGAAGAATGAAACTAATTTATTTTTCAACATAGTCACCTGCTACAATTATACACTTGATATACCGATGTTAAAGTGTTTCCAACCCTTTTAAAAAAAATTCAGAACTTTGAGTCTTCAGCCATTTATCTACCGCCGACATCACTTCGTTATCATCAACAAAGCGGATTCCACGAAAATGTTTTTTTAATTTTGCGAATATATTGTAGTCTCTGGAGGCCAAATCTGTAGAATAAGGGGGTTGTTTAAAATTTCAAAATCCCTTATTGTGAATGGCAGCCATTGCAATACAACTTTTGTGGGCCGAAGCGTTTACCTGGTGGAAGAGCACACCTCGACTCAATTTTTTTTTCTATTTTCTTTGATTGCTTCGCGTTTTTTTGGTATTAAAGTCGCATAATATCCACCTGTTATGGTGCGCCTACGCGATAAATAATCCACAAAAATAACACCTGCAAATCCCAAAAAATTGTAGCTATGATCTTACCAGCTGATGGGACAACACGAAATTTTCGAGGGGGAGGGGAACCACTATGCCGTCATTTCATGCTTTGTTTTTTGGATTCTGGGTGAAAGTGATGGACCCATGTTTCGTCTACCGTAGCAAATGTTTGCTTAAATTTATCGGTATTCCTGTTATTGGTCTCCTAATTTGTCTCCGCTGCAACCTCGCGAACACGCTTTAGTCTGCCGTCAGCATTCCTGGAACCCAACTTGCAGAGAGTTTTTTGAGACCCAATTCCTAATGAAAAATTTTTTCAACGCTTTCAACTGAAAACCTACATGTCTTTACTATAGCCTTGACTGTAATTCTTCTGTCAGTTAATACCATGTCATGAACTAAATTCACATTTTCTTTGGTTGCCACAGTTTATGGGGCTCCTGTGCCTGGTGTATGTTGACAGGACCCAGTTTAAAATCTCGTGACCAGTTCTTGATTACCTGGCACGAAGAAGCAGAGGCACCCAATACTTTTACCATGTCCATTATAATTTTCTTGTGGGAAAAACCCCTGTTTACAGAGGTACTTTATCGCACCTCTTATCTCAATTTTGTCCATTTTTATAAAAAATCACGCACACCTCAATGGAAAAAAAATTAATATTTACCATACACGAACTGATGCGCTGATGCTAATTGGCACACACTAATGTCATTTAATAAGCTTTTACCTAATACTTTATTTGCATTGGTCATTCAACGCCAACTATGTTAGAGGCAACAATTCGTGAACTATCCTCGTATACTATATTTTTTCTTAGATTTTGAAATATTATTTTGAGATTACGTGCATGAATTTTAGATTATTTGCGTTTAAAAAATCCCAATATTTTGTAATTTTTAACACAAAATATACTTCTCATTTTGAATTAATTTTCTTCGGAATGTTAATCTTTTGTTTAATATCTTGATATGTACCAAGCCATTTCCAGTTATTTAGAGATTTTTGCATTAATTTTATAAAAACACCCTCTTCGTTTAAAAACTTTAATTAAGCTACAAAATATTCCTTATAAATTAATATTATAAAGTCTATAATCTCATACTCAACATTTTTTTTTACTATTTTACAATCACATAGTTCATCTTCACAAGAATCATCACTCTTAGCTATTTAAATTGTGGCAAGTAACAAGGATCGTTATATTTTTTTCAGATGCACAATTCAACAGAAAGTGTAGTGGTATTATCTTCAGTTCAACTATCGTCCACTGGTATGTACAGATGTGAAGTGTCTGGAGAGGCTCCATTCTTCGAAACAGTCACAGATCATCAGAAGATGACAGTTGTCGGTAAGTTTACAAAATGCTTTACAAGCGCCGTGTCTTAAAAGGATTTCTTGATAATTCTTAATGGTTGTAAATCCAAGAATTACGTAACCACCGATATTAAATGTGGACTGTTTATTTAGAAAAGGGGTGCAAATAGCGTAGAACGACTAGAAAGAATGAAACCGGCTTTAAAAAAAGGGACTTAATATGAGATAAATGTTTGCTGTTCCGATGCAAATAATAGGAATCTGTACTGTGAGTTTCCAAGATCGACCGTTTCTGCTTCAAGTATAAACTCCTGCCCTTTTTGATGTTATATAAAGTCGATTGCAAAGTGTTTTAATATACACAGGAATATAGTGAACACAAATGTAATTGCACAAGCGTATAACGACCTAATTACGAAAATGGGACTGGTCCTTAAAGCGTACAGCGATTTTAAGAGCGCAATTAGAAAGATAAGGCTAATACCTACTTTCTGATAACACAGGCCAACAAAACTTTTTTGTAACTTTAATAGCTGATCTTTATAAAGTTTAATGTACTGAATCTAAATCTGGCCTTAGTTTTTTGTATTACCCATAGTTTTCCAGCAATATGCTTTGTATTATATGGTATAAAACCCTATATAAACCCCTATACCGTATACCGGGGAATTAATGAAACACTGGTACATCATAAGCATGGTTTGTATTTACAGCGGCTACTTAAACAGTGATATAATGTGCTAATACAGGTTTCACTTGTCAACTGGAATTGGTCTGTACTTTTTTTTCTTTTTTCTTTGAAGCTTCTTGTGTAACTTTTTCTAGGATGATTCGCCAACAGTAGTCCCCCATCATGTTGGTATTCTAGCGGCCCTGGTAGCGTTTTTCGATCACTTTAACGTCCTGGTGAAAACGCTTACCTTGCTCTTCACTAACATCTCTCAAATTGTCTGGAAAGTAATCAAGGTGGCTGGTCAAAAAGTGAACTTTCAGGCTCATCAAACATTCCAACTTTTTAAACTTCTGTAACATGTTAGCTACAATACTAACATACTATTTTTCATTTCCCAAGAACTATGTAACGACTTGCTTGAATGATACCCATGCTTATTTCTCATTTAAGATCATTCTGGATTCAAATATGAATATGAAATATGGTCCATCTTTAGGCAAAGCCTTTACAAATTGTTTCATGAGGCCTATCTTTATATGTAGAGGTAGCAGAAGCACGTTTTTTGGATCTACGAGGTTTTTTCGTAAAATGTTATTCTCACCAGGTTTTAAAGACTTCCTCACAGGCCAGTTCTTTCTGCACCAATGTTGATCCCTAGCCCTACTGTCCCATTCACACAAGAAACATGGAAATTTGGTAAAACCACCTTGCTGACCAAGAAGCATGCATATTATTTTAAATCACCACATATTATTCAACCATGAACAGAATAGCCTATTCGATTTAACACTATTTCTAGGTTTCATAGTTTTCTTTCATATGTACAGAATGACCAACAGGAATAAATGCGTACATGTTACCATTGTGTAATAAAACAGCCTTTAAATTAGTTTTTGATGAATCAATAAACAACCTCTGGTCATTCTTTTTGTATTCAATACCAAACTCATTCATCACACCTGGAATGTCTGAGCAGTACACTAAATTACCTTCTTGTTTAAAAAACTTAAAAATTGCTGCTCTCTCTTCCTGTACACATAAATGCTGATTCCAACCGCCAACAAGTTCTTTTTTTTTTCTAGAGCCAAGCAATTCAGCTTTTTCTTTCGTTAAGTCAAGATCCCTAACTAAATGGTTAAGCTCGATTTGAGTAAACAGTTTGGGCTCTACATATTCTGTAAAACATTCTTTATCATCTTGTTCATCTAACTCCGATTACACATCAGAAAATAATTTAAATCATCTGGTGGTTTGGGGACCGTGCCCTATTGGTCTGATGGCGGATGGAAGGTTAGGGTGGCTTATTATCTTGTTTTTTGAGTTATGATCAGTAATATCGACACTGTAAGCAATCATCGGAATGATTTCTTGGCTCCCTCCATGTAATAGCAACAGCAAATTTAAAGGTTTTTTCTCCTCTTTTGACCATTTTCTTAGATCTTCGACACATACATAACATACTTTATGCGGGGCCCAAGATTTATCCTGATCACCAAGTTTAGTTTCAAAGTATCATAGATAAACCATTTTGACGAAGTCTGTAATGTTTCTTTGCTGTTTTTTAATCACAAACTCACCACAAATATAACAAAAACTGTCAGCAGGGTTTTTACAACCGCGATTAGACATTGTACTGAGCACATGTACAGGACACGTGAAAGTAAGGTTAGGTTGATAATAAACAAAACATCAGCTGTTAACAGAAAAAAGAATCAACTTTTTTGGCCAGCAAATGTGTTTCAGCAGTGCTACCAACTTCATCCACACCAATAGACCAAGTTTTTCAGTTATTTATTTTAAATATTTATTGCTGTTTAATTCTTTAAATTTCATAAATTTAACTAATTAAATGTGAAGAAATTGTGGGTGATCCAGCTTTTTTTAATATCATATTTGAATTTAGCACCCTAAAAACTATAGGAATAAGGTATGTTCAGTAAAAAAAGTTTTTTCATCGTTGGCCTGTGTAATATAACAAAAATTGGGAGCTACCGTAAAATGAATCCTAATTCGTTCTAGCTTCATAATGTGCTATTCTTCGAGTGAAATGCGAATTGTAAAAACTGGTCTCATTATTAAAAATGATAAGTAAATAAAGCTATTTTTGTGTTGAAATTAAAACATGAGCGTCGCCCAGATTTATTCTTAGAAATAAAGAGAGTGTCGCGAACAGGCTTTTTATATAAAAAAAGATTTGATCTTTAAGCCACATTTGCCACGTTTGGAAAGTAAAAGACATAAAAGAAAAATGTTATGGACTTCATTAAACTACAGATAAAAAAATTAAAGAAAATTGTGCTTTCCCAAAATGTATGTATAAAGGTCAATAAATTATTTATTTATGTCACAAACGGGTCAGTATTCCCGCTGCAAAATAAATTACAAGATTAATAAATTATTGTGTTGTTACGAAACTGCCGCAGACTTTCGGTATTTTATGTGCAATAACTCATATGCAAGTAAAACTGAAAATTGTGTGTTTTGTTTTTTTTTCCGATGTCATACATATTTGTAGAATTGTTCAAAAACGTGATTTATAGTTTCCACTCACGTATCTACGTGTTATTTTGTCTGCATTTTTATAGTTGACTTTTTTAAAAATAAGGGATTTCTTTTGTAAAATAATGAACCCTAAACGATATTGGATCTAAATCTGTGCCCGAATGTTCGTGTTCTTTTTCTCTCTTTTTAAATCTGGATCAATCCTCAAAACATTCATCGTTGTCGTGGCTGAGTTTTAAATGACTATACTCTGAATGCGACTGTTTGAAATAAAAAAAAATAGAATTGGGAAAGTTTAATGTAACTACAATAGCGCGGTGCAATGTGTTAAAAGTTTGTATGAATATTGGATTGAACCGAAAATGTACGGGGCTTTTCTGATAATATTGGTTTTTTATCTTTTTTTTTTAAATTATTTTAGGAATTTTGTACACATTTTTGGATGATAATTATTTTTTGAAAAAAGGCAAAGTCGTGTACAGATTGTAATGCAAAATTTTCGCGCAAATCTGTACTTGAAGCATCGCCTCCATATTTAGTACGGACCATGAACGACGTATACAGGGTGGCCAACCAAAAACGAAACAGAGCCGTTTGCAGGAACATCGTCAACATTTTATAAAAACGCTTAGACCCGTCGATTTTTGATTATAGGGACACACTCTTTTCCGATATTTTTGACTTCTCTACTTTTTTACCCCAAGCAAGGGGGAGAATTACCCCAAATTTTTACCCAGCATTGGGGGTCGAATAAGATGTCTTTTGAAGGCTCTAACAATTTTCTTTACAATAGTCTTTAAATTTTGCATTTCCTCACAATATTTAAAAAAAATTACATGTTTAAATTCCAATTATTTTATTTGCTTACTCACTACTTAATTGATTTTAAATGTTTAAATAGATGACTGCCCGTTTCCATACACCAATAAAGATTTCGTTAAAAAACGTTCAAGCACATTCCAAATTTCCGGAGTAATTCGACGGCACTCGTCAACGATTCTTCGACGTAAATCTTTTAACAACGCTGGTTGTGTTTTGTAGATTTTATTTTTTAGATGTCCCTACAAAAAAAAGTCTTGGGGCGATTAATCTGGCGATCATAAAGGCCATTTAATGCTGCCACTTCTGCTTATCTAATGCTGTGGAAAACGTTGATCTAAATACTGACGAACAACCGCCGCATAATGATCTGAAAATGATCTTCGTCATACTATGGATTATTTATTCAACACTAAATCCCATTAAATAATCCACAGTATGACCGTCAGACTTTTATCGTTATTTTGGGTTTTTAATATCCTCATAAATTTTGTTTTCTTGACGTTTATTGTTAGTCCGTACTCTTGACTACATTCAACTATCTTGTTCATAAGTCTCTGAAGATCTTCGAGGTTGTCTGCCAACACGACAGTGTCATCTGCGTATCTAATATTGTTAATCGGTGTTCCATTGACCTTTATTCCGGCTGTTTCTCGCTCGCGAGAGATTTCTTTAGAATTTCCTCTAGAGTACGCGTTAAAGAAAAGTGGCGAAAATATACATCCCTGTCTCACCCCTCGTCTAATTTCAATTTCTTTTGATGTATGTTCATCAATACGTACTTTTATAACCATTACAGACTTTTTTTTTATGAAAATAGTCGCAAAAAGGGTAGATCTATCGTGTGGGCCGCGGACGGCCCGCACTGCGACTATTAGAAGGGGAAGGGATTATAGAAAGAAAAGGTTGTGGACCCGCTTTTTGAAAAGTTGCAGGTCATAGTTCTCTGGAAAAACTGATTTTGGAAGCTTGTTCCATTCCGTAGCATTCTTGATGGAGATTGGTCCCTGTAGTGTCAATCTTAAGAGTAAATGGGTGAGACTGATCAGCGTGCCGAGTTCTTCGGCCGAATGTGGCCAATGGTGGTACAAGAGTTTTTATTTCTCTGGAGCATCTGCCATGGAAATATCTGTAGAGCAATAACTGGTCTGCAACTCTTCTTCTATGTTCTAGACGGTGAAGGGTATCTGTGAGAGTTAAGCTGTTTATCAAGCGAATGGCTCTTTTCTGAATGGAATCTAGAAGACGAAAAGAATGCCTTGGTGCTGAACCCTAAATGTGCGAGCAATACTCCAGTAGAGGTCGGATTTGAGCCTGGCAGTCGTCAACAGTTGATCAGGAGTAAAAAACTTTCTGGCTTTCCACAGAAAACCTAGCCTCTGGCTTGCCGACTTTGCGATGTTAGTAACATGGTCATGCCAAGACATATTATTGGACAGCGTGACTCCCAAAATCGAGATGGAGGGACTTGGTTCAAGGGTATTTCCGGACATTTTGATGGGATGATTTGAGGAACTCACTTTCTTGGAAAACGTGGCACTTTGTGTTTTTTGGGCGTTGAACTGAACAAGATTGTTGGTTCCCCACTCGACGATTGCTTCAAGATCTCTATTGATGGAATCAACCTGTTACAAATTGTTACCTGTTACAAATTGTTCTCTTATCGACAAATAGAAAGAGAATAAAATTTAATCGAGAAGTAGAAAATCCAAATTTATTATTTGCGTTATGTAAACCAAGTTTGTATAGTCATAAAACCATGCTGATATGTTAAAAGTATTTTACTGACAAAAGAGTAAATAGTTTCTTGCAGTATGATTTTTAATGCTTCCAAAGTTGCAGATGGGACTAAAGTTGGTAATATCTAACTTATCACTTTGAATGTTTTACCCATTAAGGATTTTGAAGATTTTGAACAAATATTATTAAGCGTTATGAAAAAAACTGCTAACACGTTAGCATAATCCCTAATAACAAAATATTGGAATATGGTGATATCCAGTAGTCATTATGGGTTTTTATTTCTTTACCGCGTGCAAAATTTGATCATTGCTAACCCGAGAGATTTTGATAACATCATTAAAAGTGGAATTATTACAATATGCATGTATGTAATAATCCCCAAAAATATCAATATAATATATGAATGGCTACGCTAACTTTAAATACTTAAATCTTTGTGCCAATTGTGTATCCAAATTTAATTTTAGTGTCATTAATGGGTATTGAATTCTTTGCAGCTCAACATTTTTTATCGATCTTCTTCTTCTCTTCGTTGAGTGCTCATCCGTTAACGGATATTAGCGATCATCATGGCAATTTGAATCTTTGAAATAGCTGCCCTGAAAAGGCTGGTCGTTGTGGTACCAAACCAAGTTCTCGAATTCTTTAACCAAGAGATCCTCCTCCTGCCAGTTATCCCCCGTCCTGGGACTCTCGCCTGAAGAACGAGCTGTGGGAGCTCATAATGTTTCCCATTCCGCATTATGTGACCCAATTACTCAAGCTTCCTAGTCTTGATCTTCTTTATGATCTTCATATCTTTCTCAAGCACTCTATTGAGTGAGTGTCCATAAATCAGCTCCATAAAGCAACATGTAACAGCGAAGCATTATTACTTTTGTTGTTAGAATAAGGTCGTGGCTTTTAAAAATATTTGACATTTTTAGAGACGCCGCTCGGAATTTTCAATCCGGCATTTAATTTCACGAGAATGGTTCCAATCTTCGTTTATTGTTGTGCCTAGGTACGTGTATAAGGTAACTCTTTCGATTTGCTGGTTTCTGATAGTAAGTTGGCACGGTACATTGGTTCGTTTTCGGATTATCATGAATTTGGTCTTATCTATGTTCAGCGTTAGACCGTATATTTTACTGGTTTCTTTGACTCTTGTTTATTTATTTATTTACAATATCCTAAGGGGTATACCCAATTTACAGGATAGGGTTAGTAGTAGTTAGATAAATAACATACGATAATTTACAAGAAACTATCACAATATATAAGAAAACATTACAATTATGTATGCTGAAAGCAAAGATTTCGGTTTCTAAACAATAATGTCTAATTGACAATTGGCTGCAGTTTAAAATGTCAACAGATTTTTCTATATTAGAATAATTTTCAATTAGAAAATGTAGAGGTGAAGATTTGTATATATTAGTTCGATAAGTAGGTTGAAAAAACAGTTGATTATAGCGGGAAGTGAACCTAGGAACATAATAATCTAACATGGCAACTAGATCATTACAGTCTAATTTTAGGTGTACAATTTTATGTAAAAATAATACAGAGTACATTGACCGCCTTCTCAGCAGACTGTGTGCACCAAATCGATCATAAAAGTACTGTTGCGATATATTCCGCTCCGGATACAAACCATCCAGAAAGAAACATGCTGACTCAAAGAAGCGCCTCTGGATACATTCGATTGTAGAGATGTGTATATTATAAATAGGATTCCATATAACATTGGCATATTCCAGTTTGGTCCGTATAAATGCAGAGAACAGTAAATTCATTCTAGTAAAACATTTAAATAGTCTCATGTTTCTAATTACGAATCCGAGAATGCGATAAGCGCTTGCACTGATTTTTTCAATATGCGCAGTGAAAGTAAGTTTAGGATCGTAATAAACACCAAGATCTTTAATTTGGTCAGGTCGTACCAATACCGAGTTATCTAAATTATATTGAAACACAATGCCTAACTCCTTGCTGCAAAAAGACATGACACGCACTTACTGACATTTAGGTACAACTCATTTTCTACACACCAGTCATTTAGTAGTTCGACAATATTTTGGAGTTTAATGCAATCATGGATAGAATCGATTCTGTGAATTAATTTGAGATCGTCAGCATACAATAAAGCTTTTACGTTAATTTTAGACAGAATGTCATTAACATATAAAATAAAAAGAAGTGGCTCCAAGACAGAGCCCTGAGGCACTCCAGAGGTTTGATAAAAAAACCGTTGAATTATAACCAAGACATTTTACAAATTGCGGTCGATCCGATAGATATGATTTAAAGAGATTTATCAGTGTTGGATGAAATCGTAGTGTGTCCAGTTTAACCAGTAAAATATTGTGATTTATTTTATCAAACGCCTTGTAGAAGTCAGTGTAGACTACATCTACCTGATTTCTTTCATCTAACGTCTCTGCAATGAATTGCGTTTTGCAGAATAAGTTGGTGATAGTTGACCTACCCGACATAAAAACATGTTGGTTTGGTCCCAGTTCTATGTCATATAGGGCTTCTTTAAATATGTCTTCTGGGTAAAGGTTAAATAATTGGGGTGAGAGGATACGTCCCTGTCGTACTTCTCTTTGTATTTCAATTACATCGCTGTCTTCGGCTTCTATTCGTAGATTTGCTGTTTGACCCCAATAAAGGGGTCATTTTTAGATCCCGGTCATCTAATCCGACTTTTCTAAGGATCTCTACTAGTTTTTCATGCTGAACTTTGTCAAATGCTTATTGATAATCCACGAAGCATGCATACAAATCGCAGTTCATATCACGACATCTCCGAAATAGCACTTGTACACAGAAAATTGCTTCTTCTATACCCATTGCATTCCTGAAGCAAAATCGCGTAATTTCAATGTGATGAATTTAAATAATTTAACACGTATTGCTTACCCACCTTATATCATTTTATGGCGTGAATAATTGATCCTATTTAAGGTAGTTCTGGTACTAAAATGTAGTAACTACAAGAGCTCTGTATTAGATTTTTTATCTTCAACCCAATAAATTGGGTGTTAACGATCTTTCCCTACTTAACATGGTTTATTTTTAAATGCCACTATTAAATAATTGCTTTCAAATAAAAAAAATGTTGACCTAACACGCACATTTTTTTTCTTACCACGACTAACTAACTTTTACTCTAAAAAAGAAGTAAAACAAAGAAAAAAGACTTTTTGAAACATTTTTAAAGGCGCCATCCATTTATACTGTAAGATTAAAAAAAGTGAAAAAGCAATATTATTTCTACATCTCCTTCGCCAAGAATTTTCTTTTAACCGGGGTACTTGAAGTTTTACAACACTTCAAAAATAAATTCCCGATAATTTTCTGCTCATATTCTTACTGCGTTGAAAAAAATATTAGCAAGAAAAGGTAGACGTAAATTCCGCAGTCGATGCGAGATTGGTTTTTACTCGTGAATTTTTTGAAAATCATGTAGTAATAACGTAATGAATTATTGTAGCTTAATAATACCAAGCAAGATAATAATTTTAAATCATAAATTTTTATTAAAAAGTACCTACTTTTAATTAATACATTATTTATTCACAATAATATTAGAAAAAAACTGCCATATACCTATAATTTGCTCTATCAGCTAGTTCTGAAATCAGTTTAGAGATACGGTCTTTAGCTATAAAGCTGTACCAGCTGTTCTACCTCTAGGTGATTTAAAACCAATTACTAGGAAACTTTATCAATGCTTTTGATACGTACGAGAGGTGCAGATGGTGTATTTTTTTTAGAAAAGTCGATCTCACTATTCCCAACATAATATTGTCAGGAGAAACGATACCATTCAAGTCATACATGTCGCTGTGCCTAATATAACTTTGTCAGGAGTAACCATACCACTGAAGTAATCCATATCGATGCTTGGTATTACTATTAGCAACAACCTTTCTTGTAAAAATCACGTGAGGTCCATTGCGAAATGCGCATCCTAAAAACTTGACTTTCTGTTTCGTGCCAAGAGCTATTTCACTTCCAGACAGCTGCTTATGATCTATAAGGCACATATCCGATCTTTCCTGGAATACTTTTTCCATATTTGGAGTTTGGCTCCTTAACATATCCTAAAATTATTGGATTCCGTCCAAAAAAGGGTAATTCTTCTGGTCTATAATGCCTCGCTTACAAACTCGCTCACCTCTCTGGCACACCGTAGAAAAATTTAAAATTTGTCTCTATTTTATATTTTCATGGGCGATGCTCTTCTGAAATATCAACAATCGTTTCTCCTTTAGCTGTTTCTTCGAGATTAACCCATTAAGTTCAAACACCCCATCGTGGTCACTATGGTGACCTGCAGAACATTTTTTTTCAAAGACTCGTTTATCCAACGAACAGCGAGGATTTGGAACACATTGCCTAGACAGGTGTTCCCTGAGGCATACAACCTCCAGACACCAATTCCTACCTTTTTTCCCTTTCCCTAGAACATAAAAAAAAACCAGTGAAAAAGGATGCTAAGTGTCACGAGAAGAGGCTCCCAAACATTTTAATATGCTAGACACCTAAGACCTAGTTAAAATGCTCAAAAGGACAAAGCCTTTTAAGCTTGCGAAATAAAAAATGGAATGTATTATCAAACTTTATTTATTAAAATTATATTTACAATTTTTATTAATAATAATAATAATAATAATGGGTGAATTATTTAAAATAAGCTAGTAAACGGTTGAAAAAATGTGTAAAGAATTACCAGAATTATTTTTAGTAATTAAATTTAAATTTGTTTATCGTTGTTTTTAAATGTATTTAACATTTAAATAATGAAACAATACTGACGTTTCCTTTGCTGGCGCTAAATGTACTTTAACAAATCGGCATTTCTAACACAAAGAAATTTGCAAATAAATGGTTTGTTCTGTAAGTGGCTAGTAAAAGCCAAGAAGTAAAGGCAGGTGAAGAAAAAGGAGATTGAACTTGAAATGAACTGTCTTTTAAAATAATTGAATAAACTTTTGTGGAAAGTTACAAAATCCTTGGTTTTTTTAAAAATTGGACTTTTATTTTTATTAAGAGTGTGGTCTGAAGAGTTTTCAACCCTAACGTGAAGATGACAGCACTCGTCAATAAAAGCTAGCGAATGTGGTTCCACATCTTTTGACAGGTACTCATCAAAATTTCAGACAATCTGGGCGAGCAGTTGTTGTTTATCAATCGTTTAGGTGGGTCAATGTGAGTGTTTTTGTGAAAATGGAAAAAATTGAGTATCAAGCTGTCTTTTTTTTTTGAAAAGCAATACGCCTACGCAAATCAAAGATGAATTGGACGCTGTGTACGGAAACTCTGCACAATTATTTACTACCATAAAATTTTGGGCACCTGAATTTATACGTGGCCATACCAGCTTGGCCACTTAAAAGGAGAGGTTCGATACTGGAAAACCGATGAAATGAAATCTCACTGGCATAAAGTGCCAGGACAAAGACAAGCGAAAAGGCTAAAAAGCTTCTCGAGTTGGACGAGAAGGACTTAAAACTGGTGACGAGACTCCTCACTGGACACTGCCCTCTGAGATATCACCTGGAAAAGATGGCCAAAACATAGAGTGATAGTTGCCGATACTGCGAGACCTTCGCTAAAACTGCAGAACATTTGTTATGCGAATGCCCAGCACTTTTCTGCAGAAGGCTTAAGTTTCTGGAAGGGGCCATTCTAAAGCCCTCCGATGTCAGGAACTTAGCTTCCTGGAAATTAATAATTTTTGTACGAAGTCTCGGAATCCCGGGCATCAAATAGATTAAGGGTTACTCACAAGAGTTCTGATCGGTCAAGGTGGTTGAGAGGCTGGATAGCCTTTATGACCCCCCTTAAAATCTACAATCTACCAGCTTGAAAGACAATGAATTTTCAGGATCTTCAAAAACTGCAACCACTGACCATAACATCTCTAAAGTTCACCAAATGGTGCTAAATGACCGTCGAATTAAAGTGAGAAAGATAGCAGAATATGTCCAAAAAACGTGTTTGTCACATATTGAATAAAAAACGTGTTCCAATGAACATTTTCAACACTTTGTTGACGCCGTTTGGGTGCAATAAATCAAAGTTTCGGCGCCAAGTAATTACTGTTGATGAAATTTCGATCCACTATGATACGTCCAAAACAAAAATAATGTCAAAACAGTGAACTGATAAGGGGGAATCGGCTCCAACAAAACCAAACATTTTTTTTTTGCTGAGAAAGAGATAGCGACCGATTTTTGGAATAGTCGTGGAGTTATCTTAATTGATTATCTTTAAAAAAAAACCATTCTGCTTCACCAAGAAAATACGTTGTCTCATACCTCAGCAAATGCCATGGCGAAGTACACGAATTATGGTTTGTACTGCTTGACCACCTTTTTTACTCACCAGATTCAGTCCCAAGCGAGTTCTTTTTATTCCTTAATTCAAAAATTGCGCTCGTAGGAAAGATATTTTTGTCAAATCAGGGGGCTATCACCTTTGTTAACAATTATTTTGCAGAGAGTCGCCAAGTACTGTTTGAGCGGGTCAAAGAGGTGAAAGTATCGCTAAGCGGAAAATGTAATAAAATAAAGGGTGTTCTTTTTAAAGTAAGCAACTTATAAATGATTTAAATTGTGCATGTTGGCGGCTAAGTTTAAAACGCACTGTATGAAATATCAATGAGTTGGACTTATGGAGTTAACTGGCAAGCGCTTGTTGTTTATTGGTTTTAATTTCACGTCACCAGCTTCATTACTAATGGAGATATCGTTATTCAATGTGGACTAGGATTTTTTCAAAATTTTAAAAAAAATCGAAATATCTCAAAAATACTTCATTTTTGGTATAGAACATTTTGCACAAATTTTATCCAGAATTTGATGTAGAATTCGAAAATAAAATAAAAAATATTAGGTATTATTTAAAATAACAAAGTTGACGTCAACTTTCGGTATAACAGGATATGCCACATTTATGACATTATATTTGAACTCAGCGTCATTTAAAACCTACAGATTCGTAATTTTAGATTTTTAACATAACTGTATCCGCCATTACTTTTAATCAAAACTTTTCGCGCCACACACTTTATACTTTTTCTACGGCTATTACATAAAAATGCAAAGATATTTTGTAAAATTATGAAACATGAACTTTAATTTTAATTGTATTAAACATTTCTATTAACACTTAACAAATTACTAAAATAATAATTGAATTCTGGTTAAACTTTTTTCAAATTTACTTATATACAAAATTCATTCTGAAATTAACGCAATGATCTCTCCTTTTTCCCAATATGTAAAGAATTTGTAGACTTTTTCATATTTATCTTTCGATACTTCCGGAATCAAATTAATACATGGCTTATTCGCGGCTGCAAGAGTTAGTTTGTTACTTTCACTGTTCATCATAACTTTTAACTTTAACAAGTTTTGATGAAATTGAATTGACAGAGCTGTCTCCAGTTTTCATTGCCATGATTTAATGAACAACAATAACATAATGATATCTTTGTGTTATCAGATAAGGAAATGAAATTGAAATTATAAAGTGCGCTTCGTTATCGGATTAAAAATAGTTTAAAAAAGCAATTTTGTTTTATAGCTGTAAAAAAACATCATTGTGTATTTGTTGTTTTTATAACGACCATTAAAAAGTTATTATTTCAGTTCTTTCCCTTTCATCGTAGACCTTATGATGGCATTTAAAAACCAAAATTGATGGCACACCTCAAAATAAAATATTTTAATACACCAATTAAAATGTTTCCACTAAAACATGAAAATGTTTTTTTTAAACAACTTTTCAAAGTAAATATTTAAATGAAATCAGAATCTTCTGAATCCCGAACTACCTTTCACAATTTAAATAGGTCTTCTAATATTAAGAGAGGAATGCCAAGAAACCTCAAAACTTTTAATTAATGTTCCGAGTTTCTTATATTACCCCAGCACACAAAAATATGTATTATTCGAACAACACCCGCTTCAAAACGGTGAAATTAAAAGGAAAAATTTCTTTCAAGTTTTCGCACTTATAATTGAATGAGCGAAAATCAGTGAAATGAGTAATTCTACCTATATTGTCAGGAATCCATCAAAGTATAATAAAGCCGACCATATTTCGAACACACATAACATTTTAAAATTTGTTCGATGCAATAGTAATGACGTTTTATGTGTATTATAATCTAATGTGCTAGTTCTGCTAGTTACTATGTTAAAAGGTTAAAAGGAACGCGGGGTACAATATTACTCTTGATCCGGAAGCTTTCTGGCGTCGTATTTTTCTCAAAAGAACATTTACCAAAAATAATGGGGGTAGAAAAAAGTAAAGGAACAGTTCTAAGCCGACCAGCGAAGACTACGCATTGAAAATGCCAAGTAAGACCTTGGCGAAACGTCTACAAAAATCCAATCTGATTCTAACCAACTGACGGATGCAATTCCGACAAAAAGTGACACTGACTTATTATATCAAATTATATTATATCTTATGTTCCTCTTTGCAATAATTTTTTAATAATTTTATGTTAGTAAGTATATATTTTGTAAATTCATTTTTCATATATTAATTAAAAATATTATAGAGAAGTCTTGAAAAAGAAAATAAACATTTTCGAAAGCTTGACTGAAAAAACAAAAAATTTTTATTGAATTGGTCACTCCTTCCTGCTACCCAAATAAAGTGAAAAAAAATCTCTAACGTAGATTCACAGTTAATATATTTTTATAACTGCCCATGTCCTAAAATAGAAATAACCCATACAATCAAGTATTTAGGAGTAATGTTAGACCAACATATGAGATGGGACGAGCACACAAACTACGTCATTAACAGATCCAGAAAACTCATACATAAATTTTACACACTTGGGACATTCTTAGCAAAAAAGTTATACTCATAGTCTATAATTCATTAATTAAGTCCGTGTTCCGATACCGCATTACAGCCTGGGGTGGCGTCTTTATAAACGTCATCCACAGACTACAAACAGCACAAAATACAAAACTGAAAATAATTTTGAAGAAAAGAAGATTGTACTCCACGGAACAATTATATCAAGAGTCACATATCCTAAATATTAGAAATATCTACATCTTGCAGACCCAAATTTAGTTATTCAATAAAAAAACAGGAATCTCAGTCAATCCAGACATACAAGATATACCACTGATCTAACTTTGCAAGTTCCAAGATTCAGTAACACCCATATGCAAAAAAGCATCTTTTACTTCGGTCAAAAAATATTCAATAGCTTACCGACGGAACTGAAAGAATGCAATAATTTCAACATTTTCAAAAGGATTATGAAAATACATATCATACAAAATCAGATGCAAAGTAGATTTTTTTAATAATTATAATTTTAAATAAAAGAAATATTTATATGTGTATATTTGTATGCATAATATGTACTCCATCTCCATGCAACTTTTCACAGATATTCAACTTTTTCACATAAAGTCATATATTTACGTAAAGGCAACTATTCATTATGAACTAACTTTCGAATAATTTGAGAACACTAGATATTTAGACTATAATCTAAGGGCTAGTAAGTAGATGGAACTGCAAGACAAGCTTTGTAGGTTTAGGCGGATACACTACACTACCCCGAATAGATGAATATCATCGAATGTTATTTATAAGTATATATAGATCTAAAGTCCGTACACAATTTGTTGATAGCTCACTGCAAGTTTGACCCTCATTAGAGAACTGAAATACAGAGAGGACAGGTAGTATGATATAATAACAAAAACCAACCTAAAACTGGCAGTTTAAGATGTTTTCGACTAACCCACCTTGTATCTGAAGAAATACAATACAGCTATAGAACTTTTAATCCGATTATGTAGGTATTTTGAGTGGAAATGACTGATCAGTGTCGTAGAGTATATGATTAAAACATTACGTTACTTAAAATAAATAAATATATTAATATTCTTAAACTGTAGGTACTGCAAATTGTATTTTTATTTTAATAAAATTTCTTTATTTTATTCAAAAATAAAAAGTTACTTGCAATTTGTAAAAGATACATTTATTTAATTAATACCTATTTTTAAATGATATAAACTACGATTACTTACAAAACTATTCAAATTCAAAATAAACAGGATCATCTTCGGAATCCGAGTCGTCTTGCAGGTTAATAATTAGCGGTTGTGTCTCTACAGTCGCATCAATTATATTGTCAAGATCCCACATTTTTTGTTCTTCTTCTATTACATGTCTTACTGCATCTCGCCAATTTTGTTCTGTAATATGTTGTAAAGACTCATATAACAATTCACGTACAGCTTGTATTTTAAATGACGTATTTTTTCTAGCCACATAGCTTTTCATTTGTGCCCAAATGAGTTCAATTGGATTTAATTCGCAGTGGTAGGGTGGAAGTCTAAGGACTGTGATGTTTCGTCTTTCCGCCATTTTGTCAACTACGTATTTCTTGAACTTAGATTTGTGTTGCCGGGCAATTTTTAAAAGTTCTGCTTTAACCATTCCATCTTCGTAAGGCAGGGACTTATTCCGCAGCCAGTCAATGATATCCTGTTTCTTTCACGCAGTCGTTGGAAGTCTTTCTACTAGTCGTGAATGATAAGGTGCATTATCTAATACTATAATTGAGTTTGGTGGTATATGTTCAATCATCTGCTCAAAATACTCTTCGAAAACTTTAGCTGTCATCTCCTCGTGATAGTCTTTTGTGCTTTTGGATTGAAATTCCAACAAACCATGCTTAGCAAATCCTTTTTCACTGCCAATGTGAGAAACTATTAATCTACTGCCTTTACCAGAGGGTGGGGAAATACCAGTAGACCAACCTTCCATCAAGGCTTGCCTGGAGCTTGATATATTTTTATCTGACCAAATTTTTGTGAGAGTATGACCTGCGTTTACCCACGTTTCGTCCTGATAGTAAATTGGCCTTCCTTCAGCCCGAAATTTTCGTATAGATCTTAGATACTTTCTTCTCCAACATATTATCTCTTCCCGGTCAATCAAAAGTGATTTTCGGTCTGATTTCTCCCACCGGAAATTTAATTCTTTTAAAACTTGCCACAATTTGGTTCGTCAGACATGAGGCAAATCCGGGTCGTCTCGAACTTTCTTTTTTGTAAAAAAATTCGTGAATTTTCCTTCGAATACCATTTTTGGCAAATTCATCAATTTCAATAGGTTTTCTCCCCCTCTTTAAGTATTCGTTTGTATTTGGGTTAGCTATACCTTGTTTTTTTCTTTCTGATAGGAACCTATATATTGTTGACTCCCCTACGCCCGTCATGTTGGCACAACTCTTGATTATGTTCTGAACAGTGTTTGTGGGATTCTGAGAAACCAGAGCATCGTGAACGTTCAAAACAATAGTCTTCTCTCTTGGTGAATAGACAGACTTACTGACTGTACGCAACAGTACCGGTGTAAAACTTGATGATGTTGATGATGATGACGAAGCCATCGCAAGCAATCAAACAAAACAAGCAGGAACGAAAGGTACGTATATGTTTGTAGGAATATGAAAAAAAGTTACTCACGCACTGCACAAAATTCGCAAAATAAATATTAGAGACGTTAAGTACTGCCGTAGTCGCCGAAACACCAACGAGCCGTCAAGTCAAGTTTCGAATATAAACTGAAGCTTTATATTACTATATTACCTGTCCTATCTGTATTTCAGTTCTCTAATGAGGGTCAAACTAGCAGTGAGCTATCAACAAATTGTGTACGGACATGAATAAACACCTCAGGAACCTCCGCCTATGATTTTACGACTATTACGACCGTTTTATAACTTGGACGCACATTTTGTGCTATCGACAAATTATGAACGGACTATAAGTAAATGAATTTGTGTACTTGGGTTTAAAGTTTACGAGAGATGGAAAGTATGACAGTGACATTGAGCGAAGGGTGTCGGCAGGAAGACAAATGAATGGGGCACTGCATAGCTTTATGAATTGTCAGAAAGTTTCAAAAAAGGCACGTATGGCTGTGCATAGAGGTGTGTTGGTTCCTACACTTATGTATGGTAGTGAATGTTGGGTTTGGCAAAAAAAGCATGAAAATAGGATTAATACTGCGGAGATGAGTAGTCTGAGAAGTATAGCCGGAGTGACTCGGTTGGATAAGGTAAAGAATAGTGAGATAAGAGAACGCTGTGGTGTAAAAGAAAATGTGGTTACAAATATAGATAAAGGAATGCTTAGATGGTTTGGACACGTTGAAAAAATGGATTAAGGAAGATTGACGAAACAAATTTATAAAGCGAGTGTGAATGGATAAGTCGGTAGAGGTCGACCTCGGCGAACATCGATCTTGATCAGATCAACATTGTTTTGAGAAAAGGCCAGCTGTCAAGAGTACCAACAACCGACGAGCATGTATAAGAGCACTGATAAAAGTAGAGGAAGCAAAAGATGTGTGTAAGAACCGTAGCGGAAGTGGAAGGAAGTGGTCTCTACCTACCCCTATGGGAAAAAGGCGTGACTTTATGTATGTATATAGATCTATAGTGTGTTTAAGTATTGTTGCCGAATAAATTCGATTTGATTTGATTTGAACTACCCAGTCGACCATCTCGGATACAAAATTTTATTTATTTTTAATGACTTTAGATATTTAACGAATGTCGCACAATGCAAAGAAATACAAGTGACCAAAAATACAACTCCAGTAGCTCATGATACAATAAATTAATTTGGATTTTTTCTGCTAACGAATGATACCAATCGAAAACCGAGGCACGAAGTAGCTATTTTTTATTTAAATTTTTTCCACAAAATGAAGTTATTTCGTGTTGTCAACGTTATTTTCATGATAAAATGCGCCATTTAACCGTGGCGCGAAATCGCAAATTAGCCGTTTTATATTAATTCATTCCTTATTTAAGTTTCTAGGTTGTAACCCCCTATCGCCTTAAATAATCGCCCCTTAATGAAAATTAGTATAATTATCTTGGAGACAAGGAGAAAACAAACTGCGTTAGGTAAAATATCTCCTAGATTTATTGGTGGAACTCCTTTTGGATAATGTTGGTAATTATTACCGCAGAAAACGTACAAAGAGTAGCGACAAGTTTCCTAGAATTATATTTAGCTTCTTTTTATGGGCTTATCTGGAAAATAAAAAACTCTTGATAATTTTTTTTTGTTTTTTAAATTAAAAAGTTAATCTGCACGTATCAATTAGCTAAAATATGCATCAAGTTTTAAGGCACTTAGCACAAGTAATTTTCTTACCAAAATTACTATAAGCTTAAAAAATATTCTATTAACTTTAACTTTAACACATAATCAGCTTCTTGAGAAAAGTCGTCTTGGGTTTTCTTATTAAATTAGTGTTATCAAGGAATTATTATTGCTGATATGTTGCAAAAGATGTTTATGGATTCCGGCGCCGATAGTCTGCCTATTTAAAGGTCACAGTGATAAAGGCCAGAATCAAGGCTGTTGTCAATGTCACAAAAAAATTATAGTTGATTAAATAATGACACGGATACCTAGAGTAACTGGCAAGAGACAAGGAAATCCGCCTCATTTGGCCAGCGGTGCATTCAGGACAGTAAAAAAGCTAATTCATTGGCAAAAAAGTTTACAGGAACTACCAAAAGTTCCAGATCTTATTAAAGCAGAATGCAGAAGATGGAAGCGAGTGCTAAAATCCTCACACTAGAATAATCTCCTCATAGGTGCTGTCTCTGTTGAGGTTAGTGACTATTATGGCAAATTGGTCTCTATCCTGTGCATGATGGATGACCGTATTTATGTCGCATTGGATGCCCTTGATAAGCTGTTTTTCTTATTTTATTGGTAGGAATAAAAGATTTAGGCGTGTGTGTATTGTTCTTATGACTTCTTCATGTGTGGTCTTGCTTGTCCAGCTTATCCGTAACATTCGACGGTACATCCACATTTCGAAGGCGTTTAGTGTTTTTGGATCCTCTGCTTTGAGGGTCCCGGTCTTACTTTTATACAAAAGCAGTGACCATGTATAACATTTCAGGGTTCTGAGTTTTGTCGCGACTGGGATCTTTGGGTGACAAAGTATCTTACGCATATTCATGAGTCTGATTCTGGCAATTTTAATTCTTTTTCTAATTTCTTTACTGGGGTCCACTTGGCTGTTGATTTCTCTACCCAGATAGGTATAGCTGTTTACATCATTCGGGACAACGTTATTTAGGACCACATTAGCTCTGAGGACTTCTCAGGGGTTCCTTTTGAATATCATAGTCTGGGTTTTAGCTGTGTTTATTTCCAGGCCCATGTTTCTGCTCCTCCTTGCCTACCCCTATGGGAAAAAGGCGTGACTATATGTATGTATGTATGTATGTGGTGTAAAAGGGGATGTGATTACAAAAATAGATAAAGGAATACTTAGGTGGTTTGGACACGTAGAAAGGATGGATGAAGAAAGATTGACGAAACAACTTTATAAGGCGAGTGTGAATGGACGGAAGTCGGTAGAGGTCGACCTCGGCGAACATATCTTGATCAGATCAACATTGTTTTGAAGAAAGGCCGGGTCAAGAGTACCAACAACCGACGAGCATGTATGAGAGCACTGATGAAAGTAAAGGAAGCAAAGTATGTGTGTAAGAACCGTATTTAGTGGAAGTGGTCTCTGCCTACCCTTACGGAAAAAAGGCGTGACTATATGTATATGTATGTATGTTTCTGGTTTCTGTTGTTAGAAAGTCCATAAGGATATGCAGTTGTTCATTAGTTTGTTTGTGTAGATTGTGTTATATATTCCTCGTATACGTTAAATAGTTAGGGGGAGAGAATGCATCCTTGGCGTACTCCTTTTTTAATTTCGACATAGTTCGTGTCTGTCCATCCAGTCCTATCTTTTTCACGACATGTATTAGTTTTTCATGCTGGATTCGGTCGAATGCTTTTTTGTAATCCACAAAGCAAACATACAGCTTCCTCTGCACTTCCAGGTATCTTTCTGCTATTAGTGTTAGACTTATAATTGCTTCCCGCGTTCCTGTTCCCTTTCTAAATCCGTACTGCGAGCGACTCAGGTAATTTTTGCATTTATTCTATTTAGAACTGGCCAAAAGCCCATTAAACAGGTAATATTGTGGAGACAAAATTTTGTTACTTTCAAACAGAAAAAACCAAAAACAGCTAGTCACTTTAGATCACCACCCAATTAACATCTAAAAAAGATGGTCAAGTTGAAGAATGATTTTCAAAGATTTTGCGAAAAGGACGAATAATCTGTACACCATCTTTTGATAAAACGTGTAACACTTTAACAAAAAAGAGGAATACCGCTCGGTAAGGTTATTCCTACCTAGAAATTATGATGCAAGATATGGGCTTGATTTGAGCCCAGAAGTACGAGGGCAGTTTAATAAGTCAGTGACTTTTTGAATTTCCCGCGCAGTTACTCCAAATGCAACAGTGCTGCCACCGTCAACTATAATCTATCAGTGGGCAACTTTTTAATTTTGAGCAAGCTACGTCGTGCAGTTGGTGTTTGATAGCCGTTCAAAGCAGACAAACTCGTGAATTTTTACGAAAATGGAAAAAAGTGAATTTCGTGTGCTGATTAAGCATTACTTTTTACATAAAAAATCCATCACTGAAACTAAGGAAAGACTTGATAAATACTACGGGGACTCGGCAACATCAATTTCAATGGTTAAGAAGCGGTTTACAGAGTTCCGTTGTGGTCGTACCAGCACTAGTGACGCCGAACGTCCAGGTCGCCCAAAAGAAGTGATCACGCCGAAAATCGTCGATAAAATCCATGAAATGATATTGGATGATCGGAGAATGAAAGTGCGTGAGTTGGCTCATGCTGTAGGTGTATCTCAACTGAACGGGTATATCATATTTTACACAAATATTTGGACATGAAAAAACTCTCTGCGAGATGGGTGCCGCGATTGCTTACACTCGACCATAAGCGCAATCGTGTGACCACTTCAAAAGAGTGTTTAGCGATGTTCAGCCGTAATCCGGACGAATTTTTGCGCCGTTTTGTTACTGTGGATGAAACATGGATCCATCACAACTCGCCAGAGACCAAGGAACAATCGAAACAGTGGGTTGCTCGGGGTGAACGTAGACCAAAGAAGGCAAAACAGAGTCTGTCAGCCAACAAGGTCATGGCCACAGTTTTTTGGGATGTACGCGGTGTCATTCACATCGATTACCCCAAGAAAGGTAAAACGATTACCGGCGAATATTATTCAAAGCTTTTGAACAGATTCGACGTTAATTTGAAGCAAAAACGGCCGCATTTGGCGAAAAAGAAAGTGCTGTTCCATTAAGACAATGCACGTGTGCACACTTGTCTAGTCACGATGGCCAAAATCCACGAATTGGGATACGAACTGCTACCCCATCCAGCATATTCTCCAGATTTAGCCCCCTGCGACTATTTTCTGTTTCCAAACCTAAAGAAATTGCTGAGCGGTAAGAAATTTGAGTCGAATGAAGAAGTCATTACCGAAACAAACGCGTATTTTGAGAGCTTTGAAAAAACCTATTAATTGGAGGGAATAAAAAAATAAGAAAAACGCTGGACTAAATGTATCGAGCTAAAAGGTGATTATGTAGAAAAATAAAATGTTTATTTGCGGAAAAAAATTTGTTTTATTCAAAAAGTCACTGACTTATCAAACCACCTTCGTATTACAATAAATGACCAGCGCTGGATGGCACAAAAGATCGTAAGGTCGTGGTGCCCAAGGTTTTTTGTCAGGCTTGACCTTATTTTATAAGTATCAAGGTACATTTATAATAGGTACTTATTGCTTATTTTGAAATCTTACGATCAGTTTAACAAATTTTTTCCCAGTACACCCTCAAAGTTGGTGGTTGCCTAGGTAAAAACAGGTCCTGCTTGTAGGAATCAACCCATTTTATATTAATCAATAAATTTTAGATACCAATATTTTTTTGTTTCTTCTTCACTTATACTTTCTAAATTCATGTCCAGGTACTTCGCTGTAGTAGCACACCAGATAATCGGTAATTGTTTTTAAAATAGGTCAATTTTACTTGTCATTTCTACCAATAAACATCACGATTATTCTTTTCTACAGCAATAATTGCAGTATCATCTGCAAATGTTGTGATTGTGATTTGTTGATAATCAGAAACACTTGACCCAGTATTTTACCTGGCGGCACTTCTGCTTGGTAATGGAGCAATAAGATCAAAAATTAAAATAAATTAATAAAATATACAGAGTGTTTCGATAATCTTCTTTCATCCATTCTCTTTACATGTCCGAACCATATAAGCATAACTTTATAAGTATTCAAAACGTGTCAAAAAAGGCACGACTGACTGTTTATACAGAAGTGCTGGTTAGGTACCAGAGATGAAAATAAATGTAAGCAAAACGAAGGTAATGGTTTTTGAAAGAGAACAAAGCATGACAAACTGTGAAGTTCTGATTAAGGGAGAAAGAGTGAAACAATTAAATGAATTTGTATACTTAGATTCCAAGTTTACGAGAGATGGAAAGTATGACAGTGACATCTGGCTGTGCATAGAAGTGTGTTGGTTCCTACACTTATGTATGGTAGTGAATGTTGGGTTTGGCAGAAAAAGCATGAAAGTAAGATCAATGCTGCAGAGATAAGTAGTAGAAGTATAGCTGGAGTGACTCTGATGGATAAAGTGGGGAACAGTGTGAAAAAAGAAAGCTGTCGTGTTAAAAAAGATAAAGTAACAAAGAAAGATAAAGAAATAATAAGAAATTTCTTCATAACCTGTTTAGTTAAATATTTTGTAATTTATATCTATTTTTTTGTTTGGTTTGCTTATTTAATTAAACAGTTATTTCATATTTACCTTCGCTGTTCCTTTATTTAATTTAAACAAACACACAAACGTTAATTTGGAAACTTTGAGCAACTTCTTCCGGATTCCCCTTTTTTTAGGTTCCCTGTATTTCCTAAAATTTTTACTATAATATTTTTCAAAAATAAATTATTTCTATATTCTGACTTAAATAACGTTTTACATAAATAATGAGTTTTACTTTTATGAATTAAACAATATTATTATTTTTTTATTTATAATTTTAAAATTACTTTGATCATGAGATTTCTGCAAAAAGAACCCGATTAGGGTTTTTTAAAACAAATATAATATTATGTTATCGATAAAACCTTTGAATATCTATAATTTAGGTCACATCGATTTAAACATTAAATACGTATTAAACTTTTCATGTTTACCGAAAATACTAATGGATTTTCAAATAAAACTTTTAAATAGTTTTTGCAAACAGAATGATGGACTGTTAATTTTATAAAATCACGTTAATACTTTAAAATGTTTAACTTCAAATGTTCTTTTAATTGATTTTAAAAAAAGTTCAATAATCTGGCATACAATGCTGTTTATAATAGACCAAGTAATAGATCCAGCCTTGATGAAGCAAATTAAAAGTATTTACAAAAACATTAACTCAAATTACTATATTTTAAAATGTCATCACCATTAATATTAAGAAAGGATGCCTATTATTTTCTTCTCCTATCTGCCGTTTCATTATTATAATAGTCTGCATTTGGGTTCGTTGTATGTAGTGTTGCCTATGTAGTAGTGATAGAATTCGATTATTGATAGCTGTGACATTTTTGTCTCTCTTATTGGACTTCGCCTTGATTATTGGCCTCGATTGTAGTGTTTTGTTAGATATATTATTGTTGGTTTGCTTGGGCTAGCAACTGATGCGAACGAGCACGTTTATGAACTAGGGACTTATACATGGAAAGGTTGGCTGACGCGTGTCCCGGGACATTTTTCTTGATGTCTGGTCTGAGAGCGAGGAGGATTGAGGATTGGTTTGGTGGCAGTGGTGGAAGTCGGTTGAGAGTTTTTGGAACGGTTGAATATTAACACGGGAGCGGAACTTCTACGGTTTCTTCTTCCATATCTGGCTGAATTTGGGGCCATCTTTATTGGATTAGGAAGATAAACCATTTAATTCTTACCTTGACCATTCTGTCGTGCCTATGTGGTGAATATTTTTGGATATTGGTGTCGAGTTAAGATCACCACTTGTGGGATTTGATGAAGTGAAGCCATTGTGAAGTACCACGTGCCGTTCCATCCACATCGACGATAAATTTCAGCGTTATAAAGACTTGCCTGGTAATTTTAGCAGAAATTATTGATAATACTATTTGGTTTTTCGGTTCTTGGATCATCGATGTTACCGTGACGTCTCAGTGAGGTTTTCAATTGGTTACATGGTATGGAATTTAATTTTATCAACTTATCAGTTATGTGCTTGATCTAAGTGTTTTCAATAATTTAAAAGTAACAAGTTATTCTCATTTAATTTGTACCTGCTCCCAGTGACGTCCCAATAAAGTTTTCAATAGTTTAAAAGTAACCAAATTATTTTTCGTTAAATTTGTACCGGCTCCAAGCTGAATCTGAATTTATATATCACTGAATATAATTCATGTGGATATTGTAAGGGTTTTAAAATATTATTTTTGTAGCAAGTCCATTTATTTGGTTTTTCCTTTTTTTGTTGTGTTAATCTTTTGCTATCAGGAATTTTATATAAGACCAATTATTTTCGAAATTTTAAATATTGTGAACATTTTCTTGTTGTTGTTTTTTTTTTGTTATTTTAATTCTCTTTTGTACCTCATTAGGTTTTTATTACTGTCTGGAAGATTGTTATAATTAATTTAAATATTATTTTAAGAAAGTGTATTAAATTCGTTTAAACCACTTTACGAAAATACAGAATTTATTGTAAAAAATCAGAACATCATTTTTACTTAATGAATATATTGCAGTAATTGTAAATATAGTTTTATTTATCTAGTTCACCATAATTGTTTGTTGTTTTTCGCGTGGCTCTGCTGGTGCCTACAAGACCTAGGGGTTTCCGGCTTGTACCGTTTTAAGTCGGTGGCGCGGCTCACTTTTAGATTTTTTTCTTCTACCCTCTACGGCTGAGCTCGGGCATAATTTGCCAGTAGAGAGACCACTAGCAGAGTACTCTTTAGAGAACCAAAAAAAGACGTGGCAGTGACTCGGTTGGATAAAGTAAAAAATAGTGAGATAAGAGAACGCTGTGATGTAAATAAGATAATCCAACTTAATAATCAAAATTTTGGTCCAATCGGTAATTATTTCTATCGAGGTTTGGAGCTTTTCAGCAGCCTCTTCGTGATTGTTTTTAAAAGCAGCCATTGCGGTATCATCTGTAAAGGTTGCAATCGTGTTTTGTTCAAAATTAGGTATGTATTTAATATAAAGCGGGTAAAATACTGGGCTCCTGCTTTTATTTGTTTTATCGAAACACTATATGAAAACAAAAAAGGTATGCATGATACTCTATAACTTCAAATCAAACTAAACAAACCTTTTTTTTATTTTAAATAGTACACCAAGGATTTTAAGGAGTAACGATTAAGATTAAAATCATTAGAACCCTGTAGCTTTTAAAATGTAATTAGTTTTGTGTATTTTATAATAATAATTATTTTTATGAGTAAGTGAACTTTAACTTTTAAGTCAATTATGTTTCTCAATTTTTGTACTCTGTATTCAGCCCAAGTCAAAATGCGAATTTATAGTTTTCTCACAGGTTTTTTTATTGTATTCTGCCTTTGGTACATAAAACAACTGTTCTTAGTTTAAAATCAAGTGAACCGTCTTTTCGGCGCCATAATCAACTTTATTTTTTAAATACGGACCTGGCTTTTTTATTTACAAATATTAAATCGCCTTTTTACTTAATTTTTAATTAATTTTGAAAAATCTGATGTAAGTTTGTCCACCTAAAAAAGTTTCTGGATACTTGCCACCTGTTAAAAACCATTTTATTTTAGGGGTATCAACTTAATTACAATATTAACGCGAAAGATGAAAGCGTTACTTCGTATGCCTTTGTCTTACAATGTTCTTATTTGAGTTAGCTTATGAATATTAACAAATGCATGCATATTAATAATTTAATACTTAGAATACTATGTTGCCTTTGTTAACGTTAAATCAAAAGTAACTTTAAGTAAAGGTAATCTATGTTAATATTTGTGCTAAAAAGTTGGTGGGACTATGACAATTAATGATCTCGGAAATGTTTTTTTAAAATTAATTTTTAAAAATAGGTAACTTTAATGACGTTATAAAAATTATAACCATAACATACAATTAAGCAAAGACTTTTTTATTTCTTATCAACCATTCGTGATGAATAAATGGCGGATTATATGCACCAAAAATACGCAATATATGCTCATATACAGGGTGTTTTATTCTCTTCTTCTTCCGGTACCCTGTCCGATTATCGAACGTTGGCAATCATATTGGCTATAATAACTTTGTTTATCGCAGCTCGGAATAGTTCAACGGAAGATTTGCGATACCACTCTCGAAGGTTTCTGAGCCAAGATGTTCTTCTTCGTCCTGGACCTCTACTTCCGGCAATCTTACCCTGCATCACTAAATAAAGAAGGTAATATTTCTCTGGATGCCTCATCACGTGGCCGAAGTATTCGAGTGCTTTTTATTATTTTAATTATTTCTGTGTGTTTCCTCATTCGTTGTAGAATCACCTCATTTCTTATTCGGTCCATCCAGCTTATTCGTAGGATCCTTCTGTAGACCCACATTTTAAAGGCCTGCCTCTTTAATAATGAGTCGTCAGCGTCCCACTCTCTACTTCATAGAACAATTTGGAGAATATATAGCAGCGTATTAATCTGATTTTTAATTTTAAAGTGGTTCCTTTGTTGCAGAGAATTCTTTTTAATTTAAAAAAGACGGTTCTGGTTTTTTTCGATAGGGATCTTTATTTCTTTTCTCATGTCCCAGTTGTCATTGATATTAGCGCCCAGGTATGAGATGTTGTTAACCTTTTCTAGCTGTATCCCGTATGCCGTGATTTGTATTGGTGGTATTGGTGTTTTGCTGACAACCATAACTTTGGTTTTTGAAGTATTGAGTCTAAGCCCATACTTGTTACATGACTCGGTCACTCTGTTTATGAGTAATTGCAGTTCTTCCACTTCGTCCAAGGCTTCTCTGAAGATATATTTAGAGTAAGTATTAAATATTAAAGGAGACAGAATTTTTATTCGGAAAATGTCTAATTAACAATTATTAATTCAATCTACACCCTATCCAAAAAATACGTGGACAACACCTGGGCGAAAAATATATCGATTTAGACTAAGTTACTTATATCCGAAAATGCTTCGTTTAACCGTCAGAGGGTTTGGAAGATTGACGAAAATTTATTTTTTTTATTACAACCCAAAAAAAATAATCGATTAGTTAAACTAATTGGGGAACTTTTTTGTCTCCTAAAAAAGTTTCGTTAAGCCAACAGTTTTTTCAGAAAATAAAATAATTGGTTGTGATTACCCTAATGTTGTTAAATTTATAAACAATTATAAGGGATACATTGTACAATAGCAAGTAATATTGGTGGACCGTGATGATAACGCGTGCATGTGTTATGATGAATTTCACCAGACGTTTTACATGTTTGTCCTTATCGTTTAATTTTAATTAATTTATATACTTTCTAAAATGTGTCAAAACGGTTTTTTAAATGAATACAGCAAATCTTTTTTTCACGAAAGAATTTTTCAAAAATAGAAAATAAAGAAATAAAGAAACAATACAAACGTACATAAAAATAAATTAAGTATCTAAACAATAAAAAAATGCATACCATTAATTTATACAGAGATGCTTAAGAATGTCTTACGTTTTAGTTTTGTCACATATTTCATGTATAAAATAAAAATGCGGAAGCGGTAGTATCGTTTTAAAGGATAAAGAAAATAAAAAATCAGGACTCGGAAAATAAAAAACCATCCGTAATTACTCAATGCCAGAAGAACGCTAAGCCGCGCTGTGTCTTATGTTAATCTGGTATATTCCTGTCTGGTTGGCTCCTGCTCTTCCTTCGTGATAAAGCCATTATTCACGCTGCTTACGGCCATGTTCACTTATTAATGTCGGATCTTGACTAACGTGCGCCCTCGCCCTTTCGTCATCTGTCATGACAAACTTTGTGTTCCGTACCATTTAATAATAATAATAACAATAATAAGTATGGCGAACGGCAGCAGAGCTAAAAGCTATTTATTTGAAACTTCACTGGTGTGTGAATGTCTTATTAATAATTGTAAAGCGTACGTGTGAAACTGCGAATAATATGGCAAAGCCTCAAATAGAAACGGTTGACAGATAATAATCTCTATGGAACCAAAATCTGTTAACTTATTGCTCGAATCTATCAGAATGATAGACGGAGTTTTAATTATCTTAAAAACATAAATATAAATTTATCAACTCAAAACATTTGATTAAAATAAGTGACGGTGTATGTTTTATCAGATTTTTTTTAAATGCGTCTAATATAGTGAATTCTGGTTAAATGAGACAGTAAGGGAACTGCAAATTTGGCTTACTTACCCAGTGTCTTAGAAATCCAGGCATAAATAAATATCTGTCTCGTTTACAGAGGGTTTCATTAATATACAGGTTATTTCAGTTGTAGAAGTGTAATTCTTAAATAAAATAACGTATTATGTAAACGTTATACGTGAGTTTTAATCTTTACTGGAAATCAAAAAAAAAAATAAAAAAAAATATTTTAGCACGTATTTTTATAAATATAAAGTACAAAAATGTAAACAGAATGTGTATCAATTATAAAAATCTGTCATTTTAGTTTGTCTTGGAAGTATCAGCTATCAGATGTTTTTCGCTGTTATAAATTTTATCAAATGTGCTTTGGTCACCAATTGATGTCATTTCAAAATAACTGTGCAAAGTTTCTAGTGCTTTTACTGCTTCGTGTTTACAAATTTTTACTAAATTTACTTCCAAGCCCATTTCGTTGACATCTTCTTCATTTTCCAATGAAGAAGACGAGAAGCCATGAACAATATCGCTTTCAGTGAGTTTTCCTGAAACTATTAAATCGTCGTCGACGATTTGAATGTTGGCTGTTGATTATTGTCGTTGCTGGTGACTAGCTTCCAATCTTCAGGATAAATTTTAAAGTTTTCTTCTTCCTCTTGTAAGCTTTCAGATATAGTTGTTTCAGATTTAAATCCAGATTTTTTTAAACAGTTTGCTACAGTAGTTTTGGTCTCTGAAAACCAAGTTTTCCTAGCAAACTTCATCGCCTAAAGAACATTGATTTGTGGGCACTGATTTTCTTCTATAGATTTAATAAAATGTCGAACAACTTCTTTTCTGTAATCTTTATTTTGAATTATTTTACAAAGAGTAGATTTTGTCACATTAAATTCGACACAGACTTCAGCGCGTGTCTTCCAACTTTCATAAACGGATATTTACTCCAGTTTTTTACGTACTTATAACGATTTAAGCCTTTGTTTCGGCATTTTTCAAATTGTTTTTTCCTTTATGTGTCTGTAATTTTTTTATTTGTGTTTTTTAGTGTCGTCTGTGTTTAATTAAATAAACATCCGTATGATAGTAAAGCACAACTAAAACCGAAGGTCAGTGAGGCTCAAATATAGTTAAGTGCAGAATTTGCGGGTAGAATAAAAATAAGTAAGTGAACAAACAAAACGATGTTATCTCAGTTACAGAGGTTAATTCATATAAAACTCACTCGCTGTCTCAGTTATAGAGGTACCTATGATACGATAGAATCGAAAGAACGAATTCCAGATATAGAGGTTTGCTTTAACCCACTAACAGAGGTAATTCAGTGCCAAAGTGTTGGGAACCGCTATCCAGAATTGGGACACTATCTAAAATATGAGCATTTTTTTCTATCAAAAATCAAACAATAATTTTCTACAAATTTATTAAAACATAAATAATATTCGTTTGTTTAGCGAGATATAAACGTCCATTATAAAACTGTTCATTTTATGAGTTAAAGCTTTTAATGTTTTTTATACGGTGGTTGATTTCATTTTTACACGTGTGAAATAATTCGAACCCCATAATAACATTAGCAGTTAGTTTTGATCATAAATTTGCCAAATAAAAAATTACGTGTCATCCGTGTTACAGAATATAATAAAACATTCACCAATAATACAAATTCATCGTAAAATAACTATAGAACAAAATATGGGTTTGCATTAGTTGTAATAATAATGTAAATAGTAAATGAAAACAGGATTTTAATGACTATAAAAAACAATGGTTTTTGCATCGTATTTAAAACGAGCATGAGTGTAAAAAGGTTTGAGTGGAGTAATAAAAATTAAATATTAAAACAAGACAGTAAAAAATATGCACTAATAGATTTATAAAACAGTCATAAAACACAAAAATATCCAAAAAATAAAAACAGGATGGGTCGCAAGTCAGTTTTTACTAGTAGTCTGAGGTCATGTTGTTTGTTGTTATCTGAGAACAATAAAAAGTTACCTGCAGAACAGCGAATTTTTGTTTTACAAACATGGTGAAAACATGACCATGATTTGATTAAAGTGATTTGTTTCTGGAACCTTTTCCAAACAATTAACCTGCATCTTTTTAAAGTATTCGATAATTAAATTAAATATTTAAAGAGCTAGGTTGCAGAGCTTTCTTGTTCAGGTAGCCCAAGTCTATTACTACAAACAAAAAATTCCAATGAGTATGGGGTAGAAAAAAGGATTAAGAAAAGTCTGTAATTGAGACCATATACTTTAAGACCTACAAGATAATTTTTTTTTTTTTAAGAAAATAGTCGCAAAAAGGGTTAACCTATCGTGTGGGCCGTAGACGGCCCGCACTGCGACTATTAGAAGGGGAAGGGATTATAGAAAGGAAATGATTGTGGACACGCTTTTTAAAAAGTTGCAGGTCATAGTTCTCTGGAAAAACTGATTTTGGAAGCTTATTCCATTCCGTAGCAGCCCTGTAAAAGAAGGATTCTTGATAAACATTGGTCCTTGTAGTGTCAATCTTGAGAGTAAATGGGTGAGACTGATCAGCGTGCCGAGTTCTTCGGCCGAATGTGGCCAATGGTGGTACAAGAGTTTTTATTTCTCTGGAGCATCTGCCATGGAAATATCTGTAGAGCACTCTTTTTTTATGTTCTAAAGAGTGAAGGGTATCTGTGAGAGTTGAGCTGTTTATCAAGTGAATGTCTCTTTTCTGAATGGAATCTAGAAGACGAAGAGAATGCCTTGGCGCTGAACCCCAAATGTGCGAGAAATACTCCAGTAGAAGTCGGTTTTGAGCCTTGTACGTCGTCAACAGTTGATCAGGAGTAAAAAACTTTCTGGCTTTCCACCGAAAACCTAGCCTCTGGCTTGCCGACTTTGCGATGTTAGCAACATGGTCATGCCAAGACATATTATTGGACACCGTGACTCCCAAAATCGAGATGGAGGGACTTGGTTCAAGGGTATTTCCGGACATTGTGATGGGATGATTTGAGGAATTCACTTTCTTGAAAAACGTGGCACTTTGTGTTTTTTGGGCGTTGAACTGTACAAGATTGTTGGTTCCCAACTCGATATACGGAATTGTTCGAATTGTACACAGTCCGACAATAGATTAGGTTAGGTTAAAGGCGGTTCGGAGGGAACCCACTTAGGCCTTTTGGCCCGTTGTCATACTGTGATGGACGGCGGTGCCTTCTTTCTCTACCGTGAGAACTTTTAATAAAAAGTGTGAGGTCTCTAATGCTAACTAAATTGAGATCAAAGTTTGGTTGTAATAGTATAAAAAGGTCTTTTCTGCCTAAGGCAGGGCAGTGGCAGAGAAGATGTACTATTGCTTCCTCCTCTTCCTCATCGTGACAGCTTTTTTTTTTTTTGCTGAAAATAGTTGCAAAAAGGGTAGACCTATCGTGTGGGCCGCGGACTATTAGAAGGGGAAGCGATTATAGAAAGGAAAGGTTGTGGACCCGCTTTTTGAAAAGTTGCAGGTCATAGTTCTCTGGAAAAACTGATTTTGGAAGTTTTTCCATTCCGTAGCAACCCTGTAAAAGAAGGATTCTTTATGGAGATTGGTCCTTGTAGTGTCAATCTTGAGAGTAAATGGGTGAGACTGATCAGCGTGCCGAGTTCTTCGGCCGAATGTGGCAAATGCTGATAAAATTACCGCTAGTTAGTTTGTATTTTTGAAAACTTACTTATGGCCCACTTTGTAGATACATTTTAAATGTAAGTATTAAAATAAATTCGATGTTTATCTGTAACGGTGCTAACAAAGAGCTGAATTGTTAATATAACAACCCTGTAGATTATCTTTAGTACCATCAGCCGAGAATCTGGAGTATACCTAATGGAAAACACCTTTTAGGGGTGGACTATATTTTCATTACATTGTCATTTTGAACAAAGACACTTCAAACATAAGGGAACTCCAGACATATAGTATTTAACGAAGTTTTCAAGGGTTTTATTGGATTATAAATTCATGTTGGTACATCCGTTGCTTTTATAATTAATTTTTCTATTTGCGTTTTTGAGTTAACACTGCATTACGGTGTATTATACGACCGTGTACTTTAAAATATTTTCCCAAGTATTTAAATTATACACACCGCAGGCGAACTTCCCACGAGAAAATGGAAATAAACTTTGGTCTTTAATGTATTTGGATTTTTTCTACTTTTTATAGGCGCCGCTAAGTAAAATTTCTGGTAAAAAGAAGTGGAAAAAAGGGTTTCGCAAAAAAAATTTTACCCTAAACAAAAACATTCAGAGTCTTTTAATAACCAACACTTGCTTATTTTTAGGTTATTGTGTTAAACACTTGGGTAATACATTTTTGGATTATGTTAAAGTCTGCTGGCTTGGTAGTAATATGCAGTATTATTGTAATGCATCAGATCGATAGAGAAAATTCGAAAGAGATCAGTTCGTACAGATAAATACCATGAATGAAACTGGGTCATATGGAAAACGCAAATCGTTCAAGTGCATAATAACAAAGATAATTTGGGAACATACAGTATGGTCCAAACGAAAGAAATTAATTAATTTATTTAAAAAACCATTCAATTTTTATGTGTAAACTTGCGTGAGCGTAACGTCATAAATCATTATTGAAGTAAAACATTTTTAAGCACGCTTGATTTGGGGAGTAAGCTGGTGAATGCGTGACGAGAGCGTTAGGAAAAGTGTGATCGGGCGAGTCAAACGAAAGCTGGTGAATGCGCGACGAGAGCGTTCGGAAAAGTGTGATCGGGCGAGGCGAACGAAAGTTAGAAGTTAGAAGTTAGAAGATAGAAAGAAAAAAAGTTACCTTTCGTATATTGTGCCCAAATTTCCGTGGCGCAATTGGCTAGCGCGTTGGTGGTTCGAGCCCACTCGGGGCGAATCTTTTTTTTGTTATTTAATTTTGTACTTGAACAATTTTATAAATTAATATTTTTTTAATTGTAATTTGTAGATTACATATAATTATAAGTGTTACATATGGCTGAACTCGTATTGAAGAGGAGATTCTAATAATGACTAAATATACAGGGTGAAGTATTAAAAAAACCAAAATGACTAATAATATCAGAGAAACGGCATGTCTGACAACATTGTAAATGTCACATCTGGAATCTCTGTATCTCAAAATAGGCTTATCCCAAATTTTATACAATTCGGGCTGGCAATTTACGAGATAATGGTCCGTTTCCAGACTTTTTTCGAATAGATGGAGCTAAAGAAGTTTTACTTCAGTTGTGTGGTCTAAAGCACACTCGTTTTTTTTAAATAAGTCATGATATCTTTTATCTTATTATATCAATGTAATTTATTTTTATATATATATATATATATATATATATATATATATATATATATATTATACATATAGTCATGCCATTTTCTCTTGTGCAGTGACCGCTTCTTTTCACTTGCTATGTTGTTTGTACACGTCTTTCGCTTCCTTTACTTTTATCAGCGCTTTCATACATGCTCAATGGTTGCTGATACTCTTGAGCTGGCATTTCTTCAAAACAATTTTGATCTGATCGAGATACGTTCGCCTATGTCTAACTTTACTGACTTGTCCATTTATACTCGCCTTATAAATCTGTTTCGTCAATCTACCTTTATCCATCATCCAAACCATCTAAGCTATCTTTTTTGTAACCACATCTTCTTATACACCACACCGATCTCTTATCTCACCATTCTTTACTATATCCAACCGAGTCACTCCGGTAAACAATTTGATTAATTTGACAATTTATAACAAAATTTGTTTATAGAAGTCGTTACCTTTTATGTACAAGTCTTGCGAATAAGACCCGTTTATGCACGATTTTGCACTTATAGATGGTATATCTACTAATATGTATATAAAATAAGTGTCACCAACTCATTAATGAGGTCCATTTTAACGCGAATTTTCATTGTTACAAATTTTGGCCAAAAAACACGTACTCTTTATTATGAAATGAATTTTTGTCCTATAGAAACATGCACTTGGGAATAATCAAGTAGGTAGGATGTTTTCACATATCTGACATTCAATTTTTATCGACATTCACTAAGAATGCGTCAAAAAATTAAAGTGTAAACAGTTAAACATGTCAAGTAGTAATGAAGAATTATCTTGTACACCACCACTAATTTCTCAAGCCAGTGACAATATTTTGAAATATAAAAGAGACCTGAATTTGTAACAATGTTTTTAATAGATGACAAAATGGCGTCTTCATTTATAAAATTTTAATATACTAAACAGGGTAATTATATAGTGTTTAATTTCCTCAAAAAACAAATCCACGTGTTATGGACAGGATTACCATGCTATGACTCACAATTTTCGGTAACTTACAGTAAAGTAGGACAACTAGATCAGCGACCAACCCTAGCTATCGAAGAATTAAAATCTCATCGAGGCACGGTGAGATTTAGCAGAGGCAGGCGCAGATGACGTCGTAAATAAACAGGAAAATGAAAATATTTTTCCCAAGTTACCGAATTACGAAATATTAAATTTATTTTCATTATTTGGCCAATACTGTATATTTATTATAAACGAAATAGAAAAATTTTACCTCCGCAGAAAATTTCTTTTCGAAAGGACTAAAGGAAAACCACGATTGTAAATCATTGCGTTTGAAAATGTTCGTCCCATTCCTTGTTAGATAATATTAAATTGGGATGTCCCGAAGCCCATATTTAACCCCAAGAAATCAGCCGCTGTATTCATACGATTTCCCTTTTCTAATGGCCTTTAAATCGTATTTTAACACAATGAAATGCTATTTGAAAATATTTCTGTATGCATGAGCATTTCGCGACTGATGATGGGGAATTGAATGTTAAGTTGTTTTGGCTTGTGAATATATTTATTCATATCCTTCGTCAAATACTGAATGATTTTTAAATCGCCTAAATTTACGCAGTGAGGGACAACCTGCATGTTTATTAAAGTCTTGTTTTTTATTAAGATGCATCAAGTAGATACTACAGAAAATAATTGTAAAAGAAAACGTTTTTTAAAATTTTCAATTTGTAGGTCTAAAAATTGGGAAACAAAAGGTGTAAAGTTAATAACTATAATTATTTTATTTACGTGCTCCTAAAGCATTACTTTAAACATAATTATTATTCTACAAATGTAAATTATTCAAAACATGTCAACAAGATTTTATTTGGGCGGCTGGAGGTCATTTCCAACAACCCAACAACTTCGGTCTACTAGAGATTTGCTGGCTTATGTCACTCAGCTCTGGACAAACAATATTGAGAAGTTTGCTGAATCCCGTGCAATAGCCTTGAATATATCTAAAGCCCTTCACTGCGTTTGGCACCAGGCATTGTTAAATAAATTATCTGCCTACGGTCTCCCAACCAAACTGCGCCAATGGCTCTTGAGCTTCATGCAAGATCGCTTCTTACATGTGGCAGTTGACGGTATTTCTTCTGATGCGTTTAAAACTAATGCCGGGGTCCCCCAGGGTTCCATCCTGTCCCCCACCTTATTTCTTTTACACATCAACGACCTCTTGAAAACCACCACGAACCCCATTTACAGTTTCGCAGACGATAGCACACTTGTCTCAACTTTCACATCCTATCGATCACTTTCGGTGAATGATACAAATAGACTCAGACAGGAACAGGTTGATTCCATCAATAGAGATCTTAAAGCAATCTTCGAATGGGGAACCAACAATCTTGTTCAGTTCAACGCCCAAAAAACACAAAGCGCCACGTTTTTCAAGAAAGTGAATTCCTCAAATCATCCCATCACAATATCCGGAAATACCCTTGAACCAAGTCCTTCCATCTCGATTTTGGGAGTCATGGTGTCTTGGCATAACCATGTTGCAAACATCGCAAAGTCGGCAAGCCAGAGGCTAGGTTTTTCGTGAAAAGCCAGAAAGTTTTTTACTCCTGATCAACTGTTGACGACGTAAAAGGCTCAAATTTGACCTCTACGGGAGTATTTTTCGCACATTTGGGGTTCAGCACCAAGGCATTCAATTCGTCTTCCAGATTCCATTCAGAAAAGAGCCATTTGCTTGATAAACAGCTTAACTCTTACAGATACCCTTCACCCTTTAGAACATAGAACAAAAGTTGCAGACCAGTCATTACTCTACAGATATTTCCATGGCAGATGCTCCAGAGAAATAAAAACTCTTGTACCACCATTGGCCACATTCGGCCAAAGAATTTGGCACGCTGATCAGTCTCACACATTTAATCTCAAGCTTGACACTACAAGGACGAATCTTCATCAAGAATTCTTCTTTTACAGGGCTGCTACGGAATGGTATATGCTTCCAAAATCAGTTTTTCCAGAGAACTATGACCGGCAACTTTTTTAAAAGCGTGTCCACAATCATTTCCTTTCTATAATCCCTTCCCCTTCTAATCCGCGGCCCACACGATAGGTCTACCCTTTTTGCGACTATTTTCATTAAAAAAAAAACCCTATGAGCATTCAAATTAACTGCCAAAACCGCAGGTACAGTATTTTAAGGTAGTTGTTGTGGTGTAGGCATACAATAAATTTGACTCCCAAAACAACCTAAATAAAAATTTTTAGATACCGATATTCCTTTTTGTACATTTGAAAACTAATATTTAAATTTTCTGGCTTTCTATTCATACTTATCGAACCCGCCGGCACAAATTTTTAAAATAAATTAGTACAATGAAACCTGGTTAAGTGAGACATCAAGGGACCTGCAAATTTGTCTCACTTATAGAGGTATTCCTCTTACCAGTGTCTCAGATATCCAGGTATAAATAAATATCTGTCTCATTTACAGACGGTTCCATTAAAAAAGATCAGAATACAGGTTATTTTACTTATAGAGGTGCAATTATTTAATAAAATAACGTATTATGTAAACATTATACGTGAGTTTTAACCTTTATTATAAATAAAAATAAATAAATAAAGGTAATACATAAATGTAAGAAACAAAAATATTCAAGTAGGTTTTTTTATAAATTTGTAGTTTAATACGAGCACTGAAATCACTTTATAAGGATTCCTTTGCTTGTGTCAGGATAAACGGAGCTTGCACGGACTGGTTTAACATCGAAAAAGGTGTGAGACAGGATGTGTGGCTTCGCCATGGCTGTTTAACTTATATAAAGACGATTGTTTAGAAGATTTGAAAGAAAGTGCGTATGGATTGAAAATTAATAATTTGATTGTCGTCAAATGCCTTCTTTACGCCGATGATCAAGTCATATTAGCGTCATCTGAAGAGGAGTTGCAGGCGATGGTTTATGTTATGCATGATGCCCTAAAAATCAAAGGGATGAAAATATTTTTATTTTTTTAACTTTAATTTTTTTTTAAAAATATTTCTATTTTTCTACAAATTTTTATAACATTACCACGATTACCAAATTTTACCCTTAGCTACGCCAATACAAACTTTGTTGTTATTGGTGGGTTTTACCAATTTTTTTTTTAATGAAAATAGTCGTTTGGGCCGCGGACGGCCCGCACTGCGACTATTAGTGTCTGTGACTGTAGTGTCAATCTTGAGAGTAAAGTTTATTTCTCTGGAGCATTTGCCATAAAAATATCTGTAGAGTTATGTCTGGTCTGCAACTCTTCTTCTATGGTCTAGTGGGTGAAGGGTATCTATGAGAGTTAAGCTGTTTCTCGACCGAATGGCCCTTTTCTAAATGGAATCTAGAAGACGAAGAGAATGCCTTGGTGCTGAACCCCAAATGTGCGCACAATACTTTAGTAGAGGTCGGATTTGAGCCTTTGACGTCGTCCACAGTTGATCGGGAGTAAAAAACTTTCTAGCTTTCTACAGAAAACCCAGCCTCTGGCTAGCTGACTTTGCGATGTTAGCAACATGGACATGCCAAGACATATTATTAGACACCGTGACTCCTAAAATCAAGATCAAGGGGTTTGATTTAAGGGTATTTCCGGACATTGTGATAGAATGATTTGAGGAATTTACTTTCTTGGAAAACGTGGCGCTTTGTGTTTTCTGGGTGTTGAACTGAACAACACAATCTATTAATTTCATTAAAATACAATTCTTATTTATTTTCAAATATTTAACAAATTTACTTGTGAAATGTAACACCAGCACCAACAACTAACCCTATTTATATACAACAATGCCTTGTTTTACTTATTTAAACCGTTATTAAAAGATTAAACTGCTAAAATCTTTTTAACAATTTACTTTATTGGTACACTTACAGGGAAACGTTCATTTAACAACAAACAAGTCCCAATTTATTGTAGATCTGTGTAATTTAACAAAGGTGAAAAACTCTTTATTAAGCGTTTTAAACAGATTAGTTCTAGGTAGAATTTTAAGCTACCTGTAATTGGCAGTTTGAAAGTTGAAGTAAATTATGAAGTTTATTAATAAACTCACTAGTTTTAAACTAAACATCTAACAAACATCAAAAGATATTTACCTTGGAGTAGCTACGAGATATTTACATATCGAATTTTCTTGTTTGCATTTCTCAATACCACAAATTTAACAAACACTGCAGCAACTCTGCAGATCGCTAAAGCTGGGATTAAAGTAAAAGTTATTGATGTGTTAAGTTTTATATATGTTATAGACCAGTCTCTACAATTGGTAGTGAAACAAATAAAGCAAACTGCAAGCGACAGAAATAAAATATTTAAGAAGAACCTAGTTACTATAAAAGATTGGATTAAAAATGTAGATATATAAACGTGTAAATATTATAATTCATGGAGAAGAGATAACTTGTATAATGAAAACATTTCAACCACATAGATGAAAATAGACTTGAAAAAAGATTATGGAAAATTGGATTAAAAATTACCAGATAAGGAAGACTGAAAAAGACATGAAATCCATTAACTCTAACTGTGTATTTGTATAATTTTAAATGTCAGTATATGCAGATAAAAAAAAATAATCCAGGAACATACAAATTTTAATGCAAAATGCTGAGACGCACGAAAACCAGTTGACCAGCACAAAATATAATTAATCACGTAAATTATTACACGACTCCAATTTCAACTGTCACCGTCGACATATCTGCGACATAAGTAGGATACTTTTAGCGGCGAAATGCACGTTTCCTATCAGGAAACATACTACGACGCATGTAAAAGATCAAACAATTTTTCTTTCATAAAAATGTTCTCCCTCACCACGAAAACGAAATAAATATTCGACCAATTAAAAAACACAACATTAACTCCAAAAAAAACATTACAAACCAACGCAATAAAGGTTAAAGCAGCCACTTTGTGTCAATTTAATAACCAAATCTGTAAAACATGGAATTTTGTAAAACCATGATGGAAAAGAAAAATGAAAAATATGGTTTTTTACAAAACATACTATATACAGACAAGTCATCGTTTTAAACGTTTTTTATGAATCTATATCGCGTTGGATTTGTAATGTTTTTTTTGGAGTTCAATTTATATTTTTTATTCGTAGAATATTTATTTTATGTTTGGGGTAGTTGTGGTACATTTTTGCGGTTGGGCCATTGGTATAGGCACCTATGTCACCTGTAACTTCTGCTGTGACTTCAGGGCATCAGAATTTCAGTCCACTGGTTTTGGCAAACCGCAGAATATCTGTTGGCCCTGTCTGATTTAGATCACTTGGATCCATTATCATGCGGCCCCAGGTTTGGTATTTGTACGCCACTAGCATCGGGCAACAACACAAAATGTGTATGCTGCTCTCTTCCTTTTCGCCGCATGGTCGGCAGTTTTTGTCAGCCGCCAGCTTAATTTTTAAAAGGTGCGCCCTTGGTGCGACGTGGTCAGTGAGCACGATAAGCGTGCTGCTTAGCCTACTCCTATTAATCGTTCAGAGTGCTTCTGCATTCTTTTGAGGAGGTTTTTTCATCAGCTGTCTTGATGTTCTGGAGCCAGTATTTTTATTCCACTGAGCGATGATCTTGCTCAAGTTTCAACTCATGTTTCGCTCCGGCAATTGGCAATCCGACCAACTGGTTGTTTGGTTCCACCAGGGTCCCATTTCTTGCCAGTTCATCGGCTACCTCGTTGCCATTTATCCCTGTATGCCCAGGAACCCATGTCAGAGTGCAGTCGCTAACTCGTGAGGGCCTGCATGCAGTCCCACACCACCGATGATGTTGTAATGCAACTTATGAGGGTCCCAATGGCCAAGCGACGATCAGTGAGAATATCAATCTTCAGTTGTGGTAAGGGTGAACATATTTTTAAAAGAGAAATTATTAGATCTCTTGCACCTTTTTTCTGATGGGTCCAACGTGCATACCGTGGCTAAAAGTTTGTGTGCCGTAGACACATATCGACAAGGTGGAGACAGTTTAAAAAATTTTATAAATTATACTTTGTGCTGGTCGCCTGGTTTTCTTGCATACCAGCATTTTACATTGAATTTTAAATATTCAGCAAATCTTTTTCTATATCTGTATACACCTACAGTGCAACAAAAGTAGCTTGGCGGGCGAGAGATCACAAAATCTGCGCGCAACGAAAACATTCGAATAACGATCCGATCTTCGACGACGTAATCGTGAGTCTCCTAGTACAATCGGAGGAAAAAGTTTACGAATGTGAAGTATATTCAGCCGAATATTTGTTATTTCAAAGGCTAGTCGCCCGCCAAGCTACTTCTGTTGCACTTTACCTACACATGATCTATTGAATGTTTTAACTCGCCCATTTTATTGCCAATTTGTAATATTAAAAAAACACAGTTTAATTAAACTATTCATTTATCTATAATCTTATAGTGTATTAAAAAAATGGCTGAACAATAATAATAAAATGCTGAATGACACCTATAGAATAAGAGATGTCAACGAGCTATTTTTGTAATTAACCGTGTTACATATTTCGTGTGTATGACCAAATTATTGTACGTTTAAAAAAATAGTATATTTCCTTTAAAGGAGAAGTGACTGTATATGGCTTGCCATGAAAAGTCCCACTTCTCCGCTTGAAATAATTTACTATTATTTTACAAGCGTTTTGCGAAATTTCCTGCGTCTCCTACGCATGCCAAGGTAATTTTACCGATTGGTGAAACTCGCATATGGAACAAACAAAATAATATTTATCTAGGAGAATATATAAACAAAGATAGAACATTATAGTAGAATAATAATTTTACTGCTATTGCCGTTAGCCAAATGTTAGAGAAATTTCCAAACACAAATAATATACGAATTAATGACTTCAACTTCAAACGTTAAATGACAATTTTAAATTTATTTTTCATTATCTTTAGGTTTGGTGTATACTTTTTAAGGGGTACAAATTTTGTAACTAATATAACTCTACTTTTCAATCAACTTCACAATTATGTTCTTATTATCAAGCTTATGTTAATGAACATTAATCTTCTTCTCAAATATAAGTATTAATTGTTAACGATAAATGCTGGACCACCCGAGTTTTTGTGTTAACGTTTAGTCGCTGTGCCGATGTTCCCAGTAGAAAAAAGCGTGATGAAAAGCTCCAAGATAAAAAAAACTCCGGAGGTAAACCCTTTCCCCAACGGATCCCTGGGTGGGGGCAAGTTATATTGTTATAGATGGTCAAACCTCCAAACTTCACTTTAAGAATTCTCCGTGTTAGCACAATTCTTACTCCTTTAGAACTACAATTTTCTTTTCTAGCGCCAACAATCCAATCCACAGGTTTGCATTCATTCCAACATAAAATCAGTTAAACCAAAAGCAGGTTTTGTAACAAACTTCTTATCCTTATATCTACAACCCCATAGATTTGTTAATTTATTCATAAAAAAACTTCCAATAACTTTTTTTATAAATTTAAACGATTAAACCCCTATAGCAGTAAACATTTTAATTTGGTAGGAGCTGCTATACAGAGTGGCCAACCGAAAACGAAACAGAGCCATTTTTCAGAAACCTCGTCAACATTTTAAAAAAACGCTCAGACCCGTCAATTTTTGATTAAAGGGCGACATTCTTTTCCGGTATTTTTGACCCCCAGCGGGCGTAAGAGTTACCCCAAAATTTTTAAATTACATTGGGGTTCGAATAAGATGTCTTTTGAAAGCTCTGACAATTCTCTTTACAATTTTACATTTCCTCCCAATTCTTTAAAAAAAAATTACATGATAAAATTTTATTTGCTTACTTTTTACTTGATTGATTAAATGTTCAAACTGATGACCTCCCGCTTCCATATAATGATAAAGATTTTGTTCAAACCGTTCACGCACATTCCGATGAATTTCCGGAGTAATTCGACGGCACTCGTCAACAATTCTTTAACGCAAATCTTCCAACGACGCTGTAAATTTGTAAGTAAGCAACTAAAATAATTGGAATTTTAACATGTAATTTTTTTTAAAGTTTTGGGAAGAAATGTAAAATTGTAAAGAAAATTATCAGGGCTTTCAAAAGGCATTTTATTCGACCTCCAATGCCATTTAAAAATTTTGGGGTAATTCTTACCTCCGCTTAGGGTTAAAAGTAGTGAAATCAAGAATACCGTAATAAAATAAAAAAAAATCTGAGAGTTTTTATAAAATAATGACGAGGTTTCTGCAAATGGCCCTGTTTCGTTTTCGGTTGGCCACCCTGTATAAATGATTTAGGTTGGCATCAACATCTACAATGACACCACCTTAGTTTTTTCAATCACCATAAAGTCCCACCTAAAAGCATTATTTATGCAAATTGGGTAATCTTTCGAATGAAAAATTAAAAACATATAAAGTACCTAGTTTTAAGGCCAAGATTTAAATTAGTCGCTGGTTAAATGAGAAAACTACGGCCTCGAACGCTTTAACTTTCGGAAATGGAAAAGTAATTACATCGAAGGAAATTGAGGGCTAGAGAAAAACATAGACTTTCGCAAATAAATGGTTTTAAATTTACACAAAACGTCTTAGAAAATTCACTTGGGAGCATTGGCGAGTTTAAATAAGCCAAGAGTTTATTTTGTGACATTTTAAATAAAACCGCTCCAATGCTTTTCATTACCCAATTCTTTACAGTTTTACCGAAATGTATAAATTAATAAAAACACTGTTGATTAGCTTACCTTAGACTTATTGCAATAAAATGAAGGATTTCAAGGAAATTATGCGTTACAAAATAATATTTTTATTTTACAAGCTTTTTTCGCTTTCAACCGTTAATGTCGCACAAATATAGAGGAATGTAAGTAATAACAATGGCAAAGTCTGTTTTAGTTTTATCTACATGTTGCTTTCCTTGTAATTTTTTGTATTCAATTGTGTTGATTGGTGATTTTACAGAAAAAGTGGTAGGTCAAAACCCTGTTTCTTAAAATATAAAACAATACAAAGATAACCTAGGATTTAATGTTGTGAAAACTATATCCAAAATTTGTGAGCAATATTCAAGGATAGGATATTCATACATACATACATATAGTCACGCCTTTTTCCCGTAGGGTAGACAGATACCACTTCCTTCCACTTGCTACGGTTCTTACACACATCTTTTGCTTCCTTCACTGTGCTCTCATACATGCTCGTCGGTTGTTGGTATTCTTGACCTGTCCTTTCTTCAAAACAATGTTGATCTGATCGAGATCGATGTTCGCCGAGGTCGACCTCTACCGACTTCCGTCCATTCACACTCGCCTTATAAATTTGTTTCGTCAATCTTTCTTAATCCATCCCTTCTACGTGTCCAAACTATCTAAGCATTCCTTTATTTTTGTAACCACATCTTTTTTTACACCACAGAGTTATCTTATCTCACTATTTTTTATTATATCCAACCGAGTCACTCCGGCTAGACTTCTCGGACTACTCATCTCCGCAGCATTAATCCTATTTTCATGCTTCTTTTGCATACTTTCAATCTGTCGTAAATTTTGAACCCAAGCACACAAATTCATTTACTTGTTCCACTCTTTCTTCCTCAATCGAAACTTTACAGTTTGTCATGCTTGTCATCCTTCAACGAGAATCCCATTTCTGCTTTATGGTTAATTTTAATAGTCCAATTAGTCTTATAAGATACTTTTAAACATTCAATTATCTTTTTAAGTAACTGAGATACTTGGGATTCCACAACAGCGATCATTTTTCTGCATTTTTATAACAAACAAACATGCAAGATAAACAAAGAAAAATTACTTTGCCAAATTTTAATTACTTTTAAACTGGTTTTATAAATTATCCGTCAGGTGACTTCCAACGAATAATCAATATTCATCGTAATTTTTTCAAGTAACAATATTCTTGTGCGGTGACAACGCGACAACGAATTTTCGAGATTAAACATTTGTAGAAAAAAGTGTATGAAATTGTTTATTAGTTAGATAATATTTATAACAATTAACCAATGACTTACTAAAAGTTTATACGAGCTATTATTATGCGATGGATTACGATATTCTATTGTTCATTGGAAATTGGACCGTCGAGAAGACAATGTACCCATAACTATTACCGAAGAGGCGTAATAATGCCGAAATCCGGATTTAGTAGTTGGTATAAACTTTCTATAAGAGATGTATAAGTTTGAATTAGTTCGATTAGAACCTAAAGATTTCAATACGTGTCTGAATATTCTGTAATCCAAAATCAACATCGGCATTTAACCAGAAAACTCACGATGTAAATGAAAATATTTTGATTAAAATTTTAACAGACGTAGTTTATGAGTGTATAGGTATTATTTTCATTTTATATTCGTATCTTTATTAAATGAAAATTGAAATAAATGTAAATGTTTGGGCCTTAGGATCTATCTGGACCAATGTAAACCCCACTGTTGTAACCACGAACGTATAAAAGTGGAAAACCCCAAGAAGGTTACAAGGCAAGGGATAAAAAGCGATAAAATTTTATCAAAAACATATCAAGGAGGACCATAATAAAGAATCGTTGCCCACTATCAACTTAAGTTTATTAACTTCCCAGTAGGAAGTTATAGTAATGGGTCCGATTTTGCAAATCCCTAATTTTAACATAACTCCACATTTCAAGGTACCCAGAGTCGAATACCATAGATTTTAAGTGGACGTCTATTTGTGTATGTACGTGTGTTAGTATGTTTGTATGTGCGTTCAGAATTATTTTTCGTCTTTATTATCTGGAGAACAAAAAATGATATCGACGTGGGACCAATTGCTATCGACGCATAATTAGGCAAATTAAGAACTGATAGATTTTCAGCAAAATCGGTCGAGCTGTTTTTTATGGAGAATAAAAAACTGATAAAATGGTAAACTTTTGAAATTATTTTTCGTCTCGATTATCTCGAGATTAAAAAATGATATTGACATGGGACCAATTGCATTCGACGCACAATTACGCAACTTAGAACTGATTAGATGTCAAGCAAAATCGGTCAAGTTGTTTTTTATGGAGAATAAAAAACTGATAAAATGGTAAACTTTCGGAATTATTTTTCGTCTCGATTATCTCGAGAACAAAAAATGATATCGACGTGGGACCAATTGCATTTGACGCATAATTACGCAAATTAGAACTGATTAGATTTTCAGCAAAATTGGTCAAGCTGTTTTATATGGAGAATCAAAAAACTTAAAAAAATGGTAAACTACTTAAATTTTGCAATTTATAAATTATACTATTTTAAATACAGAATTTTAAGATCTGTTGAATAATATGATTATTGCATGTTAGGAATATTTGTATAAAAAATATGATGACAATATTTCATAAAAAAAAAAATAGTTTTAGAAAACAAAAATGGAAATTTGAGGATTTTAAACTTGTGTCAGTATTGAGAGAATAGCATTGAAGACGCTATAACAGTGAAAAATTATTGTTAGTAATAATCAAGCATTATTTACAACAATTAAATATTGTTACTAACAAATGATTATTGATCATTAAAATTAAAAAAAATTTCAATTGTTGTAAACAATTTAAAATAGCTCCCGCTTATGAAATAATAAGAAAAAGTTTGAAAGAATACGATTGCCTTTAAGTTGTAAAATTGTCAAAATTAAATTTACTGTCATATTTCTTCTAAAAACCGTATTTTTAATTAAATGTTTTCCTGTCAAATTATGCTGGTTACGACAGGATAACAGTTAAAATGCTGAAGGCTGGACAAAACTTGGTAGCTAGTCTTGTATCGCCTTTTTAACCTCTGTTGCGAGGAGTGGTAGCGTACCAGATGACTGGTGCAAGGCCGTTATCGTGTCGCTTTACCATGAAAAAGGTTCGCAAAAGGACTGTAAGAACTACCGAGGTATTAGTTTACTCAGCACAGTCGGCAAACTGTATGCAAAGATATTGATTAAAATAGTAACGAATGAAACTAAAAATATGATATGGGATGTGCTGGCAGGATTTAAAAGAGAAAGGGGTTGTATGGATCAGGACTTTTCATTACGAGGTATAGTCGAAAAATTCTTGGCTAGAAGTCAGAAAGTCCATTGCGCTTTTATAGAATTGAAAAAGGTTTGTGACAGAGTAGTGAGGAGTAAATTGTGGTTAACATTGTCTATGTATGGGGTGAACAGTAGTTTAATAAGAGCACTAAAATCACCTTACGAGGATTCCACTGCTTGTGTCGGGATAAACGAAGATTGCACGGACTAGTTTAAAATCGAAAAAGGTTTAAGACAGGAATGTGTAGCTTCGCTATGACTGTTTAACTTATACATAGACCATTTTTTAAAGGATTTGAGGATTTGAGAATGCGTATGGATTAAAAATGAATGATTTGATGCCTTCTTACGCCAATGATCAAGTTATATTAGCGTCATCTGAAGAGGAGTTGCAGGCGATGGTTAATGTTATGCTTAATACCCTAAAAATTAAAGGGATAAAAATAAACGTAGCAAAATAAAAAAAAAAATGGTTTTTAAAAGAGAAGAAAGCATGCCAAACTGAGAAGTATTGATTGAGGGAGAAAGAGTGGAACAAGTAAATAAATTTGTGTACTTAAACAGCCAGAAAGTGTCAAAAAAGGCACGTCTGGCTGTGCATAGAGGTGTGTTGGTTCCTACACTTATGTATGGTAGTGAATGTTGGGTTTGGCAGAAGAAGCATGAAAATAGGATTAATGCTGCGGAGATGAGTAGTCTGAGAAGTATAGCCGAAGTGACTCGGTTGAATAAAGTAAAGAATAGTGAGATAAGAGAAAGCTGTGGTGTAACAGAAGATGTGGTTACAAAGATAAAAAAAGGAATGCTTAGATGGTTTGGCACGTAGAAATGATGGATGAAGGAAGATTGACAAAACAAATTTATAATGCGAGTGTGAATGGACAAGTCGGTAGAGGTCGACCTCGGCGAACATATCTCGATCAGATCAACATTGTTTTAAAGAAAGGCCAGGTCAAGAGTACCAACAACCGTCGAGCATGTATGAGAGCACTGATAAAAGTAGAGGAAGCAAAATATGTGTGTTAAAAACGTAGCGGGAGTGGAAAGAAGTGGTCCATGCCTACCCCTACGTGAAAAACGCGTGACTATATGTATATATGCATGTAAAATTGTTAATAAAACACACTGCATGGTATGTCTTTGTTATGATAATTAATTAAAATAAACTAAGCTGGAAAAGCAGGACTTTATTTATTTTGACCGTATTTCAAGCAAAATGATTCGATTTAAAAAAGACGTCGGACCCTCGGAGACCATTTCGCACGACTTCAATTTCCAAAAGGACAAAACATATTTGTGTTATTTTATGCGGTTAAACCGTTGTTCTAATTTAATTTCATCACTACATAAACAGTTTGAAAGTTGTTAAAATATGCGGTCGGTAGAAGCGCTACAGAATTCCACAGTAATTTGGAAAAGACGATGACAATATTATTTTATGTAGACCAATAAAAGTACAAATAAACAAAACAATTTAAATAGAATAAAAATCAAAAAAGAAAGGTCATTTTGGTAGCCTATAAAAGTTTAATGACGTTTAATTACAAAAATGTCTCATCATCAGGAATACATTAGTAACTATTTATGGTACATCAAAGTAACTATTTGATAAGCATTAAATATAAAACAAAATATTAAGTTTATGTTTATTTTATTTTATTAATTATATTTATAGGTTTAATAAAAACTCTTTAATATGTATTATTAATTTTGTTTCCCTGTTTAAAAAAATTTTGCTTCTTAGTTCTGGTGATTTTACTATAAAGATTTAAATTTATAATTAACAATGGTAGAACAGTGTTGTAAATCTGTATATACTTTGCAAGTGTTTCCTAAACATTGATATTGATCAAAACCTTAAAATATCTTTAATTTTTTACAAAGTGAACATACATACATATAGTCACGCTCTTTTCATGAATTTAACACATTTATCGTTGCAGCTGGTGGAGATCCTTAGAAAAGTCAGATTAGATGACTGGGACTTAAACCTTTATTGGGGTCAAACAGCAAATATACGAATGGAAGCCAAAGACAGCGATGTAATCGAAATACAAAGAGGAGTTCGATAAGGACGTATCCTCTTACCCCTATTATTTAACCCATACTCAGAAGAGATATTTAAAAAAGGACTAGATGACAAAGAACTGGGAATATTTGTAAACGGCCAACGACTGAACCATATAAGGTACGCAGACGATACCGTAGTATTTGCTGACAATATTGAAAGCCTACAAGAACTCACGAATTTTTAAAACTATCGAATGAGGAAGATATCAGATTTCTTACAGATATATTTAATGAAATATATTTTACTGGAATCATACCCGATGTGTGGCTCAAAAGTACATTTATAACGCTACCCTTGATTTACGATTAGTCTCATAAGTCACTCTCTTTAACTCTTTTTGAAATAAATCCATTAAAAAATATATGGGATCTGCGAAGAAAAGATCAGCTCTACCCAGTTTGGGTTTAGGAATACCCTAGGTACTAGGGAGGCACTCTTTAGCATTCAAGTCTTATTTCAAAGAGCTTAAGATGTCATTCATGATATTTTTGTATAATACATTGATTATTAAAAAGCAATTAATAAGGTTCAGCATTGTAAAATGATGGAAGTTCTTGAATCAACTGGACTGGAGAAACAAGATCTAAGAATTATAGCACAGTAATTTTCGCAAATGATCTAAAGGGAATTCGAAGATTAACGAACAGAGTGGTGAAAAGAAGTAAAAGATATGGATATAGATTTTATAGAGAACAAATTCTAAACCCCAATATTCATTTTCATTATAATGATCTTGGTTTCCAAAATTTTGTACAGGTAGATGGTGATCTCTTTTTTGCCTTTTTTATTCATCTTTTTCTTGCATGGTTGATATGTGACATGGCAAGAATAAGGGAGATAGGATAGGATAAGAGAACATAACCTCAAAATCAATAGTAATTGCGCATTATGAACAACAGTTTGTTGCAACATCAGTGTTTATTCTATTTGCTCATATTGTATTTTAAAACAACATGTAATATGTTTATAACCCATGTTTTTACAATGTTTTTTACTGTATTTTAACTTATCATTTTGTCGTCAACTTCGTATTTTTTGTAAGTAATTGTACGAATTTTTAAACTGTTACATTTTACCATTGACTTAAATTTTGTTGTCTCCCTGATGATAGAAATAAACGTTTCTGAAAGCTTGGATAAATATAAAAGAGTATCTCACTGACATTACTGCTAGCCCCAATATTAATTATATTATAGGTGCATGTGGGTCGATTATATATAAAAAAACAACAACTTTTCTGGCTATATGCCGCGACAGGCATTGAATTACATCTGATACCCAAAATGAGGTATTATACACGATTATGTATCAGATGTAATTCAGTGCCTGTCACGGCATATAGCCAGAGGAGTAGTTGTTTTTTGATACATAATCGACCCACATGAACCTATAATATAGGTAACATACAGCAGATTAGCCGATTTTTTAAAAATCAGTTATACATTTTTCCCATCTATTGACGCTGTCGAAAAATGTTTATAGTTTACTATAATAATATTATAGTTTTTTATAAATTTTGCATATATATATATATATATATATATATATATATATTTTACAAAATATAGTGCAATAAAATATTAAAAATAATTGTTGCAATTTTTAAGAACTGCAAAAGATTCGTTCAAATCTAGAACCCTTTTGCCGACAAGTACCTCGGTTACGCAAAATAAATTATCAAATATAATAAAGACGCTATTTTAATTTTAATAATTATTATCCTTGCTAATTTATAGATTTGTCCAAAATTTACCGAAAAGTTTGGGGTGAAAACAATAATAATTTTATAATCTCTTAACGAGACCGGGCTTTTACATAATTCATTTTCCGGAAAAGGTATCGCTTGCTTTTCATTCGCTACTTGCGAGTGCGACAAAATTTTCACGAATGGGTCATGATCACGACTTATATTCGTAATTAACTGCTGTGAAACTGAGTTTGAAAATTAATACACCAATTTCGGTACCCCGGGAATATTTCATGTACTATAAAATCATTTAAGATGTTGTAAGTAGGACCCAGCAGATTTGAAAAGAATTATTGTTATTGTTTTCATGATGAGCTTGTAATTAAATAATTTAATGGTTTTGTAACGTTTAGCTACTTGATTTATTATAAATATATTGTTTAGGGTGAATCAACGTTTTCTTGAAGTAAGTTCTTGCCTAGTAGATATAGCATATTTCACAAATATACGGTGGTAACGGATTATCGTTAGAAACTTGATAACCAGTATTTAACTGTACGAAAGTTAATTCCCCTAATATCATTAAACAAATTTCGTAGGTAAACATTTTATTTTATAAGGGACTTCTTGTTTGTTTGTTAGCACGGTTAATTTTGCAACCAAATCTATATATATATATATATATATATATATATATATATATATTTATATATGTGCCTATTTCTAAACAAAAAATGTCGGGTTTAAATCTTAGGGGAATTTAATAATGGACCTCATAACACAGTGCGCCCGTTAAGTCGATGCCTGGGTGACTAATTCGATACCGTCGTATATTGGTGAAATAAGCTACATTAAAATTGTCAAAAAACTTTATTTGTAATGTAATACGGTCACAAACTGTGCTTAATTTAAAAATATTAAGAACTAAAGCTTTTTTCAGAAACTTATAATGTTGAGTTGATTAAAATCATTATCACTAATTAAAAAGCAAACTTTAACATAATTGTTTAATAAGTAGCTTGTTAGTGATATCCAGGCTTTTTTCTCTTCTATATTTGCATGAAATTTAAAAAAACTTGTAAATTTTTTCTTACTATTATGTTAGCAATCATGTACAAAACTCATAATCGTAATTGCAATACTATAAATTCTACAATAAGCTTTTAAATAATATAGGTTTTCTCAAAAAAACAAAGCATTCTTGATGAGTAAATATAATATTACCAGTGATAAAGAAGTATTTTATACAAATATAATTAAATCGTTGTTTAAATACTAAAGTTTTAATACATTTAAAAACTGAATCAAAATAACTGGTAGGTACAAATCTTTAGAACGGGGAATGTTACATGTATTATTTTTCTGTTGTTCAAAACAAAATGTCTGATATTCTGCTGTTGCTTTCCAGATAAAACTATTCATACTCAGAAAGTTTTAGATACAATATTTATGCTAAAAAATAACGGAAAGATATTTTTTATAAAAAGAAGGATTTCGCAACGGTTATTGGTAATACCTTTCTTCTTGATACGTAGTACGAAAATAGTATTGATGTAGGTTGAAAAATTATTAACGGACGTTTTAAAAGAATACCACTTTGTTTATTTTTTATAACAACTAGAACGTAAGCGAAAAATATTGGTATTTTATTCAAATCGTTTTTGTGTATCATTAAATTTTGCTTATTTTTATCAACTTTTAAATTAATTCGACATTGAATTTAATTTCTTTGCAAGCTTGTTTAAAAAAGTTTGGCAACAAAATTACATACATACATAATTATAGTCACGCCTTTCTTCAGTAGGGGTGGGCATAGACCTTTTCTGTCCACTTGCTATGGTTCTTGCACACGTCTTTTGCTTCTTCTACTTTTATAAGTACTCTCATTTATGCTCGTCGGTTGCTGGTACTCCTGACCTGGTTATGAGAAAGATTTATTCTTTTGTTAAAAGTAGAATTACTTTTAACACCACGAATATAATTATTGTTACCTGACAACAGAAGCTAAAATCAGGTAAGATTTAAAGAGGCACCAAATAAAGACGATTCAGTTTCGGTATTTTTGTTGTTGTTCTGTTGAGATCAGTTTAGATCCAAAAACAGTTTAAAGACGGTAATATATTTTAATTTTTTTTTATATTTTAAGTTTGCCATTGAATGACAATATTGTAACGTAAATAAATAATAATAATAAAACTGAGTACTTTGATTTATTGTTAGCTGTTGATTTTGATTATATTTGTTATAAGTTTATTATTGAACTGAGTACTTTGATTTATTGTTGGCTGTTGATTTTGACTATATTTGTTATAATTTTGCTATTAAGCTGTGTACTTTGATTTATTGTAAGAGTAAAGTATCCAATATATTTTTCTATAATTTCATTTATTTGGTTCACCATAATCTTAGTTGTTTATCGTGTGGCTCTGCTAGTGCCTATAAGACCTAGGGGTTTCCGGCTTGAACCGTCTAAGTCGGTGGCGCGGCTCACTTTTATATATTTTTTTCTTCTACCCTCTACGGCTGAGCTCGTTGTTTTCTCTTCGTAGTAGAGGTATTAATGCTGTATTTTTTTTTTTTTTATTCTTAGTTATTTGGTAGATGATTGGTTTGATGGCATCTATGGAATACGTGCCCTGTGATTGGGGCTTAAGAATTCAATCACCCGGGGATTGTCCAGGCGGGGAGGTAGGAGCATTTTGGGGTCACATTATCATTTGGCTAGGATCGGTGTTGTTCGGGTTGTCTAGTACACTGTTTAGAAATCTGGTCACGTATTCTGAGCCTACCGTTATTTCTTCAAAATTACGTGTAGTTTAACTTGCCTGTTGTGGTTTTTTTTATTATTATTAGTATAACCTTCTCTCTTTCCAGGAATTTCTTTTGGGAAGCACCCATTAATATTTTGAATCATCGTCGCAAATCTTTAGGAAGATTTCCTCCTTTCTTTGGAGAGGGGATGTTGGAACGTGCCTATTTTTTTCCTTCTACAGTTCCATTATAATTGTGTCTCTGATAGTTTTGTATTCCTCAGGTACTCGTAAATAGTGTCACGTGCCGTATTTTGTTGTAACTTAAATATATCATTCGTTGTAAATAGTGTTGCATACCTTATTGTGATAGGATTCGATTGTTAATGGCTGTGGCATTTTTGTTAATCGCTGGAGATTGAGTGGGGGTTTTCGTTATTAGATTTTGCTTTGGTTTTTGGCCTCGATTGTTGTGTGTTGTCGGTTATATTATTGTTTGGTTTGCATTTCTGTGTGGATGGGGCTGGCTATCAACACGGACGAGCGCGATTCTGGGTGTGGAGCATGGACTTGCAAATATTGTTGGTTGACGTCGGTTCCGTGTCATTTTCTTGATATCCGGCTTGAGGAAGTAGAGTCAGTCGTTTGGTGGCAGTCTTGGGAGTGGTGTGGTGAGAATTTTTGGGACGGTGTGATAATATAATGCTATAACTAATCTTTAAAATAACCAATTGGCTTATATCTAACTTAAATTATCACTTTTTAATTTGAGGTTTGACTTTATGATATACTACACGTTTTTTTTTTGAGTTGCCTTTCTTCGTGGCTTCTGTATTGTTGTGTTCATGTAGTCTATCTTTATGCTATTGGGCGAATTGTTGTAATCCCTTTTCCACGTAGTCTCTACCTTTAGGTATCGATATATATCTTTATTTTCAGAATATCACGGGGCACCTACGACAACTCTTAGCACTTTGTTTTGGAAACGTTGTATTTTATTTATATTTGTAGCACTGGCACATGCTCGGAGCTGTATTCCGTATATTTAAACGAATTTTAAGGTTTCGCAGCTTGTTATGTTCTGTCAATTTTTAAATTTCTACCAAGTAGCCAGCACATTTTTCTATACATTAATTTCTGCTTTTCTCATTTTGTTTTAAAATGAACCTTTTATCGGAGCCTAACGCCAAGGGTCATTCCCAGGTATTTCGCTGTATTGGAATACGGAACGTTATTTCTTTTTATTTCTTGTTATTTAAATATTTAAATGAAAATATTTTTAGTAAATTGTGTGATTTCGCAACTTTTAAAAATAACCCATAAAAGTATTATTTTTATTTTTTCGAATTTTAAATTCATTATAATATATGAATGGAACTATCACGATAAAGAGTAACTGAAGAGTGCCCTAATACTCCAAAAGACAATAAAAAAAACTCATATCGCGAGATCACGTTTTCATATAAACTGTATTTCATTGATATAGGAATCTGGACAACCTTTCTGGATGTGCCATAAACGTGCTACGTACGCATAAATCACAAACACATAGATAAAATGCCAACATATCAAATATCCAACCCTCTTTTGTATTTAACTTCTCGATTTTCCAAAGCTTTTCGTGACTGTTAGGAAAATTTATATGCCGTAATATATTTTGAAGATGCATATTAATATTTGAACTAAAAAAAAACCCGTCAGAAGCCCGATAAACGTTTAATTCAAAACTATTGCGTTAAGCCAAACGATTTTTGTAGTCGTAGTACCTTCAGTTTTTTTATTTAATTTTATTTAAATGTTTGTATTATTTAAATATAAAGTTTTATTTTATTTTCAATAAAAATTGGTTCGATACTGTATTGTTAAATGTGTAATTGACGCTTTTATTTGGCATTTTGTTTAATTCAAAACTATTGTGTTAGAGAGTTACGGTGGGAAAATGATGCTTTGTGGAGCTGCAAAACAAACTTAAAATATTGGATCAAACTATAATTAAAAGTACGGATAGTGTGTTTAAAACAAAAGTGTATTGATGCAATAATTGCAAAATTTAAAAAAATAGCAGTAAAGTAGGTAATTGTTTAAATAACGCTAAATTTATAAATTTATGTTGTTTTTTAAATGAAAAGTTTTTAAGGCGCATTTTGCAAAATTTGGTAGGTTAGGTTAGGTAAGGTATTATGTGAGTGGGGTGTGGTCGCTTCTCCACCGCGACCCTTAGTAGGTCTATTGTGTTCACCGCTCAATCCAGCCCTTTATGAAGTTCATGGCTTTATAGGGTGAGATTTTTTTAAAATCGGTAGATTCTAGATTGGTGTAACTAAATATGTTGAACCTTATTCTTCCCAGGCCGGGGCATGAACATAGTATATGTTTAGCAGTTTCGTCTTCCACGCAACAAAACCGACAGTCCGTTTGTTGGTTCAGACCTATCCTTTCGAGTTAGTATCTTAGACGACAATGTCCTGTAAGCAGTCCCGTTTGAATTTGCAGGTCATTTCGGCTCAATTCTAGAATCTGCTTAGTTGTGTTTCTCGAGGGTTTAGGTAGAAACGCCTTCGAGTGAGTTAACCCAGATATATCGGACTAGTACGTAAGTATTTTCATCTCCGACCAGTCCGAAATAATTGTTTTGGTGGCACTTGTGGTGACTCCAAAAACTGGTTCTGGTCCAGTGAACGCAGATTCGGCTGCGTGTTTCGCGAGGGTGTCGGTTTTTTTGTTTTCCTTCACCCCTTCGTGCCCAGGTACCCACAGCAGGGTCACTCTGTTGTTCCCACTAAGGTACTCCAGGGATTCGATGCAATTTCATACAAGTTTAGAATTTATATTGTTGGAGCTGCTTTTAAAGCAGCCTGGCTGTCTGATATTATACTTATGTTTTTGTTTGCTAGATGCCTGTTAGTCAGTCTCTTGCACACAATTGATAGTAAAGACTTTAGCCTAAAAGATTGTAGCATACCTGCCAAAACTGGTAGATATTTCCATCTTTGGTTTCCTGTTGAAAACACCGACCCTAACTTCATGTGGCTTTTTTGAGCCATCTGTGTACATTACGTATTTATTCTCTGTGAAGAGGATTTATCCCCTTACCCATTCATCTTTCGTTAGAATGAGGATTTTTTTACGTGTATTTTTGTGGCTAGCATGTCAGGAACCATCCCAAGAACTTGGTGTTTTTTTGTTTTACCTAGTAATTTGGAGTAATCCCCGAGTTACTCTCCATTAATTTGCCTTTTTAAAGACAGGAATCTGTAGGAGACTATTCTGGCCTCCCTCTCCAGGAGAATATCTAGGAAAGGAAGATTTAGGAGGTGTTCCATCGCTGCCGTTGGTGTGCTGGACATAGCTCCAGTTATAGCCAGGCATGCCAGCAAGCTTTGCTCTAGCTGTCTGTTGTAACCCTTTGGTCCACCTGACTACTGAACCAACCGTGCCCATAGATATTATCATTGTTTGATAAATCCAGTAAATCTGTTTGGGGTTAGTTCCCAGAAATTTGCCACATACTCTTCTAAGATTCCAGAAAGAAAACCTGGCTTTGTTTATTGTTTTTTCCAAGTGGGCGTTCCAGGTGAGTCTTTAAAAAAATTCGGTAGGAGGAAAACTTACGGTTTTACAGATTGGGTGACATTATGGCTTCTTCTTCCTCTATTTGTCTGTCAAAAAGTGGCCTCGAGCTGAAAGCCCACTTTTATTGGATAATTTATTATTTATTGATTTTAATATGGAGGCTGAAGATAAGGAGCACATTCTTATATGGTACTTAAATTGAAAAAGTGTCTACCAAAATGTGGTATATAAAAGTGACACTAGTAGTCAAGAGATTAGATCTGAACTTAGCTATTTTAGATGAGGTGAAGCATGTCAAATAAAAAATGCACAACATTCTTTGTCCTTTTTCTCGAAATTTTGGGCGCTATAGGATTGTTCTTCTTATTTCTATTCTTTATAGTTTTTTTTTATAAAGAAGGTGACAGTGGCTGTCAGCAAAGGTCAAAATAATATATCCTTTGATTTTGTGGAAAGTTCAACGTGTAAAATTGTTCTTTTTTTTCTTGTGGTGCCGTGCTTATTTCTGCGTAGGCGTCGATCCCATGCTTATAGGATGTCTCTAATTATTGCAGCGTTTTGCAGTGTTTGGAAATTATTTATGCCGGTCCAATGATGAATATTTTTTAGCCTGGATAATTTACTTCTGAAAATTCTTCTTTTTCCACCCTTAATTTTACCCTGTAGGATAAGACGCTGAAAGTGATACTGTTCCCCTCGTATTATGTGTCCTTGGTAGGCTATTTTCCTTTCTTGATGTCTTCAAAAAGTTTGCGATCTGTTAGAGAGGCTCTTCTAAGGATGTCTGTATTTCTTATCCGTTCTACCCAGGACACTTTCAACATTCGTCTCAAGGTCCAAATTTTAAATGCTTTGATCTTATTTATACTTGTTAATTTCAACGTCCATGCCTTCATTCCGTATAGTAAGGTGGACCACACGTAGCACTTCATCATCCTGTATCTACTCAAGTTTTTGTCCGTCAGGAATTTCTGAAGTCTTTGGAAGGTTTCTCCCGCTTGTTTGATCTCATATTCCATTTTTTGGTCTGGATCCCATTTTTTATATCATGCAGCCCGAGTATTTAAATAGTGTGACCTCTTGGATTTCATCTCCATTTATATTTGGTCTTCTTGATGTTAATATTTAGGCCTTGTTTTTGACTTGCCTCTTTTACTTTGTTAAATAGGGTTTGGAGATCTTTTGCGGTATCAGCTAATATCACGGTGTCATCTGAATATATAATGTTGTTAATGGGAATTCCCAAGGGACTATCTGAGATTGATTGATCGAATGATTTCTCTACATATAGGTTAAACAGCATTAGGGGCAGGATGCACCCTTGTTTTACTTCTTTTTTTTTCAGATTCTTCTGTTGTTCCCACGTTGTGTATACGGATTTCAGCCTTCTGATTCCAGTATAGATTGCTGATTAACCCTATATCTTTTCCATCAAGTCCCAGCTCCACAAGATATGATAGAAGGTTATGTTTAATATTGCCAAATGCTTTTTGTAATCCATTAAGCACATAAAGATGTCTTTTCTCTGATCTTGGCAGTTCTGCAACAGTGTTTGAAGACTACATATGGCCTCCCTAGTTCCAAACCCATTTTTAAACCAAAATTAACTGGTGCCACTCACTTCCTCGCATTTTCTGTAGAAGCTTGTATGTAAAACTCGAAGACAGATTTTAAGAAAAAGGCCCATCAAGCTGATAAGGGTGAATTCTTTGCATGCAAAATTGTGTTTTAGTTAAATTAATATTTAAAATGTTTAATGGTTGGATCACTGCGCAATGCATCATTGAGTACAAAACATGTTAATATTTTTATATAGAAAGATTAATAACAAAAGCAAGGCATTTATTTTTAAATATTTTCAATATTTGGATCAATATTACTCGATTAAAAATATATTTTTCGTTGTACTTGCTGTTGTACTGTCTCTTGAGCTTTATGCAAGATCGCTCCTTACATGTGGCAGTTAATGGTATTTCTTCTGATGCGTTTAAAACCAATGCCGGGGTTCCCCAGGGTTCCATCCTGTCCCCCACCTTATTTCTTTTACACAATAACGACCTCTTGAAAACCACCACGAACCCCATTTACAGTTTCGCAGACGATAGCACACTTGTCTCAACTTTCACATTCTATCGATCACTTTCGGTGAATGATACAAATAGACTCAGACAGGAACAGGTTGATTCCATCAATAGAGATCTTAAAGCAATCGTCGAGTGGGGAACCAACAATCTTGTTCAGTTCAACGCCCAAAAAACACAAAGTGCCACGTTTTCCGAGAAAGTGAATTCCTCAAATCATCCTATCACAATGTCCGAAAATACCCTTGAACCAAGTCCCTCCATCTCGATTTTGGGAGTCACGGTGTCCAATAATATGTCTTGGCATGACCATGTTGCCAACATCGCAAAGTCGGCAAGCCAGAGGCTAGGTTTTCTGTGGAAAGCCAGAAAGTTTTTTTACTCCTGATCAACTGTTGACGACGTACAAGGCTCAAATCCGACCTCTACTGGAGTATTGCTCGCACATTTGGGGTTCAGCACCAAGGCATTCTCTTCGTCTTCTAGATTCCATTTAGAAAAAGGCTATTTGGTTGATAAACAGCTCGACTCTCACAGATACCCTTCACCCTCTAGAACATAAAAGAAGAGTTGCAGACCAGTCATTGCTGTACAGATATTTCCATGGCAGATGCTTCAGAGAAATAAAAACTCTTGTACCACCATTGGCCACATTCGGCCGAAGAACTCGGCACGCTGATCAGTCTCACACATTTACTCTCAAGCTTGACACTAGAAGGACCAATCTTCATCAAGAATCCTTCTTTTACAAGGCTGCTACAGAATGGAACAAGCTTCCAAAATCAGTTTTTCCAGAGAACTATGACCTGCAACTTTTTAAAAACGTGTCCACAATCATTTCCTTTCTATAATCCCTTTCCCTTCTAATAGTCGCAGTGCGGGCTGTCCGCGGCCCACACGATAGGTCTACCCTTTTTGCGACTATTTTCATAAAAAATATATATATATATATATATATATATATATATATATATATATATATATATATATAAACCCAGCTCTACACAACTTAGTTCAAGTAATGTTATGATTTGTTATATCAGTATTGTTTGCACATAATCACAATTAATTTGAAAATCCAAAAAAAACCACAGTTATTTATAGTATTACGGTTTAATCTCAAAGGATCCCATCTATTTGAATTCATGGCATGTTCGAAGGATTTAAAACTTTTATTTCGTAGACGTCCTTAAAATATTATCTTTAAAAAACTACCAGAAATACAGTTTTCACATTGCTTACATCATAAGTTTGAACCGATAAAATTTCCATCAAACTATAGGATATAATCCATGGAGAATCGTACCTCTTTGAAAATTTCGATTAGGTGTATATAGCCAACGTTGTCAAGGACTATCCAATTTTCACGTAGTAATCCACTCTTATCATATAATTCCTTTTCACGCGTGAAAAGGTAAAGGAAATCTCTATTTCAGATGTCCAATGAAGCAACATAATATCAAACTGCCAATAAGTTTCTGTAATCAGGAGCGGCGATTAATATTTTTCAAAGAAGGTTAAACACAAAATTCCATTCAGTAAATGTAAATAGTAAAATATTAGTCCAAAATTGCACAGTGTCAAATGTTTAAGATCATTGGTTTAAACTAATAAAATTAATTTCTTTTATAAATTCTTTATTTATGTTACGTGTGTTAAGGTTTAAATGTTACGAAAAGAAATTTTCTTAAAAACCCACCATTTTAAAAAATGAAATTATTAAATACTAGATATTGTCAAACAAACAAAAGAGTACTCGACATTTTAAACAAGGAAATGGAGATCATGAGTACAGTCAAAAGTCGGAAATTGGAATACTTAGGCCACATCATGAGAAACAGCGAAAGATACGGTCTGTTGCAGCTTATCCTACAGGGAAAGGTGCTTGGAAAAAGGGGACCAGACAGAAGAAGGATCTTATGGCTTAAAAACCTGAGAACTTGGTTTGCAACCTTCACTACGGGTCTATTTAGGGCCGCAGTTGATAAAATAATTATTGCCAGAATGATCGCCAACGTCCGGTAACGGACAGGCACTGGAGGATGAAAAAGATATTGTCTGCGAATTCGTCCGCATGGCATGTAGTTATGGATTGTAAAAAATATGATTTACGAATCATCGCGTTCTTCTTCTTCTTATAGTGCCTATCCGTTCCGGACGTTGGCGATCATCATGGCTATCTTGACCTTGTTTGGAAATATGTCTTCTTCCCGGTCCCCTTTTTTCGTTTACTTTTTCTTGGAAGATTAACTGAAAAAGGCCGTAACGTTTTTGGTTTTGAATTATGTGTCCTAAATATTCTAACTTTTGAGTTTTGATCGTCATCAGAATTTCACATTCTTTTCCCAATCTGCGCAGGACTGCCACATTGGTAACTCGGTTAGTCCAAGATATGCGTAGGATGCGCCCATAACACCACATTTTAAAAGCTTTGAGCTTATTTATAGATGCCACAGTTAAGGTCCATGCTTTCATTTCTAGAGCAGGACTGTGAATATGTAGCATTTCAGCAGACGGCATTTTGTTGTTAATGATATGTCTCGACTCCTAAAAATAGGTCTTATCCTAACGAATGCTGCTTCTGCTTTTATTATTCGTTGTTTTATTTTTATTGAGTGATCCAATTGGCTTTTATTGGTGCCGACATTTGTAAAATGTTCGACACTTTCTATCTCCTGATGATTAATCATTAATTGCTAGTTACTCAGGTGGTGCACATTCATTAAAACACTTTCGCTTTTAATTTCAAAAAATCTAGCGCTTAATTTCAAACTGATAAATCGTAAATTTTTAATTTCCAAGTTGTTTTAATGGTTACGTAAATACATTTATTTTTTTACTAGAAAAAGAATTAAACATATATGTACCGGTGAATGCTACAATAGGCTCTTTTTACAAAATGCATTGATTAACGTAATGTTAGTAATACTACTTATATGCTTACAGAAAAAAATTACGAATTTAAAAAATAGAAAATCTCAAAAGTACCCCTGTTTAAACATTGAGCAACGTCTATGCTTCGGATATCTAATGTTTAGTGTCTACACCTTATATGGGCCATTTACCAGGCGTGATAACCTTAAAGTAAGCTATTTTAAGGGAAGACATTATGTTCATAGAAATTTTATCTTTTGTCTGCATGTATTTGACTTTTCCATTAAACTTTGTTGCAAACTTTTTTATACGTCGCGTCGGTTGAAAAGTTCCGCCCAAAAATATCTCGAAATTTTAATTCGTAGTTTATAGATTGACAGTTGTTTTTTATGAAGGTAAAATTGATTGGTCAAAAAAAATTTTAGTCATGTGTAACACACAAGGGCTAGGAGCCGCTCCAATTTCACCTTTCCAGATCTATTGCATGTTCCCTTATGAGTTAGAGCTTGTTTGAACCTATCCTTATTGCAAAGCTCCGTAGGCCATCAACATTGCTATGTGACGCATAAGTCCACTTCCCTCAACGGGCGCTAAATTATACAGGGTGTTAGTAAATAAGTGCGACAAACTTCAGGGGGTGATTCTGCAGGAAAAATAATGACAGTTTGCTATATAAACGTTTGTCCGCAAATACTTCGTTTCAGAGATACGGGGTGTTAAAAATTTTTCTTAAAAACTGACGATTTATTTATTGCTTTGAAACCGGTCGAGATATGCAAATGAAATTTGGTGAGTTTTAAGAGGTAGTTATTGGGCATTTTTTGACATGCAATTAAGAATTTTATGTTGATCGTTGGCGCGCATACGGGTAATGATCCCAATTTTTTAAATGAAAAAAATGGTACGCCAATGAGATATTTTAAATTAAAAATTATGTTTGAATTACTCGGTAAACTTGTAACAAAAAATCTCTCCTGCCTTTTTTTCGTATAGGGCGCCGTTTTTATGCAAAAAAATAAAACATCTTAACGCGTATTCATTTCTTTAATACATTATCAAGAACTATTTAATACAATAACATTAAGCCGGAACAATAACAAAAAATAACACTAATAAAATTTTAAATAGGCGCAAAGTTACAACAAATTGTTCAAAATGACCTTCTTCAGACGTGACACAAGATTCAAATCTTCGCCTCATTGATTGTTGTATTCGCGCAAAAATTCATGGTGTATTTTTTATTGTCTCACAGCCGATTCGATTCCTCAGGTCTTCAACATTTTGACGTAAGTGAAATAAACTTATAACTTACGAAAACTCCAAATGCAAAAATGTAATGGAATTAAATCCGGCGATCGATCGAAATTTGTTTTTATTGAACCTAAATTTACTGATGGTATGAACGTTAACACAATTTTTTGCCGAGTTGCATACTATTTAAAAATTTTAATAGTTAAATATCATGGTTAGAACCTTGATAAGTTTAAATAGGTTAGTACATAATAAATCAAATTAACATATTCGCGCCAACCAGCCGACCCAAGCAAGCGCCAGGTACCACGCTTAGTGCCATATACGAGGGCGGTTTGATAAGTCAGTGACTTTTTGAATAAAACAAATTTTTTTCCGCAAATTAACATTTTATTTTTCTACATAATCACCTTTTAGCTCGATACATTTAGTCTAGCGTTTTTCTAATTTTTTTATTCCCTCCAATTAATAGGTTTTTTCAAAGCTCTCGAAATACGCGTTTGTTTCGGTAATGACTTCATCATTCGACTCAAATCTCTTACCGCCCAGCCATTTCTTTAGGTTTGAAAAGAGAAAATAGTCGCAGGGGGCTAAATCTGGAGAATATGCTGGATGGGGTAGCAGTTCATATCCCAATTCGTGGATTTTGGCCATCGTGACTAGACAAGTGTGCACACGTGCATTGTCTTAATGGAACAGCACTTTCTTTTTCGCCAAATGCGGCCGTTTTTGCTTCAAATCAACGTCGAATCTGTTCAAAAGCTTTGAATAATATTCGCCGGTGATCGTTTTACCTTTCTTGAGGTAATCGATGTGAATGACACCGCGTAAATCCCAAAAAACTGTGGCCATGACCTTGTTGGCTGACAGACTCTGTTTCGCCTTCTTTGGTCCACGTTCACTCCGAGCAACCCACTGTTTCGATTGTTCCTTGGTCTCTGGCGTGTTGTGATGGATCCAGGTTTCATCCACAGTAACAAAACGGCGCAAAAATTCGTCCGGATTACGGCTGAACATCGCTAAACACTCTTTTGAAGTGGTCACACGATTGCGCTTATGGTCGAGTGTGAGCAATCGCGGCACCCATCTCGCAAAGAGTTTTTTATGTCCAAATATTCGTGTAAAATATGTTGTACCCATTCAGTTGAGATACCTACAGCATGAGCCCCAACTCACGCACTTTCAGTCTCCGATCATCCAATATCATTTCATGGATTTTATGGACGATTTCCGGCGTGATCACTTCTTTTGGGCGACCTGGACGTTCGGCATCACTAGTGCTGGTACGTAAACCACTTCTTAACCATTGAAATTGATGGTGCCGAGTCCCTGTAGTATTTATTAAGTCTTTCCTTAATTTCAGTGATGGATTTTTTACGTAAAAAGTAATGTTTAATCAGCACACGAAATTCACTTTTTTCCATTTTCGTAAAAATTCACGAGGTTATCTGCTTTGAACGGCTATCAAATACCAACTGCACGACGTAGCTTCCTCAAAATTAGAAAGTTGCCCAGTGATAGATTATAGTTGACGGCGGCAGCAATGTTGCATTTGGAGTAACTGCGCGGGAAATTCAAAAAGTCACTGACTTATCAAACTGCCCTCGTATGTGTACTTTAATTCATGTACGTTCTAAACTAATGTAGATCCCATTTTAAAACTTTTTTTGGTAAAATTAATATAATATAAGCCTTGTTTTGTAATTAAAATAAAAGTTAAAGTTCATTTATTTAATTTTAGCAGAGCGCTTTTAACCTTGAAGGTGATCTTCAGTGTTTGCCTGAAAAGTAACTAGGCGAGTGGAAAATAAGTTATTTTATGTAAACTTACTCGTCAAGTAAGCACACGAAAATATCTATAAAATATGAACAATACCGATGTAAAATAGATTAAAATTGTGTGAATGTGACACATTCCGATTAAAATTGTATAATTATATCAAGGTTAAAAAGACAAAAAAAAAATGAATTAATATAGGCAAGTTTAAATTCAGGTTGTGTTCAAACAAGCAGAAGATAGAAATGCAAAAAATAATTGTTTTACAAATTTTTTTATTGGTTGTTCAAAGTGCAGACACACTTGACTTGAAACTTATGACGAAACTTCTCACTGGACACTGCCTTCTGTGGTATCACCTAAAAAAGGAGGGCAAAACAAAGAGCTGCACAACATTTGCTTTGCAAATGCCCAGCGCTTACCTGCAAGAGGCTCAATTTTCTGGAAGGGGCCTTCCTAAAGCCCTCCGATGTCAGGAACTTAGCTCCCAGGAAATTGATCAACTTTGTACAAAGTCTCGGAAATCCGGGCTTCGAATAGATTAAGGGTTATGCACAAAAGATCTGTAAGGTCGAAGTGCTTGAGAGGCAGCATAGCCTTCACGACCCCCCCTACAATCTACAAGTGCACACAGCTCCACTTTCATTTTTATTAAAATTATTATTTGAAATATTTACTTCCGGTTTTGTAAAAGAACAGTAAAACTTCTATACACATCACCACTTACATACATTCATATAGTCACGCCTTTTTCCCGTAGGAGTAGGCAGAGACCACTTCCTTTCACTTCCGCTACGGTTCTCTTACACATCTTTTGTTCCCCCTACTTTCATCAGAGCTCTCATGCATGCTCGTCGTTTGTTGGTACTCATGACCTGGCTTTTCTCCAAAACAATGTTAATCTGATCGAGATATGTTCGCAGAGGTCGACCTCTACCGACTTGTCCATTCACACTCGCATTATAAATTTGTTTTGTCAATCTTCCTTCATCCATCCTTTCTACGAGTCCAAACCATCTAAGCATTCCTTTATCTATCTTTGTAACCACATCTTCTTTTACACCACAGCGTTCTCTTATCTCACTATTCTTTATTTTATCCAACCGAGTCACTTCGGCTATACTTCTCAGACTACTCATCTCCAAAGCATTAATCCTATTTTCATGCTTCTTCTGCCAAACCCAACATTCACTACCATACATATGTGTAGGAACCAACACACCATTATCACCACGTTTAATATTTAAATAGAAAAAAAGCTTTCAAAAAACTCTTTCAAAAGACTAATACGGTGGTTTATTATTTAACACAGAAAACGACATGGCAAGATTTTCGGTTTAATTAAACAAACATCGATTAAAATGACCATTTCTTCGAATTCGGTAACAAAATAATTTTGTGGTGAACGTACAAACAAAATTTATTTAAAAAGCACATACCTGCAGCTTTAAGAAACCATAATTAATATAAAAAACTTAGCTAAGAAAGATAAATGTCGTTAGGCTGTAAAGAATTTACCTTATTTATTGTTATAAAACGTTCGGTTTTGAAAGCATTAAAACGTACCAGTCTAATCCCGTAGGACCACTGCCAATCCTAAAATGTTGGCTTTTCGAATCCTTTTTAAATTGGGGTGTATTCGTAAGGGACAACTTATATAGGTATACACAAGAAGGGTAAATCTATTAGGATAAAAATTTCTTTTTAAAATGTTGAATATATCGCTAGACCAAAACGTACAAGAAAATTCCATCAATTTTTTGGTCGATAGTTTTATATATATATATATATATATATATATATATATATATTTGTTCGTTTTTACTAAGCATAATAACAATTTAAAAAATAAATTATAGTTTAAAAAAAGTAAAAAATAATTCTTAACATAAGAATAAAATTACTGACGAGAAAATTATTTTTACTGTTCTAAAAGAGTGAGGTGCTTTGTATGACATTTTTAAACTATTCCGGTACGTGTCTCAAATAGCTGAATTGGTAGAGCTCCTAGCGCGTAACCTATGGATCTGGGTTCGGTTCCTAGTCTGAGCTGTCCGAATTATTTTTTAGTATACCGAAAATTACTCACTGAGTAGGTTTTTCTTTTCCTTTATCCTTTCTTTTCTCATTTTCTTACTAAGCTCAAATTTTTCACCAGTTTCATTCCGAAACAAAGAGTTAGTTTAAAAATGTTATACAAGCACCCCACGCTTTTAGAACAGTGACATTAATTTTCTTGTCAGTAATTTTATTCTTATGTTAAGAATTATTTTTTATATTTTAGTTTGATTGACTCTAAAAGCGTGTTTTTTATTTTTTTTAAACTATAATTTATTTTTCGCTTTTAAGTTCGATTTTTTACTCACCCTCGGCTCGTTTCTCACCAGTATATTGGATTAGATGAATTATAATATGACATTGGAACTGTGCGCATGCGTAGTTCACGCACTAGTTCTATCTCTCTTACTCTCATGCAAAGGATCCCTAAAAAAATTTATAAATCCTGGCTAAACTAATCAGAATAATCGGATATTTTAATCAAACTATTGCATTGTCGTCGGTCTTTGATAAATGTGCGCAGTATAAATTTAATCTGATCGCTTAAAGTAGGGCAAAATCGAGATTTAAGAGTCAGGTACAAACAAACAAACATACCCGTGAAACTAATATAAGCGTATTAAAAAAAATTGTAATCAAACAATATATTAACAAAAATACGAGGTACAACAATAAAGTACTCGGATCAGTACGATAAAGCTATTGTTAAAATAGTACAATCCCCTTTAATATACCCTACTTCTGTCTACATACCGTGTTAAATGCTTTTTTTTTCATTGTTCGTAACAGTGAAGAAAGTCTTCAGACCTTAGGCTATTTAGTAACTGTGACATTACCTTCTTTTAAAGACAAAAAATAGATTACTTTATTTTTGTTAACAAGAAGACGTCGCAGGAAGCTTATCGGATAAATATAAAAAGTGGTCAAGGATATAGGGATATATTTTTCTGCCAAAAACTGCTTTACAGGAAAGTCATTGTCTTGAAGGAAGAATTCTAGTTTTTTCCTTTTACAAAACAGGTAGATATCGTCTCACACGTTCTCGCTGTCTTCCCAATACTATCAAGTAGTAGGTTTAAATACCATTTTTTTTCTCAGGCACATATTCGATTAAGTTATGCCTCTTACGTCAAAAAAATACCTAGCATTGTCTTTATTTTTAATTGAATAATTTTGCTATTTCATTTTGATAGTTGGTATTAAGGGCTATTCAGTGGACCCTTATTCTTCTCTTGGATAATCAACTCGACGTTATTTGACGAGAATCAATTCACATAAAAAGTAACAATTTCTTGATTAGCCAATGAAAATAGTATTTTAAAATGTAACAAAATAATCAAATATTAATTAACAAGATAAATATTAATACTTACTAAAGTCCAACCGATTCCGAAAAAAGGAAAGAAGATTATTCCTGCGAATTATCGTCCTATTGCATTGCTCTCAGTCATATCCAAAGTTATGGAAAAAGCGATTAACACAGAACTCATCAAATATCTAGAGAAATTTGAGATAATCCATGACAGACAATATGGATTTCGACGACTTCGGTCTACTGGAGATTTGCTGGCTTATGTCACTCAGCTCTGGACAAACACTATTGAAAGGTTTGGTGAATCCCGTGCAATAGCCTTGGATATATCTAAAGCCTTTGACCGCGTTTGGCACCAGGCTTTGTTAAGTAAATTATCTGCCTACGGTCTCCCAACCAAACTGCACCAATGGCTCTTGAGCTTCATGCAAGATCGCTCCTTACATGTGGCAGTTGACGGTATTTCTTCTGATGCGTTTAAAACTAATTCCGGGGTCCCCCAGGGTTCCATCCTGTCCCCCACCTTATTTCTTTTACACATCAACGACCTCTTGAAAACCACCACGAACCCCATTTACAGTTTCGCAGACGATAGTACACTTGTCTCAACTTTCACATCCTATCGATCACTTTCGGTGAATGATACAAATAGACTTGTTCAGTTTAACGCCCAAAAAACACAAAGTGCCACGTTTTCCAAGAAAGTGAATTCCTTAAATTATCCCATCACTATGTCCGGAAATACCCTTGAACCAAGTCCCTTTCGATTTTGGAAGTCACGGTGTCCAATAATATGTCTTGGCATGACCATGTTGCTAACATCGCAAAGTCGGCAAGCCAGAGGCTAGGTTTTCTGTGGAAATCCAGAAAGTTTTTTACTCCTGATCAACTGTTGACAACGTACAAGGCTCAAATCCGACCTCTACTGGAGTATTGCTCGCACATTTGGGGTTCAGCACCAAGGCATTCTCTTTGTCTTCTAGATTCCATTTAGAAAAGAGCCATTTGCTTGATAAACAGCTCAACTCTCACATACGCACTTTCTTTCAAATCTTTTAAATAATCGTCTATGTATAAGTCAAACAGCCATGGCGAAGCCACTCATCCCTGACTTAAACCTTTTTCAATGTTAAACCATTGGAATCCTCGGAAAGTGATTTTAATGCTCGTATTAAACTACCGCTCACCCTATACATAGACAATGTCGACCACAATTCACTCCTCGCCACTATGTCATAGGCCTTTTAAGTCTATAAAAGCGCAATAGACCTTCTGACTTCTAGCCAAGAATTTTTCGACTATATCTCGAAATGAGAAGACCTGATCCATACATCTCCTTCCTCTTCTAAATCCTGCTTTTTTTTTTTTTTTTTTTTTTTTTTTTTTTTTTTTTTTTATGTTCTGGTTCCCACGAAAAGGGATATCCTGTAATGTTCAGAGAACATCGTGGAAACCAAGGGAAAGAAGGTACGAGTTGGTGTTCTTCTTAAATTTCTGGAGGTTGTATGCCTCGGGGAACACCTCCCCAGGCAATGAGTTCCAAAGCCTCGCAATTCGTTGGATGAATGAGTCTTTGGAAAGTGATGTTCTGCAGGTCTCCAAAGTGACCACGAAGGGGTGTGAAGACTGAACTTGACGGGTTAATCTCGAAGAGACGCCAATGGAGGAACGATTGTTGATATTTCAGAAGAGCATCGCCCATGAAAATATCTATAAAATAGAGACAAATCGCCAACTTTTCTACGGTGTTCCGGACAAGTGAGCGAGTTTGTAAGCGAGGCATCACCGACGAGACGAATTGCCCTTTTTTGGACAGAATCCAGTAGCTTCAGGATATGTTTAGGTGCTGCACTCCAAATATGGGAACAGTACTCCAGTACAGGTCGGATCTGTGCCTTATAGATCATAAGCAGCTGACTGGAGGTGAAATAGCTCTTTATTTCACCTCCAGTCAGCTGCTTATGATCTATAAGGCACAGATCCGACCTGTACTGGAGTACTGTTCCCATATTTGGAGTGCAGCACCTAACAAAAAACCAAGTTTTTGGGATGCACTTTTGGCAATGAACCTCACGTGATTTTCTCAGGAAAGGTTATTGCTGATAGTAATACCAAGCATCGATATGGATGACTTCAGTGGTATGGTTACTCCTTACAAAGTTATGCTAGGCACAGTGAGATCGGCTTTTCTAGAGAAAAGACATGCTTGTGTTTTGTTTGCATTGAATTCTACCAAGTTATTGGATCCCCATTCGAGAATTGTTGCTAAGTCCATATTTATATTGTTAACATTTCTTCCTCGTTCATTTCTGGTTTCACGGGCTGATATAGGGGCCCTGGAAGAGAATGTGGTATGGAGGGTACTATCATCGGCAAAGCTGTGTACGGGACATAAAGTTGCTTTCAATAGGTCGTTGATGTGAAGTAAAAATAGTGTTGGTGCTAGAATGGATCCTTGCGGAACACCAGCATTTATGAGTAGAGTGTCAGATGAAACTCCATCGACCACTACATGGAGAGACCTGTTTGAGAGAAAACTAGCAAGCAGAAAACACAGCTGAGGGGGCAAGCCATAAGATGGAAGCTTGGCGAGGAGTCCCTGGTGCCAAACTCGATCGAACGCCTTGGAGATATCTAATGCCACAGCTAAAGTTTCTCCATACTTTTCAATAGATAGCTGCCATATATGTGAGACGTATGCGAGCAGGTCACCAGTTGATCTCTGATAGCGGAAGCCATATTGCCTATCATTGATAATTCCTGAGTCGTCCAGATATTTCATGAGCTCGATGTTGATGGCTTTTTCCATAACCTTTGAAATAATAGATAGCAGTGCGATAGGTCTGTAGTTGCTAGGTAGGGTCTTTTTGCCTTTTTTAGGGACTGGCTGTACTCTTGCAATTTTCCAATTGGACGGAAATACTCCCAAATTGTAAGAGTGGTTGAACAACTTGCAAAGAACAGGTGTTAGTTCAGGGGCACATTTCTTGAGAACGATCGGCGGGATTCCGTCAGATCCACAGGCTTTGTTGGTGTTGAGACCCAGCAAAATCTTTCTGATAGTACGTTGGCGAAAGGTGATCTCGGGCATGTGACTGTCAATAGGTGTAATGTTCGAGGGTTGTTTTCCCGAAGAATCCAGAGTGGAATTTCCAGCAAATAGGTGCGCAAAGATATTGGCTTTTTCCTGGGCAGTCGTTGCTAGTGTTCCATCTTCATTGGTTAGGGAAGGAAAAGAGCTGGAAGTGAAGTTTCTTCCCACAGCTTTGGCGAAAGACCAAAATGAACAGGATCCGTTAGGACATTCAACAAGTTTTGATCTTATTTTGGCATTATGAGCATCTTTTGAACATTCTATTGTCTCTTTGCAAATGCTTCTAGCCTTAACATACGCTGCTCTGGTCTCAGGTCCCGGATTTTTTTGCCATCGATGGTATGCTGCCTGTTTGGAAGCCACAGCTTGCACATTCCATATCATCTTTTCATTCGTCACTCTTTTAATCAATATCCTTGCATAAAGTTTGCCGACTATGATGAGTAAACTAATACCTCGGTAGTTCTTACAGTCCTGCTGCGAACCTTTTCCTTGTATATCGGCACGATAACGGCCTTGCACTAGTCGTCTGGTACGCTACCACTCCTTCAACAAACGTTAAAAAGGCAGTACAACATACTAGTTAAGTCACAATGTGACGTTTATAACGTTACAGCAAGAAAGGGGAAATAATTTGACAAAAGAGAGATCTCACTCTCATCATCACTTTCTATTTTTGATGCATCCCTAATAATACTTAAAAAACTTTAACTTTAGATATAAATTATACACGGTTTACATAACATTTGCCAACGTGTCTATCGAATGAGAAAAAATACTGTACTATTGATTGCATGAAAGTATAAACCAATTTCACTTAATTAATTAACATTTAGTAGTGCAACACAAACACTGCTACATTTTCATTTTAAATTTTAGTATTTTATTTGTTATATCACAAACGAGAGATTTCATACATGCAAATAAAGCCGTCATGATTCGCAATCTCATATTTTTACAAGCTTTTCTATGACGTATTGCAAGCAAGAATTACTAGCAATTTTTTATTTCTCTACGTAGGTAGTTGAATTAAGTTTCTCTTTCATATCCCGAATAAGCTTTTAAGCTATTACCAGTTTTATTTGTATGGCTTTAATGGTCAGTTTAAAATAAAAAGTATGATTATCATCGCAACCAATCAAAACTTCGGAGTAGAAGGCTACTTAATACTTAATGATTTTATGATATATATATATATATATATATATATATATATATATATATATATATATATATATATATAGATATATATATATATATATATTGAATTTTTTATGAAACATATTTTGAAATGTTTCTATTAGCTCATGGAATAAGTTAAACGTTATCCTGTCAAAAATCTCATCACTGATTAAACATTAAAAACAATTTTTATTGAATTAAAAATAAATCCAAGTTGCGTCAATTTTTATAATAAAGATGCAACAATATATTTTAAATTTAACAAATAGAAGACTCTTGTACATTTTAAAAAATCTTAAAACCATGTTTTATTCGTGTTAATTAATATTAAAAAACAACTGCTCCGTTACAGTTTATTTACACTGCTTTCTAATTTAATAAATGGATAGTTGGGAAGTTTGTCGTGTTGTATTTTACTCATTAAGAAGTCATTCATTTCCTTAGGTGTGTGGTGCTCCGATAAATATATAACTAATAAATAAAATACATTTTATAATTGTTCAACATAAATTAACATTTAGCCAGAAACATAGGGCACAACTTTAGCGTTGACCATTTTAACTTTGAAATTGTTTAAAAGTTCACCTATTTGGGTTCGCTGGTTACTCATGACAACTCCACCTCAAAAGAAATTAAAAGAAGGATCATTCTAGGGAACAAATGCAACTTTGGCCTTAGTAAACAAATAAAGAGTCGAAATCTAAGCTAAAAAACCAAACTGACCATCTTTAAGACCCTCATACTATCAGTCCTAACATACGGATCTGAAACATGGACAATCTCTTAGGCAGACGAAAACCTCCTATTAACGTTTGAGCGTAAGATCCTGAGAAAAATATTAGGCGCGATGTATGAAAATGGTATGTAGAGAAGGCTTAACAACTTTGAGCTTTACCACAAATACAAACAGATCTCAGAGGGAAGAGATGTAGTATCGCTTATAAGGATAGGTAGATTGCGATGGGCAGGACATGTTGCAAGAGCGAACGAAAATCGCGCTACAAGACAAATATTTAGGTCACAACTTGGTGAAAGTAGAAGTAGAGGCAGGCCAAATCTAAGGTGGAAGGATGGCGTAGACGAAGATGCCAGAAAAATCGAAGTGGCAAACTGGCTGGCAAGAGATAGAGACGGAAAAGACTGAGGAAGGTCGAGGCTCAACTAGATCTATAGCAGCAATGATGATGATGATGAATTAACAATTTTAGATTTTTGGGTTTATTAGTCAAAAGGTCTTATGTGCTTTCATAGACTTAAAAAAGGCCTATAACAGAGTGGTGAGGAAGGATTTGTGGTCGACATTATCTATGCATGGGGTGAGCGGTAGTTTTATACGAGCTCTGAGGTACTTTACGAGAATTCCAGTGCTTTTGTCAGGATATACGGAGCTTACACGGACTGGTTTGGATAGGGATATGTGGCTTCGCCATGGGCGTGTAACTTATATATAATCGGTTGTTTAAATTTAAAAAGATGTTAAAGAGAGTGCGCTTGTATTAGGAATAAATAGTTTGATCAATGGCAAGTTGTAGGCGATGGTTAATATTATGCATAATATCCTAAAAATCAAAAGGATGGAAGATGAAAGTAAAGGTTTTTGAAGAGAAGAAAGTGTGACAAACTGCGATGTTTTGATTAGAGGAGAAAAAAGGGGAGTGAGAGAGTTTGTATACCATAAAGCGGATGCATAACAAACCGCAGCGAACTCACTTATTATTAAATAATTTTGTTATATTTTAATATTCTATTTAAAAGAAGTAATTAATTTTTAAATTAAATTAAACACGCATCCGGAGTAAATTTTATAAAAATTATACAACTCTTAGTGGGTCATGCTAACTAGGGAAATTGTTTTTTAAAAATTTATTTCCTGGAAATTATTTGGCAACATTGCTGGTCGCAGGGCTTAATTTAAGGGTTTTCTCGATAGGTGGAATAACACTAAGAAGTCTCAGAAAGAGAAAATACGTAGTTTTTTTTATTGGTATTGCGTGTGAGAGTATGAAAAAGCTTAACGTGTAGCTGGGACTCGGGTAAAAGAACACAAGGAACAGGATGATAGTCCTAAAGTTTTACAAGGGTATCGGTTTTTCATTTAAAGGATGAATCCTGTCGATGTATCTTTCATAGTTATTGTTCCTGCCTAAATTTCAATGGTCCATCGGGAAAATTTAATTTCTTTTACCTTGCTTTATTTTTAGGAACTGTTCTGCATTAAATCATTGCTATTTTTTTTCTTTTTTTTAAGACGTAGTTGTCACAAAACAAATACAAAGATGTCCGTTACAAAACTGTCGCAGTAAACAAAGTAGAAAATATTTTTTACGTATAACACTTTATGAAAATGACTATAAAAATCATAATATATTAGATTGAAATTTACACATCAACAAATTTAAAATGTATAAAATTAGGCGTAATAAAAAACAAGACACAAAAAATGTCAAAAATTGTCTAAGAAAATGTCTTATCTCTAGAATTTTTCACACCGTTTTCTTTCCCTAAAAGTGCGTCTAAAAACAAAAATTAAAAAACCCTAAACATAAAATTTTTAAAATTAAAAAAAAAAGATCACATCGATTGCCCATTAAGGGACTAAGCTTAAAAGTTGAGGGATAAGTGACTTGGTGTGTGTTTATAAAAACGAAAATTTAAAAAAAAACACCTCCCGATTGGCCTCCCATTTTTCGCAATATTTATTTATATTGAAAAAAAGAGCGATTTTGTTCAAAAATTGATTTGTCGAAAACGGCTCGGCATAAATTGAAAAAAATCATGGAGGGAGGTTTTTTTTAATGGGTACTATAATATGAAATTTTTTTAAAAAAATCGGAGATGCGTAGGCAGAATGTTGTCCAATTTGTTGTGGAATGCCCCATATAAAGTTTGACGTTTTAATTTGGAATTACAAGCGTTTTACCTGCATAAAAATTTTTTAAATTGTAATTAAAAAGATTTTATGTTTCAAATCATTCGTCATTTAGATCAGAAAATAGATGGCAACATTGATGGGTACTCATAAAATATAGACTACATTAGTGGTTCTTATACAGAAAAAATTCATTTTTCTTTGACATGGTAAATATTTGGCAACACTGCGCACTGCCCACCACTCTCGAAAACCATTAATTGTTCGTTTTTCTGTTGCAGCCCTTCCAGAAGAAGGTCCGAAGATATCAGGTGGACGTCCCCGCTATCAAGTAGGCGATACAGTTCGTGTGAATTGCACTTCGGGCAAGTCCAAACCAGCAGCGCAACTTAATTGGATGATTAACGGGGAACCGGCAGATCAGAAATTTTTAAGGGGGCCAGAAACGGTTGCATTAGGTAAACGGAAATTGCCCTTATCTTATAATATAAAAAGAATTACTATTAAAAGAAATATAAAGTGACTAAATTCGAATCGGTGTTTAACGTCTACAAAACTCGACGATTGCCGAATAATAAAGAAGTATGCGCGAAAAACGTAAGCGGGTATGTGTTATAATATATGGGTTAAAATTAAGTGTGTTTGTGTCGATGTTTTTTGCTGCTCGTGTATTTTTTTATTTTAAATACAAATTTAAAATGGTCAGACCGTACAGTAAGTAAACTATCCGAAAGAGGCAATTGCTAATGTAAATAAATTTGTGAAATACGAAGCGATTTATAACTTGCAAATTTTAATTGAAAATTATCGTCGCCGAGAAATCGCGACAAAAATATCGAAAAAATTGTTTCGCAGTGTTCTTGATGAGGCTCAAGGTGTAGAGACAAGTAAACAACCTTGTATTTCATCTCCGAAGAAAACATCTAGCTTAAGGTCTACTGTGAGACTCCCCAACTACTCACTAAAAACTCCACCCCTATTTAGGTCCGTCTGGCTATTGCCTCCGGTGACACTTGGGCCTCTTGGCCAATTGTACAAGTTCTGTACTGGGTGGGAGCAATATAGTTCTGGGTCGCTGGATGACTACCCAAAAATTTCCTGTCTTCTGCGATCCAGTGCCCCGCAGCAGCACAGTATGTGTTTTACTGTTTTCTGATCTTTGCCGCACAATCTGTAGGTCAGGTCTCCATTATACAGTCCCATACTGTTAAGGTGTATATTACTGGTACGTAACCGGTCAAGAGCCCCGTAGTAATTCTTAGCTGATTTTTGTTTATTGCTAACAGTGCTACCGTCCTTTTGTGACACAGTTCTTTGTTGTATTAATTACCGTGTTTGTTTTCTGGTCCACTTTCCCAGTGATTTTTGTGTTTTTGCCCAAGCCAGACTTTTACATACACTCTTACTGTACGATTCGGTATTCCTAGCATCTGTCCTCGGTTTGGGGGAGTTTCCGAACCTTTTCTTGTAAGTTCGTCTGCGTTTTCATTGCCTACAATTCCCTGGTGTTTTGAAACCCATATTAGTTTAATGTGATTACGGTCTGTCAGCGTTCTCAGTTCTTCTTTGCACTCCCATACCAGCTTGAACGTCACTTCCTTGCTGTACAAGGCCTTAAGTGCCTCTTGACTGTCTGACAGGATGTTGATATGCGCGTTTTCAACATTCCTTCTATTGTTCTTCTTCGCGCATTGAAGGATTGCGTACACCTTTGCCTGAAACACGGATGTGTGGGTTTCCAACGAGTAGCTGATGCCAGTGTTTGGGTTCCTGCTCCCGCTCCATTCCCAGTCTTGGATCCATCTGTATACCAGACTGTCCCCTGTAGAATGTTTTTGAGCTGGGAGTCGTCCCACTAAGTTCTGTCTGGTATTAGCACCTTGAATTGGTCATTAAAGCAGTACAGTTTCTGACAATACTCATGTGTCCTATTCCAACGTTTAGTTTGTTGTGTGTATCCTGCAGTCTGGATGCACCGAGCCTCGCCTTACCCTGCACCACTAGATGGAGAAAAGGTAACCCCAGGAGAGCCTCCATTGCTGCAGTTAGTGCTGATTTGATTTCCCCTGTGATACCCAGAGAGGCAAGTCTTTGCACCTTACCCCATCTTGTAATGGCCCCTCCTTGTTGTGTTTTGGGCCACCATATCTAACGAAAGGCGTTTTATTTTAAAAGAACAGAACAAAGAATTAAATAAATCGTAAATAATTCTTTTATAATACAAAAGCAACGGCCGAACTTAAAAGCAGTTTTACAAAAAGTATGCGATGCACCAGTAGTTTTTGTGAGTGGGCAGTTATTAAGAAATGTACTCTTTGAATTGGATTTTTACTGACAAAAAACACCTGATATTATAAAGATATGTTGATAAAAAATAATTCTGAGTTAACACTATAAATCACAAAACAAATTAAAAAAACATTACAGTAAAGGAAAAAGGTTAATTGTATTAACAAACAAAACAGTGTAGCCTTTATTACATATTGTATTGTGTTTCTAGATGGCACCAGTAGTAATTTTAATCTGTCAAGCTTGTAAGTACGCTGATACAATTGACACCTGGTAGAATTGACACCTCATTCCCCTGCATTTGTTATTGGTTAAAAAAATAACTTAAAAGTTTTATCGTTGAATTTTAAAATCTCTGTCCCTCGTCATTTACGATTTAATCTAATGTCGTTTGTATCATGGTGTAAGTCTTTTTTGAATGCTGCAACACGTTCATAGACCCACGAGAGCCGGTGTCGAAATATCTACACCGCGCCGGATAGAAAAAAAGTTACTTTGAATTGACTTTTATAGATTTGAACTCGGTCGCCGCCAGACGAAACATGCAGTGACATGTTGTATATCGTATAAAATGTATAGTACATAAAGTTAGAATTGACGTGTGTCCGGGGTAAAAGAGTGACGTTAAAAAAGATTGATGTACAAACATCATAAAAATCCAATTTCTGCGTTGTATGAGCCGGAATATTAAAGGAAATAAAGTGAATGATGATAATAAGATCTTTTAAAAAAAATTTTGAAAAAAATTCATCGCCTATAAATACTCTTTTCTAAAAAAACCAACCTATTTATTTATTTGGCTTCCTTGGAAAAAAATGAGGCCCAACTTTACAAAGTGTGATAATTCGATGATAGTTTAATTCTTTATTCACTTGTGAGACATTACTAGACTGGTAATTTTACACTCTTTCCAAAAATCGAAAAATCCAATATGACGGTCATAAGAAAAATTAAAGTTGAGGTATATTGCGGAATAATAAAAGACGATTTAGAAATGTCATACACGCTATCGTATTTGTCTTGAAAAAGTGTCCCAATAATATCACATTTTGAGAGCTGTCAAATTAATCGTTTCGGATTTACTGACCACCGGTTATTGAATGCACTAAGCTTCCTCTGAAATTTTCCCCATTTAACCTTTACTGTATGTATAATAGAAGCCGAGATCCGTATATAGAGAAGCGAATCTGGGACACACTTTATAAAGATATTTATTAAAATTTTCCATCATTAGACTTAATATTGCGTCTGTAATAAAAATCAAATTTTCTGCATCTCCAAGCGGTATTCTGTCTACTTGCGTGTTTGCAGCATTGGTGTCTGTACTCGTATTAGTTGATTCTTCATTGGATGCAGACTTATAGTCTTTAAAAATATTTTGGTTGCACGGGAACAATTTTGTTTTCTTAAATCTGTTTACCGCAGTTTGGACCGTGGCAGCACGAGCGTAAGTTTTTTCTACCAATTCCGCTATTTGATGTGACGTTACTTATTTGTTAGGATTGGTGTTGAGCCACGTCTTGATTTCCTGGGCGTAATAAGTTTTAAAAGGGCTCATAAAAGCAACATCAAGAACTTGCATCTTGTAAGTAGACTATAAAGGTAAGCATACTATTTGGATTCCATTATCGCGACCTACGCTTATGACGTCCAAATTTCGAGTATACGATAAATTGACAGGATCTTGAATCGTAGCTTTGACATCTTCTTCTTCTATTGCTCTATCCGATTACGGACGTTGGCTATCTTATTGGCTGCGCTTCGAAACAGTTCAGTAGATGTTGCTCCAAACCATTATTCTTCTGAACATCCACATTTCAAAAGCTTACAGCTTTTTTTCTATAGCGTCTGACAGCGTCTAAGTCTCTACACCGTATAGAAGAGTGGAGTATATATAACACATAACTATTCTCTTTTTAAGGGTCAGATTTAGATTTTGACATGACAGAAGCGGTTTCATTTGTATAAACGTATTTCTCACTATTTCAATTCTATGTTTTATCTCCTGCGAGTGATCCCAGTTTTCGTTCAACGTGCAGCTGAGATAAGTAAACTTTGACTTCCTTTCAATTGACATATTGCTTATACAGTGTGGAACAGCCAAATGGAATAAATTCGATAACGAATAAATGAGAGCGTGTTGGGAAAAACGCTTGGACACGTCGATTTGTATTTTTAGATGCGCATTTTTTTCAAAAAAAAAATTATATAGGGTGTGTCATGTGACAGTGGCCGATACCAACTTTCTTATTTTAAATACAACTCCCTGTATATTATTTATTTTTTGGATTCTTCAGAAAATTCTAGACATAATTCATGTATAATGTCCCATAACTATCTTCAGCTGTTTCGGAAATATTAAGTGTTTTCAGATGTATTACAAAAATTAACATTAAAAAAAGAAAATTATTTTATTTCACAAATAATGTAAAAAAAAACATTAATTTCAATGTAAGAGATGTTCAAAATGTTCGCCGCGAACATCTTGGCAACATGCTAATCTGGTATAGAAATGTCTTCTAACGTTACTCAACATCTCAGGCGTGACTGATCTAATCGCAAGCGTGATTCGTCCTTTTAAGTCAATGTAAGTTGAGTGGTTTAGTTTTGTATACAATACTTTCAACATATCCCCACAAAAAGAAGTCTAATGGCGTCAGATCGGGAGATCGTGCTGGCCATTCTATCGATCTGCGCCTCCCTATCCACCGATTTGGAAAATTTTGGTTCAGGTACTGCCGGACATTGATTTGGTAATGGAGCGGTGCTCCATCTTGCTGAAACCATAGTATATTGGCAGGAACTTGTGGGTTTGCTGGATATAAGTTTGTCAAAGTTGGCATGACATTATTTTGAAGCAGTTCTAAATATTTATCTCCATTTAAGTTGCCATCAATAAAAAAGGGACCTACGATATGATTTCCAACAATTCCTGCCCAAACATTAACGTTTTCAGGATATTGCGTATGTTCCTCTCTCATCCAGTGAGGATTCTCATTAGACCAATAGCGGCAATTTTGACGATTAACATGACCGTGAAATCAGTAAAAAGGAACGCATTAATGGTTTTTGCTTAATTTCTTAATATTAAGAGCTAAATGGGAAATAAGTATTGAGTGTAATGCAGCGAATTTGTTAATAAAATAATTTTCTTTTTTTAATGTTAATTTTTGTAATACTTTTGAAAAAAATTAATATTTCCGCAACAGGTGAAGATAGGTATGGGACATTGTTCATGAATTATGTCTAGAATTTTCTGAAGAATCCAAAAAATAAATAATATACAGCGGGTTGTATTTAAAAGAAGAATGTTGGTTGGTATCGTCACATGACACACCCTATATAATTCTTTTTTTTTAAAAAAAATGCGCGTCTGAAAATACAAATCGACGTGTCCAAGCGTTTTTCCCAACACGCTCTCATTTATTCGTTATCGAATTTATTCCATTTGGCTGTTCCACACTGTATGTATAGAGTCACCAATAAACCCCACTTAGCAAAAGAAATACTTTCTATTTTTCGTATACCTTTAGGTCCGATTACTTTCTCTTGTGAATCCTTTGATTCTTGCTGCCGAAATTACTAGTGGTTTACGGAAAGTTAAGATGTGGGTGACAGCGGAAAAACAGACGTCATTTCTTTTTAGCTGCTGAGTTTGTAAGGGTATGCGGTAAGTTGTTTTGGAAAGCAAAACGACGGCTTACGTTTACGTCGGAAGAACGAAGGCCAAAAAGCTTTTGCCCTATTTTTGTTATACAAAGATTGTGCAAAAAATCCACAATTGAAAAAGTATGACAGTAGTTTTGATATTTGTTTTTTTTTTTAATGAAAGATAATTGTTTCTTGATAAGGGCTTGAAGAGCTTTTTTGTATTAATGTTGTAGCTTATAATAATTTTGTAATAAACCTAAAAATTAATTGAATTAGTAAATAAACAATTTATTCGTACAAATAAATGTTTTGCAATTATTTGCAGTTTTATACCTACCAAGTTTTTACATTTACCAGAAGTTGACCTACGTAAACATAAGCTTTATGTTGAAAATTTTTTGTTTGTTTGTCGCAACTAGCGACCTAATTAATTTTAACGACTACGCCGTTAGCAATGCACCTTTGCTACGCCGTAGATATCCTGAAAATCTCCTTTCTCTGCAGGGATGTCATAATTTAACAACAGCAAAATTTGTTGTACCTTGTAATGACAACAAACTTAAAACAATAATAAGGCTGAGATAATATTTATTCTTGCGCTAATTTAATGTACAAACATGATCATGATATATCTTTCCCTCAGTTCTATCGAGCTAGCAGTGGAAATTTAGCAAAAATAAAAAAGAAACACAAAAATTTGTTGAAGTTATCAAAAAATCGCTATTACCGCTAGCTTCATATAAAGGTATCAGTTTTGAATTGGTTACTTTATATGCAAAAGAATACGACCTGTGCACAAAAAACACTAATTACACTAAACCTACCCCTATGTTCGAAGGCGACCTATCCCTGGAAATCCCATCCAGAAAAGATTGGGCCAAGAATCTAGTTAAACCTCAGGACGCAGTATTTTATACGGACAGCTCTAAACTAGAGGGAGGAGTAGGTTGCGGTGTCTTCTCAAAAGACCCCTCACTTAGCTTGTCGTTTTGTTTGCCTGATTACTGTAGTGTGATTTAAGACAAAATGACAGCCATTACCGAGGCAGCTCTGGACACTCCGCAACGATCAAAAGTTCAGCGAGATATCCCTTCTTTGCGACTGCCAGGCTGCTATTAAATCACCGAGCTTAGTCTATTTGACCTCTAGGGCAGCGGTTCAACGCCGTGCCGCCCTGAATGAGCTAGCAACTAAGTTTAAAATTCACATTGTCTGGGTTCCTGGACACAGGGACCTACCAGGCAACTGTAAGGCGGACGAGCTAGCAAGAGAGGACACGGAAGTGATCTCTGTCTACCCCTACGTGAAAAAGGCGTGAATATATGTTTGATGGCATGATCAAGGTATATCGGTACCGTTTTTTAGATACGGCCCATTTTTTGTTGTTGTCTTTTTGCCAACAACAACATTTATCTCAGTTTATTATCAATGATAATGCCGTGTTAAGCTTTTATGGACAAATACCATTTTTTTGGCAACTAATTAACAACAAATTTCTATATAATTTGTTTTTATTTTTGCTCACTTTTTACTGCTAGCTTAATAGAGTTTTTACTCTCGACTATAAAATAATTTGAGATACGTACACATCTCATTTATGAAAGCTCGCATTATTCATACTGTTTTTATTTTCAGTGTTAATTTAGTTTTAATAACTAATTTATAAAATACTTTTTAAAACCAAATTACTGTACTACCAAAGTAATTACTTTACGTAGAAATAGAAGATAATAAAATGGACTAATTAGTTTATATTTTATATATAAATTACGCCAAATAAACAGAAAAACAATAAACTTGATTAATCTAAAAGTTTAGACAGTGTAAAAGAACATAGTTTTTATTGCTTTGTAGTTTTTCTATATAACTTTCTTAAATTCTTAAAGTTAGGCACAGCCTTCACTAGCGTTTTTAAGTTGCAGCTATGAAAAATTGCTGTTAGTTAGTTATTCGTGTTCGGATCACACTATGTCGTTCCAAAAGTTTGCGGCTCTAATGGCCCTGTCATTTGCTAAAATTAGATCGTTCCCTGTGCAGCTCTGTCCCATGTCGGTGCGGGTCAGCAGGTGTGAAGGGCTTTGTATTTCTCCGCAGGAACACTGGGTGTTCGTCTTCTGGTAGCATTCCCCATTTTTGCAGGTTTTCTCTGCACCTCGAGACTCCTGTGCGAAGTCTGTTGAGCGTTTTTCAGATTGGGTATGGGAGGAAATGTCCTGCTGCCAGCTCCTCTTTTTGTTAAGTGATTGGATCTTGGACCTCAGCGCGCCATTTCTAGAGCCTTCTGGCTTTCTGAGAGACTTGCAAGCAAAGGTGTTTTTTTGGCCAAAAAGCTGTGGCGGGATCGGAGTCTGGGTCTAGCTGGTTGGTGGCCATAGAGTGGGTGCCTTGGGTCGGTCTCTTGTCGCCCCTTTTCTGCCTCAGCGGCTACCTCTCTCCTGATGTGAGGCGGTGCTATCCCAGCGAGAGAGTACACCTAATGAAGTGGCGTTGGCTTCAGGCAACCTGTTATTAGGCGAACTGCTTAATTCAAAGGGAAGTCGATTTGATTTGCGCGAGTGGATGCACACCATACTAGAGCGGCGTATTCGGCTGCAAAAATGCTTAATGCAAGGGCTGAGGTTCTCAATGTTGCTAGCTGTGCTTCCCATGACCTACCAGTCAGCTTCTGGAGGAAATTATTTCTTGTTGATACCTTTTTTTTAGTATTGAGTCAGTGGCGCTATTATGTGAGAGCTCGATCTAGTGTTACCCTGAGGTATTTTGGAGTTAGGCAATGTTCTAACTGTTGGCTACACCACACTATATTCATATGTCTCCTTGCCTCCTTGTTGCGAAGGTGAAAGGCGCACACTTGAGTTTTTGCTGGATTGGGTCGGAGGAGATTGTGCAAGGTCGTTTTGGGAATCGACGTGATGTGAAAATAATTTGTCATCTCATATAGTTTGCATAGCAGTTTTCCGTGGTTGACCGTATCGTATACGGCAGATAGGTCAATGAAGGTAGCCCCTGTGATCTTCTTCTCTTCGAAGCCATCCTCGATGTATTGAACAAGGTTTAGAACCTGTCCGCCACAAGATTTCCCCGGTCTAAAGCCAACTAGTTCCGGTATTCGCTTCTCATCGATAGTCGCTAAGAGTCTGTTCAGAATCATTCGCTCCATTAGATTAAATGTCTGGCATAGGAGGAAGACAGGTCGAAAGTTTTAATTTTTATTTGGATCTCTCCCAGGCTTAAGGAGAGCGACGACCCTGGCTTGTCTCCATACTATTGGTGTCTTGAAGGTAGTAATACACGTGTTGAACATTTTAAGCAGCCACTGAAGTGTTACTGGGTCAAAGTTCTTAATCTGTTTTACTCTGATATCATCTAGACCCGCTGCTTTAGTAAGTTCTTCGGTGCTAAATAGGGTTCGAAAGAATCGACTTCCTCTGCTATGTTTCGAGTTATCCTTGCTTTATTATTTTTGCTTGGGGTATGCCATTAAGGAGCAGCTGGATAGCTACCTGGTTGGCGGTGACCTTGCTGAAGTTCAATGGGGCACTAGTGGGGTCTCCATTGAGGTTTTTCAATGTACGCCAGGCTCGCTTGCTATTTTGCTTCATGTCAAGCTCTTGCATCAGCGATGTCCATTTTTCTCTTCTGCCTTCGGCAATTGTAGCCATTAGCATTTCTCCGGCTTCAATGGTTTCCTCCGAGAAGGGGTCATATTGTTGTCTATACTTATTCAGCAGGTCTCTGTCAGATATTCTCAGTCCTGATATAAATTCAGTCCTACATCCTCTCGGTATGAACCTTCTTGATATTTGCTTTACTGTGTCTACGAAATTTTTGTAGTTCCCTGGTGTTCGATATAATTTGTGCAAGGGCCCTGTCCAGTTCTGCCTTGTATAGTTCCCATTTAGTTTTTTTTTAAATTAAAACGTCTTCTAAAAGGTACAGCCTGGGGTTTGACTAAAGCTTCGGTAAGGCATATAATTAGTCGGTGTTGTGACTTCGATAGGGGTTGGCTGACTATTTTCCTGCATTGGGCTTCAATATTCTTGGATACAAATATGTTGTCGGGGTTGTATCCTCTTTTCCATCAGCCGCTGTCAAATGAGGCTGGTTGTTTTGGGTCGTGGATTAGCGTCAGATTGTTAGTTTCTGCCCATTGTTCTAGAGCTTCGCCATTATTGTCAGTCGCACTATAGCCCCAGCTGGTGCTATGACAGTTAAAATCACCCATCACCACTCTTGTTTGCTGATCTCTAAAGTTGCGTGGCTCTTCGAATATGAAATCTGCGTTAGGACGTTTGTACACAGACGTTACAGAAAATCTGGGAGTTCCAATGGTCAGTACTTTGGTGTCATTATTTTTCGACAATTCAGCGGATAGAACGTTTACGCTTGAGTTGGCAAAAATTGGGCTACCGTAGCGATCGTGTGGTCTCTCTAGTATTAATTGCATGCCCTCTATCTTTGGGCGCCGCCGTTCTATTCCGTGACGTGTTTTTTGGACCAATAGTATGTCGCAGTTCATCTCTCTGCACAGGTCACCAAGCAAAGTCTTCTTTTGGCTTGATAATCCCTTGATGTTAATCGAGATCGTTACCAGGTGTGGCTCTGACAAGAGCCATTGGTAGTGATTTTTGTTTGTCGTTGATCCGGTGTTGGAAGGATTGGCCGTTGAGACAGTCATGTTCAACGTTTCCAGGGGTCGCCCGATTGCTTTTATTACAATCTTCTTGCAGGCTCCTTCCTTGTCCCGTTCCTGTTGCATAAAACGTACAAGGTGCACTTTTTCCTTCTGTTTTTCTCTTCTTTTAGCCTTTCTCCAACGATACAATGCGATGTAGGCCCCTTTTATGCTCTTTTAATTCGATCCATTATGTGCTGTTTGATTTTTTGTTTAATCCCGCACATCTTTTAGGGTCCTCGTACCATCGTTGCAGTGGTCGTTTGTGCAATTTATTCATGTACATGTTCCAATGTTTTAACCACTGCGATTGTTTAGCCGCAAGTTTGTATTTCAAACGATGAGTTATAGTTTTGCGACTGAAAAATCGGACGACTGTAAATCTTTAGTGGTAACTAAGCATTAGACTATACATTTCAAATTCGCGACCACGTTGCAGTCGACTACTTTTCTAATTTTTAAAGTCTCTTAGTTTATATTCACATTTTAACTACCCACTCCCTTTTGATATTAGATTTATGACGATAACCGCATTTTAGCATAACGCTGAATCGGCAGATTTGGGATCTTCTTGGTTACACATTATTAATAGGGATGCCATTTTATCGTTTGCTGCTTTAGTATGATTCAAATGCGAACACATTACATTTTTAAACACAAAATGTTTATTTGCAAAACAAACTTTAATTTCAAATAGCATAACATAACATATAATAAAATATTTTGTAGCATTTAAAATTGCTACCTGTTAATTTTGTTTTTTATATATAATAAATTTTTCATTTATTGGGCATTGTAGCATTTGAAATTGCTACCTGTTAATTTTGTTTTCTATATATAATAAATTTTTTATTTATTGGGCATTGTACTTACAGAGAACATTCAGTTTTGACATCAAATTCCTGAATAAAACATCTATTTCACTATTTCAAAACAAACATCACATATAGTTGAATGCTAGTAAATTCACAAGTTCCAACACTAGGTAATACTCTTGGTTCTGACATTCTAAGGGCTGTTGAAAGTAATGTAATCAAGCTGCAGGAATCTTATGATTTCTGGCTATCTGTCTGAATGAGATCTCTGGGTATTTACTGGGTTTTTTTCTCTATTTTTCATAATATAATCTTGGAGGTTATATTTACTTTCTAGACGTCGATGTCATTGTGTGAGTGTCACTGTTCTTCTTTCATCGGTCTCAAGTCGGTTAGCCGGTAATGTTTCGTGCCCATAGTAGAAAAGAAAGAAGAAGAATGGTCTTTTAGATTACAATCGATGGAATTCATTCTGTCAATCAATAGCATTTATGGTTCTGACCAATGAGAGGCTAGGAATTCAAAACTGGCGCTAATTTCATACAGGATGTGCAGTTTTTTCTGGCAACTGTTAGAAATAGAGGATGGTTCTGTCCTCGAGGTGGTCGGGGAGTTCTTTTTCGGTGCGGCCATGATGAGGTGCGCTCGACTCGTTTTTGGGATTCTTTTTCGGTATTGAACCGGAAATTAACCCTTTGGGGGAATCTACGAAGTGCCGTTTGGGGCCGAGTTCAAGTCGCACCCATCGTTTGTGGTTTTTTTGGAGCCTTTATATGGGGATTTGTGCCAAACACCGGTAGACTGCCATGCGGTAGGAACACCGCCATTTTGTCCTGATGTCCTGTTAGTCCTGTTTGCTGTTTTGGATATCTTCTAGTTTTACCTCCCTTCTCAGAAGGGTGTTAGGGTACAGCTTAGCCCTCATCATCAGACTTCTGGCAATCGTCAGACAACCACCGATTGAGGACTAGTAGTAGTCGGTAGAGACTGGAGACCTGCTGAACTGCATCATCGACCCCTGGCTGACCTGGAAGGTTGAACCTTTCTTCTTACCTTCTCTTCGTTTTGCTGTCTGTTTCCTGTCTTCTTCCTGTCTTCGTTTTTGTGTCTTCAACTACATCAAGTGGACCTTGGATAGAGGCTACATATGTGGACCATTGGACCTTGACACCAGGTTTTTTTTACACCTTCAGTGTTCTCTTACTTTTTGAGATTTATTTATAACTAATTTATCATATATCATATAATCTAAAGAGCTTTTGTGAAGTTCTCACATAGTACTATGTGACAGCAGATTCAGTCACAGGTTTATTTCTTACCATTATACCCCATTTTGGTAACTTTGAGCGGTATAACATCAGGTATATAAATGTATGTATTTTGCTATAATACATTAGTTAATATTGTTATATATATATATATATATCTATTATTTAATTGATGTAATTATTACTATATAATACTCTGGTCTACAACATATTTTGCTTTGTCCATTTTGGTGTTTTTATTATATTCTTATATGTGATATGTTTTTTTATTCTCCTATTTGCCCAACCTGAATATCTAAGAAAATTTAATACTATATCATTTTAGGTATTTTGTTGAAGATAGATATTTGGTTTTCTCAATTATCCAAATATAGTATAGCTATATCTAAATTGAGTGGCGCCTAATGAATTTGAATTTTCAATCTTAGAGCCATAAATAATTCGAACTCACTTATCTGTTCTCCGGCGAACAGCTGCCGTCAGCACATTGTGTTCTATTTTTTTATTTCATATTATGAATATAATAAAGTAGACCACAATTTAAGCAAAAAAATTATGGTTGTAATGAAATCTGTAAGATCTAAATGTACTCATCATAATAACCCATTGATTGCTTAAGTACCTTTTCGAATTCGGTTATACACTTCTTTTTAAATATTTTTGTTTTTTATAAAAAGTGATTGCTAAATCGTTGTCCTAAAGTTATATTTAATTTTAAAGTTTTGCACTACAAGGGAAACATTCTTGCGCATTTCCTCAACATTAACAAAATGTTTCCTTTGATATAGGTCGGGAAGGTTTAGAATCGTCCGTCTTGGGTTTGGAGTTCATCGTGCGGCACAAACACTTCAAAAGGGGCAACATGAAGCTGAAGTGTTTGGCGACGATCGCCACACTTTATCTAGTCAGCAACGAGGAGAGCGTCGAAGGAGAGAGGCCTCAAAAGGCGTCGGTATTGGAAAGTCGAGGCACCGCTGCACCCTCGGGATCCAGAGCTGATAGAGTGCAAGGTATTTATTTTTTTAACAAACATCACGCTTTTCTGGAATTAAAACGTCAATGAATAGTTTACCTTTTAGATTGGGCTTTTATAACACTTAAAATGTTCTGAACTTCTATCAAATATAAACATAAATGAACATTTTTACTACCTTATTTAAAAAATAGTTTTTCTTAAACAATTCTAAACGGTTTTTATGGTTTTCTGTATAAATGCCAGCCTTTAAATACAGTGTGGCCAACCGAAAACGAAACAGAGTCATTTGCAGGAACCTCGTCAACATTTTACAAAAACGCTCAGACCCGTCGAACTTTGATTAAAAGGGGACATTCTTTTCCGGTATTTTTGACTCCACAACTTTTAACCGCAAGCGAGGGTAAGAATTACAATTTGTAAATGGAATTGGGGGTCATTTCCTCCCAATACTTTAAAAAAAAGTTACATGTTAAAATTTCAATTATTTCAGTTGCTTACTTACTATTTTATTGATTAAATGTTCAAACTGATGACCGCTCGCTTTCATACAATAATAAACATTTTGTTTAGAACGTTCACGCGCATTCCGAAAAATTTTCGGAGTAATTCAACGGCACTGGTCAACGATTCTTCGACGCACATCTTCTAACGACGCTGGTTGTGTTTTATAGATTTTACTTTTTAGATGTACCCACAAAAAGAAATCGAGGGGCGAGAAATCTGGCGATCGTAGAGGACATTCGATACTGCCTCTTCTCCCAATCCAATGCCGTGGAAAACGTTGGTCTAAATACTGACCAACAATCGCCGCATAATGCGAATGAGCAACGTCCTGTTGAAAACAAAAATGACCTTCGTCATACTGTGCATTATTTTCAAATATATTAGTCAAGGCGGGGTCAATAGCGTCTTCCAGTAATTGCAAATACATTTCGCCAGTCAAATTGCCTGGTAGAAAAAAAGGACCCACCAGTGGGTCACCGCAAATGCCAGCCTTTACATTTAATTTCTCCGGTTGCTGTGCATGCACCTCGTTAAAAACTCTTGGGTTTGAATCGCACCAATAGCGGCAATTGTGGCGATTAACCGTCCCGTGCAAGAAAAAACTAGATAATAGGTACCAAATTAACACCACTAGCGTACTTAACTCGATTGAATGACATTTTTACCGTTCGTGATTGTTTGCAGATAAGTTTCACATTTAAAATCTTATTTCTCAATAAGTAATGGGCAGAATTTTAAAATTTAAAAACTACTATATAGGGAATTGTAAGAGCTTTTAAAAACATCTTATTCGATCCCCAGTGCCGTATAAAAATTTTGGGCTAATTCTTGCTCTCGCTTGGGGTTTTCTAAAATGTTGACGAGGTTCCTGCAAATAGCTTTGTTTCGTTTTCGGTTGGCCACCCTGTATAAAAGTGTGACAGAAACGGACCCCATGACCGTCTACGTCATTATGACTTATTATTTGAATGTTTTACTGTGTGTCAATAGAGTGAAATTTTAATAATTTTAAATAACGGTTAAAATTAGTAAGGCATTGTCGTATTCTTTGGTGTAAATACTTATTAGTTTTTTTTTACCAAAAATAGTCGAAAAAAAGGTAGACCTATCGTGTGGGCTCGGACTGCGACTATTGGAAGGGGGAGAGATTATAGAAAGGAGATGATTGCGAACCCGATTTTTAAAAAGTTGCAAGTCATAGCTTTCTAAAAAAACTGATTTTGGAAGCTTGTTCCATTCCGTTGCAGCCCTGTAAAAGAAGGATTCTTGATGAAGATTGGTCCTTGTAGTGTCAATCTTGAAAGTAAATGGGTGAGACTGATCAGCGTGCCGAGTTCTTTGGCCGAAAGTGGACAGTGATGGTACAAGAGTTTTTATTTTTCTGGAGCATCTGCCATAAAAATATCTGTAAAGTAATGTGTGGTCTGCAACTCTTTTTCTATGTTCTAGTGGGTGAAGGGTATCTGTGAGAGTTGAGCTGTTTATTAACCGAATGGCCCTTTTCTGAATGGAATCTAATAGACAAAGAGAATGCCTTGGTGCTGAACCCCAAATGTGCGAGCAATACTCCAGTAGAGGTCGGATTTGAGCCTTGTACGTCGTCAACAGTTGATCAGGAGTAAAAAACTTTTTAGCTTTCCACAGAAAACCTTTCCTCTGGCTTGCTGACTTTGCGATGTTAGCAACATGGTTATGACAAAACATATTATTAGATACCGTGACTCCCAAAATCGAGATGGAAGGACTTGATATTTCCGGACATTGTGATAAAATGATTTGAGTTGTGTTTTCTGGGCGTTGAAATGAACAAGATTGTTGGTTCCCCACTCAACGATTGCTTCAAGATCTCTATTGATGGAATCAACCTGTTCCTGTCTGAGTCTATTTGTATAATTCACCGAGAGTGATCGATAGGATGTGAAACTGTAAATTGGGTTCGTGGTGGTTTTCAAGAGGTCTTTAATTTGTAAAAGAAATAAGGTGGGGGACAGGATGGAACCCTGGGGGACCCCGGCATTAGTTTTAAACGCATCAGAAGAAATACCGTCAACTGCCACATGTAAGGAGCGATCTTGCATGAAGCTCAAGAGCCATGAATGTTTACTGATGAATGCTTGAGAGCCAAAAGTATAATGTTGAACGTTCAGAAACTCAATTTATACTGATGCATACTCGAAAGCTAAATGTTTACTAATAAATCCTCGAAAGCTAAATGTGTACTGATGAATCCTCTAGAGCTAAAAGTATAATGTAAAATGTGAAAGTTGAGACAAGTGTGCTATCGTCTGCGAAACTGTAAATGGGGTTCGTGGTGGTTTTCAAGAGGTCGTTGATGTGTAAAAGAAATAAGGTGGGGGACAGGATGGAACACTGGGGGACCCCGGCATTGGTTTTAAACGCATCAGAAGAAATACCGTCAACTGCCACATGTAAGGAGCGATCTTGCATGAAGCTCAAGAGCCATTGGCGCAGTTTGGTTGGGAGACCGTAGGCAGATAATTTACTTAACAATGCCTGGTGCCAATGGCGGTCAAAGGCTTTAACCATTATAGACATTTAAATGAATGAAATGAAATGAAATTTATAGGTTTAACTCAACAATCACTCTAGCTCTAGCTCTAGCTTGCAAATTATTTCTTTAAATAAAATTGTTTTGGGGGTTTTGTTCTTAATTTAAAGTTTAAGTTTGTTGTAAACAGTTTGTCTTATTTTCTGTATAGCTATTCAAATTCGTAAAACATGGTTAATTTTTATACAAAACCAAAGTTATTTCGAAACGCGTACGGTTTTTAATTGAGTAAACAATTCTCGAATTAGTCGACCGTTGCGTCGTCACAGATCGTCAAATAAAGAAGAGAGCTATTACACATAGTTTTTCCATTTTGTAAATAAACATGGATACCCTCGCCAAACAAAACATCGCAAACCGTGATGCGAACACAATTAAACCGTCGATTCTCCGTTCGCAAGTGGGACCGAATATAATCCCCCCGATGAATATTTCATGCAAAGATTGATACAATTGCCCGCACAACTCCCATCGACAATCGATTATAGTTATCCGAGATTTCGCGAGATGAGTCACGTTTCGCAAATAGAGGACTTTATCAATAGAGCGAACGACGACGACGACGGCAAGAGTGCTTGTCCGTCGGCGTGTAAATTCAAAATCAGACATTGCCGACGAACATGACGTGGAAAATATTAATTTTAAAGGCGGAACAAGGGATGGAACGGTACAAAGGGAGACACGCTGCCGTCTGGAATTTCGTATAATAGCTTGTGGCCCGATGGAAAAGGTAGATGGGGAAATATAAATGAGAAATACATAAAATATGAACCTCTTTAATAAAAAATATTTCGCACACGTTCAACTTTTTCTAATGTTATTACGACGAAAAAAATATATTCAATTTACCTTTTAAAATTTTAAGAAATGCCTCTAATTCGACCCTTTTAGGAATAAAAATGGTTTTGCAAATCGATATGAAATTCATTTCTACCGTATATTCAAATACGAGGTTTAACAATTAAAATCTAGGACTCGTTGCTTTCGACAGTTAAAATGGCACCCCAATAATATGTTATATAATTCTTTTAAAAGTCAGCTTTTGAACAAGTTTTAACATTAAAGTGTTAACAATATAAACAAAGCGGTACTGTACCAGGGTTGCGTAGAAAAATACCGCTTAAAATTTCTAATCTCTCGAATGATAATAAATGTTGCCACAGGCGAACAAAAACAATTGAGCTCAAAAATAGTTTGGGACAACCAAAATGTTGAGGCTCTCTTCAATGACACGAACGAGCCCAGCCCTGTTGTCACAACAAAGGAAGTAAGACGTAAGCTGTGGGACCGGACAATATTCACGCGAAAACCTTAAATTTGATCATCAATGCAGATGATAGAGGCCTAAAACTTCTCATATCGTTGTTCAACTCAATATATGAAAGTGGGAAAATACCAACAGACAGGGTGAGGTCGACGTTCATCGCTTTGTCAAAAAAACCAAACGCTTCTCAATGCGACGACCACCTAATGATAAGCCTGATGTCTCACGTCCTCGAGGTATTTCTTCGCATTGTCCATACTCGCATATACGCCAAATTTTAGGGACAGGCTGAAGAAACGCATTTTGGATTTTAAAACGGAGTAGGCACGCGCGAGGCTTTTTTCTCTCTTAACGTTCTCACACAGCGATGCAGAAACATGAATGTTAATATAAACGTTTGCTTTATTGACTACCAAAAAGCTTTCGACTGTGTCTCGCACCAGAAGCCTATTGAGATCCCAAAATACACCGGATTCGATGCGGGAAATCTAAACATCATCACGCTGCTGTACTGGCATCAAACTGCAGAGATTAGGATAGAGGGCATACCATTTTTTTTTTTATGAAAATAGTCGCAAAAAGGGTAGACCTATTGTGTGGGCCGCGGAAGGCCCACACTGCGACTATTAGAAGGGGAAGGGATTATAAAAAGGAAATGATCGTGGACACGCTTTTTAAAAAAGTTGCAGGTCATAGTTCTCTGGAAAAACTGATTTTGGAAGCTTATTTCATTCCGTAGCAGCCCTGTAAAAGAAGGATTCTTGATGAAGATTGGTCCTTGTAGTGTCAATCTTGAGAGTAAATGGGTGAGACTGATCAGCGTGCCGAGTTCTTCGGCCGAATGTGGCCAGTAGTGGTACAAGAGTTCTTATTTCTCTGGAGCATCTGCCATGGAAATATCTGTAAAGCAATTACTGGTCTGCAACTCTTTTTCTATGTTCTAGAGGGTGAAGGGTATCTGTGAGAGTTGAGCTGTTTATCAAGCGAATGGCTCTTTTCTGAATGGAATCTAGAAGACGAAGAGAATGCCTTGGTGCTGAACCCCAAATGTGCGAGCAATACTCCAGTAGAGGTCGGATTTGAGCCTTGTACGTCGTCAACAGTTGATCAGGAGTAAAAAACTTTCTGGCTTTCCACAAAAAACCTAGCCTCTGGCTTGCCGACTTTGCGATGTTAGCAACATGGTCATGCCAAGACATATTATTGGACACCGTGACTCCCAAAATCGAGATGGAGGGACTTGGTTCAAGGGTTTTTCCGATCATTATGATGGGATGATTTGAGGAATTCACTTTCTTGGAAAACGTGGCACTTTGTGTTTTTTGGGCGTTGAACTGAACAAGATTGTTGGTTCCCCACTCGACGATTGCTTTAAGATCTCTATTGATGGAATTAAGCTGTTCCTGTCTGAGTCTATTTGTATCATTCACCGAAAGTGATCGATATGATGTGAAAGTTGAGATAAGTGTGCTATAGTCTGCGAAACTGTAAATGGGGTTCGTGGTGGTTTTCAAAAGGTCGTTGATGTGTAAAAGAAATAAGGTGGGGGACAGGATGGAACCCTGGGGGACCCCGGCATCCGAAGAAACAGGAATCAGAAAAGGTGTTAGACAGGGCTGTGTCCTGTCCCCTTTCCTCTATAATATATACTCAGAGGCATGTTCCAGAAGGCACTGAAAAATATAAAAAATGGCGTTAAAATCAACGGCACCTTTATTAATAATATACGATTCGCCTACGATACGGTCATGGTCGCCGACAGCCTCCCACATCTCCAGAATATAATGGATCTCATCGTTAAACATAGCACACAGTATGGTCTACACATAAACGTTGGCAATACCAAGGTGGTTGTGTTCTCCAAGGCACCAAGGCAGACGATCCTTCAAATTAACATCCACGTCGTGGAACAAGTGCCGTCCGTTAAATATCTTGGAGCCCTCGTCAACGAGAACAGTGACTTCAAAAAAATCAGATCAAGGATAAAACAGGGCAGAAAGACATTCATCTCCTTGAAGAACCTCTTCACCAGTAGAGACCTAAACCTACAGCTCCGCATACGTATATTGCGCTGTTATATCTTCCCAGTGCTACTCTATGGCTCCGAAAGCTGAACATTTTGCCAATCAATGGAGAGCCACAATAACGCCTTCGAGATGTACTTGTATCGCCGTGTATTGCGTATATTCTGGGTAGACAGGATAACTAACGAGGAAGTGCTAAAGAGAATGGGCAAAGGTAAAGAACTGCTGACAACGATTAAAGAATAAAAGCTCCAATACATCGGGTACGTTTTGGGGAGTTCCTCCGACTCCTCATCGAAGAAAAGACGGCGTCCTAAGAAGAATTTGTTTTGATGTCATAAGTATTTTTCGATAAAGTTTGATCTCTTGAGTATAATGAACTTACTCCCAACTCTGGGAAACATTTCTTTAAAAAGTTATGCCACTTTTAATTTTACATTTGAAGTCTACAAAGACATGTTATATTATGACAGAAAATATCAGGGCAAGTGTCAATTGGAAAATTGTATTGTACTAAGCAAAAGCAGAAAAAAACAACTCTAAAACTTAAGTTTATCGCCGTTTATCTTTATATTCAATTAATCTCTGTAAAAATGGACTGTATTGTAAATGTAAATAATTTGCAAATACCAGAAAAATAATATAAGAGATATAAACCAGACTTACAACGAAAATAGACTTACCTTAAGGTGGAGAATCGTAGTTTCCAAGGTACAGCTTGCAGGATTTCTTGATCTAAATATTTTTAATAGATCAAATCGACGTAAGGTTTAAAATATTTTGCTTGTACTGGTGTCAGTGATTGGGGCGTAGGTAGCCCCTCCACTGCGACCAACGTGAGTAGTAACACGAGGCGAAAATTGCCAATGAAAAAATAAGACGTTACAAATTTAGCAATAAAAGACGTTGTTTGGAATTTTATTTTATTATATTGTAAAATTGTTAGGTACTCTTAAAAACAGATGAAGGAACAAGACCATTCGGTACCCTAGCTATGTTAAGGATTTTATTATATTGTTAAATTTACACTTAGAAACAGACGTAGAACAGACCATTTCGTTCCCACCAACATGTAGGATTTTATGTTTTTATGGCAAAAAGCTATTAGATGCCTACGACACTTTTAACGTGTAACAACATTATTCATTCGGCTCCCAAATATTCAACATTATACATTTAGCTTCCGAGCATTTAACATTATACATTAACATTCAGCTTCCAAACATTTAACATACATTTGGTTTTTGAACATTTTACATTATACTTTTGGCTATAGTGCATTCATCAGTAAACATTCAGCTTTCAAAGATTTATTAGTATACATTTAGCTTCCGAGCATTTATCAGTATACATTCAGTTTCCGAACGTTCAACATTATACTTTTGGCTCTCGAGCATTCATTAGTACACATTCAGCTATCGAGTATTCATCAGTATACATTTAGCTTCCAAATATTCATCAGTATATATTCAGTTTCTGAATGTTCAACATTATATATTTAGCTTCCGAGCATTTAACATTAAACATTCATGTAGCTTCCAAATATTTAACATTTAGCTTTCGAGCATTTAATAGTATACATTCAGTTTCCAAACATTTTACATTATACTTTTGGCTCTAGAGGATTCATCAGTACACATTCAGCTTTAGAGGATTTATTAGTATACATTTAGCTTTGCATCAGTATAAATTCGGTTTCTGAACGTTCAACATTATACTTTTGGCTCTCAAGCATTCATCAGTAAACATTCATGGCTCTTGAGCTTCATGCAAGATCGCTCCTTACATGTGGCAGTTGACGGTTTTTTTTCTGATTCGTTTAAAACCAATGCTGGGGTCCCCCAGAGTTCCATCCTGTCCCCCACCTTATTTCTTTTACACATCAACGACCTCTTGAAAACCACCACGAATCCCATTTACAGTTTCGCAGACGATAGCATACTTGTCTCAACTTTCACATCCTATCGATCACTTTCGGTGAATGATACAAATAGACTCAGGCAGGAACAGGTTGATTCCATCAATGAAGATCTTAAAGCAATCGTCGAGTGGTGAACCAACAATCTTGTTCAGTTCAACGCCCAAAAAACACAAAGTGCCACGTTTTCCAAGAAAGTGAATTCCTCAAATCATCCCATCACAATGTCCGGAAATACCCTTGAACCAAGTCCCTCCATCTCGATTTTGGGAGTCACGGTGTCCAATAATATGTCTTGGCATGACCATGTTGCTAACATCGCAAAGTCGGCAAGACAGAGGCTAGGTTTTCTGTGGAAAGCCAGAAAGTTTTTTACTCCTGATTAACTGTTGACGACGTACAAGGCTCAAATCCGACCTCTACTGGAGTATTGCTCGCACATTTGGGGTTCAGCACCAAGGCATTCTCTTCGTCTTCTAGATTCCATTTAGAAAAGAGCCATTCGCTTGATAAACAGCTCAACTCTCACAGATACGCTTCACCCTCTAGAACATAGAAGAAGAGTTGCAGACCAGTCATTGCTCTACAGATATTTCCATGGCAGATGCTCCAGAGAAATAAAAACTCTTGTACCACTATTGGCCACATTCGGCCGAAGAACTCGGCACGCTGATCAATCTCACCCATTTACTGTCAAGATTGACACTACAAGGACCAATCTCCATCAGGAGTCCTTTTACAGGGCTGCTACGGAATGGAACAAGCTTCTAAAATTAGTTTTTCCAGAGAACTATGACCTGCAACATGCTCAAGTTTCTGAAAGGGGCCTTCCTAAAGCACTTTGATGTCAGGAACTTATCTCCCAGGAACTTTGTACGAAGTCTCGGAATCCTGGGCCTCGAATAGATTAAGGGTTATGCACAAAAGATCTGATAGGTCGAAGTGCTTGAGAGGCAGCATAGCCTTCACGACCCCCCCTACAATATACAATCCAAAAATACATTTACTTTCATTTAAAATCCAATCAAAACGATATGCACAAAAATACAAACAAAAAATCTAAACCGTCGAGCCGAATTAGTGAAATAAACAATGGTCCACGAACCGCAACAAACAGACATATTAGTCTTGGACGGCGATTAGAAAGATGATGAATGCGGGGAAATAGAAGGTATTCCTGGTAGATAAACGGTGTGTAGATAAAAAAAGAGATTAACTTAAAAAGAACGGTATCTGGATCGTACTATTTTAAATATCAAGCAGTTTTACCAGTCCCAGTACTTTGATGTCAAACCTCGTATCATCATTGCAGAAGAGAAGCAATTCTGTGTAACGTGTTGTTTTATTTGCGTTAGAACGAAGATAGTTTGCGGAGAATGTGAACTGTCCGGAAAGAAATGCGAATTACAAAGAAATAAATCTCGAACTCGATTCAACATGTTATTTTTCTTTGACTTTTAACAAACCAGATTTATTTTTCTGTACTGTAGACGTCGCTGTCGTAGTTGAGGAAACATCAAAGACAGTTTGTAAAAGAGAACTTTAACTTTTTTTTGCTGGTTAATCAGGAAAAAAAAATGTATTGCATATTTATGAAGATTTAAAATGTGGGTCAGCTAACGGGGGTAGTAGCTGGAATAATACAATACAGAAATGTGTGTTTTAAGTCTTTTTAACATGGTTTTTACAGAGGCGGTTATTTGACTTTATATTGAATTTAATAACACTCACTTATTTCCTTTTTTTTTTAACGTTTCATATTCATCCAATGGGTTTTACAGGAATACAACCTTTTAGAAAAAAATTTTTTGTAAAAAACTAATAGGCAACATTTTGTTTTTTTATTTTATCGAAATAAAAATAAAAAGGTTGCAAAAATAAATAAAAACAAACTGCTACCGGACTAAAGTTTAACAAAAATTAATTTTTGTACGACATCTTGGGGTTCTATTTTGTACAATTACACCATTATTTAGTGCACGCCGGCGCCGACCTCCAGATATATAATGGGCGTGGTAAGGTGTAGAAAATGCTCTAAGGTGTGGGCAGCTTCACCGCCGGAACCTCTATTGCCTGCTGACTTCCTTGCTCTTGGACGGCGTCGTTGTACTGCGTAGATGTTGAATCCTTCGATAACTCAGTAGTTTTTTTTTATGAAAATAGTCGCAAAAAGGGTGGACCTATCGTGTGGGCCGCGGAAGGCCCGCACTGCGACTATTAGAAGGGAAGGGATTATAGAAAGGAGATGATTGTGGACACGCTTTTTAAAAAGTTGCAGGTCATAGTTCTCTGGAAAAACTGATTTTGGAAGCTTATTCCATTCCGTAGCAGCCCTGTAAAAGAAGGATTCTTGATAAAGATTGGTCCTTGTAGTGTCAATCTTGAGAGTAAATGGGTGAGACTGATCAGAGTGCCGAGTTCTTCGGCCGAATGTGGCCAATGGTGGTACAAGAGTTTTTATTTCTCTGGAGCATCTGCCATGGAAATATCTGTAGAGCAATGACTGGTCTGCAACTCTTCTTCTATGTTCTAGAGGGTGAAGGGTATCTGTGAGAGTTGAGCTGTTTATCAAGCGAATGGCTCTTTTCTAAATGGAATCTAAAAGATGAAGAGAATGCCTTGGTGCTAAACCCCAAATGTGCGAGCAATACTCCAGTAGAGGTCGGATTTAAGCTTTGTACGTCGTCAACAGTTAATCAGGAGTAAAAAACTTTTTGGCTTTCCACAGAAAACCTAGCTAATGGTTGGCCGACTTTGCGATGTTAGCAACATGGTCATGCCAAGACATATTATTGGACACCGTGACTCCCAAAATCGAGATGAAGGGACTTGGTTTAAGGGTATTTCCGGACATTGTGATGGGATGATGTGAGGAATTCACTTTCTTGGAAAACGTGGCACTTTGTGTTTTTTGGGCTTTGAACTGAACAAGATTGTTCGTTCCCCACTCGACGATTGCTTTAAGATCTCTATTGATGGAATCAACCTGTTCCTGCCTGATTCTATTTGTATCATTCACCGAAAGTAATCGATAGGATGTGAAAGTTGAGACAAGTGTGCTATCGTCTGCGAAACTGTAAATGGGGTTCGTGGTGGTTTTCAAGAGGTCGTTGATGTGTAAAAGAAATAAGGTGGGGGACAGGATGGAACCCTGGGGGACCCCGGCATTAGAAGAAATACCGTCAACTGCCACATGTAAGGAGCGATCTTGCATGAAGCTCAAAAGCCATTGGCGCAGTTTGGTTGGGAGACCGTAGGCAGATAATTTACTTAACAATGCCTGGTGCCAAACGCGGTCAAAGGCTATTAAAGGCTATTAAACCGAATTCAACAAACTTTTTAATAGTTTTGTCCAGAGCTGAGTGACATAAGCCAGCAAATCTCCAGTAGACCGAAGTTGTCGAAATCCATATTGTCTGTCATGGATTATCTCAAATTTCTCCAGATATTTGATAAGTTCTGTGTTAATCGCTTCACTGGTTGCTAGCTTTTGTTTGATGTATTTTACTTGATAATTGTTATGGTTTTTTAAAGTATTGCTCTGATTGCTAGAGGTTATACCTCGGCTGATGATATGCGTAAGCGGAAACGAAGCGCTGTGCTCTGCATTGCTTGAAGTTCGGAATGCGAAAGAGAGCGAGAAAAAAAAGTCCGGTCAGACGTGGCTTTTTGTTAACCGTCTTCTCTCACGTGATCGTATGCGCGCGACGATTTTGGAGGGATACAAATGCACGTGTTCTTTTTTTTAGATGTTTGAATTGCACGGTTGTGTATACGAAAGCTAATTTTTACGTAATGAATGCGTGACTTTAAGTTGATTTTTGTCGGCGTCAGGGCCGTACTGAGTAGTTTTAAAAATCAAGGAATTTCTCAAAGAGGAATTGTACAGTTGGAAGTACTGATTTCCAACACTTATTTATTGGTTGAATTCTTCTGTATGGGTTGATATAACTTAAATTCTTGTAAAACTCACACCTTTTATGTACCGATTTATTATATTGTTAAAGTGACAACTAGTTACAAAACATGATGTAAATGAAACAAATAACAGTCCAGTGGAAGTAGTAATAGTCCAGTGAAAACTATTCTAAACATTTATTTCTCGACCCAACGACACAGAAATCATAAAACCTGTACACGGATTTTATTCCAAATTGGAGAAAATCCTTTGTAAAGAGGTTATGAGTTTAAAAGCTTAAAGTCAACTGTGAGATTCCACTGACTGTATCAGATCTACTTACTTAAAACTCCACCCCTATTTGGGTTCGTCTGCCTATTGCCTCCGGCGACACTTGGGCCCGTTGGACCATTGTATCCTGCCCCTGTGGTTTGTAACACTGTACAGTGGGGACACGACTCGCAGATCGCGCGGGAAGGACCCGTAAGCAGCAAAATACACACTGCGCCGCCGCGAGGTACCTTCGTACCTGGTACAAGTTCTGTACTGGGTAAGAATAATACAGCCGCCCAAAAATCGCCTGTCCTCCCCAGCGCTTCGCAGCAGCACATCACGCGCTCCACCGCCCCCAGATCCTCGTCGCACAACCCGCAGGCCAGACCTCCATTATACAGTACCTTAGTGATTCTTAACTGATTTTTGTTCATCGGTAACAGTTCTGCCGTTCTTTTGTGGCACGGTTCTTTGATGTATCATTTCCCGTATTTGTTTGCTGGTATGCTTTTCCAGCAGTTTTTGTGTTTTTCCGAATCTCTTCTTGCAAGTTAGTCTGCTTCCTCATTTCCTACGACTCTCTGACGTCCTGGAACCCATATTTGTTTAACGTGATTACGGTCTACCAGCGTTCTCAGTTCTACTTTGCAGTCCACGAGTATGGGGGAACGGGAGGTCCGGCCGTAAGGTGCCCACTGCACAGAAATAAGGCTGTCCTTCGCCCAGTTTGGGCAGCTGAATTTTAGCGATGCTGTACCAGCTTGGAAGACCATAAACGTTCGAGCCGTCTAAAAACTGAAACCACCGAAGATAACAACGCTAAAGTTTACCTATTATAATAAAACCATGGTAGGAGGATACTACGTATCATACTTGACAAGCTGAAGGCAGAAATTGCGAGAAAACGACCACATTTGCAGAAAAAAAATTCTGTTGCATCAAGACGATACTCTGTTTCACACTTCAACGGTAGCATAGTGAAAATCCACAAATTACGGTTTAAACTGCTCGACCACCCTACATATTTATCAGATTTAGCCCCAAGCGATTTTTTTGTTCCTGAATCAAAAAATTGCGCTCAAACGACAAAAATTTTGGTCAAATAAGGAGGCCATCACCTTCGTAAACAATTATTGTTTTGCAGAGAAAGACACCGAGTACTATTTGAACGGGTTAAAGAGATGGAAGCTTTGCTGGAAAAAGTGTGTAAATATACAAGAAGACTATGTAGAAAAAAAATTTAAAAAAAAATGTCTTGTAGCTTTGTTAGATCGAAAACTTTTCAAATATTTTTTATAAAAACATTGCCCTTGTAAAAAACTTATCTTCTAATTATCGTTTTTTGCGCTTTACTATTTTATTCGCATCAAAACCACCGCTTCATAAAATTGTGACCCAATTACCAACTGGACCGCGTATGCAATTATTCGCAATTTTAAAGAAACACAATTTTAAATAAACATGATTAAATACACCAGTACATAATGTTTATTATACGTAATAGGAAAGCGATGAAAAAAAATTTAAGCATCCACACTAGCAATTAGTTTTACTCGTATATGTGAAAATACGAAATGTACCAAAGACTGCGGATTTACGTATCTTTCTACCAATTTGTTTAACATTGGAGTGAAAATTAATTAAAAATTCGAAAACGAATTTGCACCTTAAATAATATAATTTTATGTAAAAAACCCTGCCGGTTTTATTACCTTCTTTTTGTTGACAACGCTACACAAAGTTTGTGTAATCTTAAAAAAATCCTTACATGAGCACGAGGTAAGCAACGACTGTCGTAAATCTTGTGCGTATTAATAGTCATTACAAAAGCCCTTGAAACGATCTACTACTAGTAGATCTGTTTGGAAAAAAATGCGCTGCTAGTGCGGCTCTTAGACTCAATGCTGTGTCCCCATGGACCGAAACGGTCACTCTAGAATTCTAAGAGAATACGACCTGTGCACAAAAAACACCGACTATACTATACCATCCCCTATGTTCGATGGCGACTTATCCCTGGAAATCCCATCCAGAGAAGATTGGGCAAAAAATCTAGCTAAACCTCATGGCGCAGTATTTTATACTGACGGCTCTAAACTAAAGGCGAGAGTAGTTGCGATGTCTTCTCAGAAGAGCTCTCACTTACCTTGTCGTTTAGTTTGCCTGATTACTGCAGTGTGTATCAAGCCAAAATGACAGCTATTACCGAGGCAGCAACGAACAAAAGTTCAGCGAGATATCCATTCTTTGCGACAGCCACGCTGCTATCAAATCACTAATCTTAGTCTACTTGACCTCTAGGGCAGCAGTGCAATGCCAAACCATCCCAAATAAGTTAGCAGCTAAGTTTAGACTTCACATTTTCTGGGTACCTGGACAAAGGGACATACCAGGCAACTGTAAGGCGGGCACCACCCTCCCAGTTGTATATGTCTCATCTCAGCAAGAAGAACTGATTGCAAACTGCCGACTCCTCCTGCACAGCAAAGTAGTTCAAAAAGCCAACTTGAGGTGGCACCTGAACCCACATGCACATCATCGAAACAGATTTGGCATAAACTAGATCTACGTCAAATTAATGATGTTTTAACTCTATCCAGGGAGTCCATTTAAAATGCGATCGTGGCCATAAAAGGACACTGGGCAGGTGGATCCCATACAAAGCTACGACACGATTTTTGTAGAAGCTGTCACGATAAGGAAGAGAAGTAAATAATGGTACATATTCCCTGCCACTCCGCTTTCTATTATACTACGGCAACCGAACTTTGATGACTTATCTGATCTCAGCTCAGTTAGCATTAAAGACCTTACACTTTTTATTAAAAGTTTTAACTGGTTCTTACGGTAGAGGGAAAAGGCACCGCCGTCCATCATGGTATCACAACGGGCCAAAAAGCCTAAGTGGGTACCACTTACAGGATTTTTTTCGGTAGTTGTGCCATTAATTTTGGCTTGTATTTTGTTTCTGTGGTAAATATTTTCGATGGTTTTTATGATGTTATATGGGATTTGCCTGATGTATAGAAGGTATACCACGTCCTACAGTTGTATTAGGTCAAACGCGTTTTGCAGGTCTATAAAACACATAAGGGCTGGTTTGTTATACTCGATGGACTAATCAGCAAAATTTTTGCTGCCATTTTACTTTAAAGAAACTATAAATATCTAACTATTTAAATATAAAAAATAAAATTCTTATTTATAAAGTTATAATTAGACCAATTATTGTTCTATACGGATCTAAGACTTAAAATATTTATTATTATGGGAAAGGAAAATTCTGCGGAAAATTTTCGCGCAATCTGTGAAGACGACTGTAGGAGGAGAATGATGATTTACTTCAGTATTTTTGTTTTCAATTTTAAGAATTGTACGTTAAGTTAGTAAAAATCATTAAAAATAATTTACACAAAATGCAAATTCCAATAGAAATTTTAGTCAACGTTAAAAAAACAGAGATGTAATATGCTGCTTGCCTATTCATGTTAAATGAAGTCTGAATTTCATAGCCGCTTAAGACAACAAGCCCATCTAGTACTTGCCCGAGAGCTAAAAAACCATTCCTGCCTCCGAAGGGAGAGACTTACGATAATATCAACACACGCGTGTTTCCAGACGTTGGTACAACGTTATCAGCTCCAGATAATACGCCTTTGTCGTAATTCTTCGGCAGTGACGTGCAGAGCTTTCTGACAATACATGGATGAGAGATAAACCTTGGCATGAAAAAGAAAACCAAAAAGACGCGAAAGAGAATGGGATGCTGTGTGTGTGTGTGTATTGTCGGAAAATCTTTTTGGAGGAGAGTAGAAAAGTGTGTTTTTCTCTGTCTGTGATTGGGGTTATTAAGAGGATGATCTTGAATTATACGTCTTTGACATACTCGATCTGGATTGTTGGGAATTTTATTTTAAGTAACACATTATTAGTATTTAATCATCTTTTATATCGAAAAGAAATTTAACCGTAAAAAATCCCTTGTCTAAAATTTTTTAAAAATACTTTATTTTTTGTTATAGGCGTCTGTAATTAAAAGATAATTAATTTTTTCCCAAATTAAAACAAATACAAATATTGTAATGTTCATACGTAACTATATATATTTGTAAATTTGTACAGAGTGATTTTTCTCGATGGCACATTAGACGTTATGACAAAACTAGTCAGAAAAGAAATCTGAAAATTTGTAATAAGGGGTTTTCGGCATTGGTCTATCGTATGAAAATATGCTTGACCTTCGGCGACTTCCGGTTGTATCGGATGTTGACGTCGACTTCGTTATTTAAAATGAAATACCCCAAATATTTTTTTAAAGTTTTTAAATTGCTCTCTCTCTCTTCAGTCGATATCTGGTTTCAGACGTTGTGACCCCTTGAATGTATGCCCGGGACAGTCAAGCTTTTCCAGGTTTCTCTGTCTTCAGCAGTCCGCATAACTTCTTGTATGAAGAGGTTTGTCCAGGATTTTATTTAATCGTCAACTTTCCCCTGTATGACTTGTTTTTTTAACTCATCTTTCCGAATGACATGGCCAAAGTATTTGAGGGTGTTTCTTTGGAAGTCTGGTAACAATCGTTTATTTTCCGGAAGGATTGAAGCGTTTGTTCTGCGGGTCGACCATGGAATTCTAAGCATTCGTCTATAGCATGTCATTTCGAAAGCTTCGATCCGGCGTCTACATGCCACATTGATAGTCCATGACTCGGAGCCGTAGGTACCGATTGAGAATACAATGGATTTCATGAGGCGTTGTTTTGTAGCTTTACTTATGTTGTGATCTTCCCATACTTTTGTTAGTTTGGCTAACGCTGTCCTTGCCGTCCCGATCCTCCTTTTTATTTCCTTTTCACTGCCACCTTTGTTCGTGATGCATGCGCCGAGGTATATAATTGACTCTTTGCACTCTATGGCAGGTATTGAAGAAAGGGTTCGCTTTTATCCACGATCATGAAACAACACTTGCTCCCGTTGAGTTTTAACCCCGATTCTGCACCAACTTCTTCGACTCGTCTTAATAAGTTTCTTATTTCCTCTTCACTGCTTGCTAAGATTGCTCACTTGGTTCTAAATAACTTTTTATAACAAGGTACTATACCTAAATATATTGGTTTTCAAAATAATAATTATTTTAGTAAAAAAATTTGCGTTTTACTGTTATTTAGATAGAAACTCTATTTCGTGATAAATTATAATTATATTTTTATAATTTAGTAAATTTTTACCATCTACATCTATTAATTTTGGATTATAAAAAATGCAAAAAAAAAATTGTTTTTTTTTAAATAGCACACATATTTTTTTTCACCCTGTACAATTCTATAGTAGATTTAGAAAAAAGATTTTTAATAGTTATCGCTATACCTAATTTAAACATTTTCCGAGATTTTTTGGTTTTTATTGTTCATTATCTTATGAAATAACTTTTACCATCTTGGAGCGCCATAAATATAATGTCAAGAGTACAATTGTCATTGTTTAAAAGTTTAATTTCTCAAATAACGTTTATTTTTTATTACTACCCATTTACTCTCAAGATTGACACTACAAAGACCAATCTCCATCAAGAATCCTTCTTTTACAAGGCAACTACAGAATGGAACAAGCTTCCAAACTCAGTTTTTCCAGAGAACTATGATCTGCAACTTTCTAAAAAGCGGGTCCACAATCATTTCCTTTCTATTATCCCTTTCCCTTCTAATAGTCGCAGTGCGGGCCCGTCCGCGGCCCACACGATAGGTCTACCCTTTTTGCGACTATTTTAAGTAAAAAAAAAAAAAATATGTAGATGGTAAAAATTGACTAATTATTGTTTATCACGAAATAGAGTTTCTAAATAACAGTTAAATGTCAATTTTTTTACTAAAATTATTATTATTTCGAAAACCAATAAATTTAGGTGTGGTACCTTGTTATAAAAAGGTATTTATAATTAAGTAAGCAATTCAAAAAGTTAAAAATATTTGGGGTGTTTTATTTAAAATAACAAAGTTTACGTCAACATCCGATAAAATTGCTGGAAACCCCTTATTACAAATTTTTCTTTTCTGACTAGTTTTAACCTAACTTCTAATGTGCCATCGAAAAAAAACACCCTGTATATATTCGTATCGAATCTTTAAAAATCTTTTGTCGTCTTTTAATATTTTTACATCACTTACACACAATTGTTAAGTAATCGATTTCTCGGGTTACGTAAAGTGAAAAATTCACTGATACACGTTACATTGGAGCGTAGCCAGAGGTATTCATAAATAAACTTTCTGCAGTGCAGCAGAAGCTACTGCTCTACTAAAACATTTACAATATGTACTCTCATAAAAGCGTTGAACATCACTGTAAAAGTATCATAGACAGTAGTAAACGATTTTAGTACGAAACTTTAAATTTGTCTAATAACTTGCCTATTCTTTTTTATTCGACCATAAAAAGCTTATCATGTCAAAGTAGAAAAATACGAGGTCTAACAATAAAATTGTGGGGCTCGTTACCTCCGAGTATGGAAGGTTAAAATAAGAAGAACAATCTTAAATTGGGGCTTTTATTGAAAAAGTGTCCCCCAAAATATGGTACAAAAAAAGTGGCGTTGGTTGACATGAAGTTAGATCTGAACTTGGCTGCTTAGAGTGTTTAGATAAAGCGAAGTATGTAAAAGGGAAATACAGGGTGTTTCAAAAAGGAAGTCGGCTTTTTCGTTGCCCTCCACCCCCTGGTGCCCAGGTATCTACTGCAGAGTCACTTTGTTGCTAGCACCAAGGCACTCAAGGAATTTGATGCAATTCCATACAAGATTAGAATTGATCTTGTTCGGTGCTTTTAAAGCAGCCTACAAAATACAGAATAGTGCCTCGCACTGTACTAGATTCTTGTGCGCTAACTACATAAGCTACCTCTGAACCTCGTAGTTTTGCTGGTAGTGTCGTGAGGTGGTAAAAAGGCTAAGCCTTAGTCTTTTTATCACTGCTGAGTCATATTGTGAAAGGTTTTCGTGGCCATCGTTTATTGATGAATGGTTTTTAGGGTTTATAGGCCGTCGTAGGTCCGAGGTAATTCTTGACGTTTCGCCATCTCCAGTGGATTGCATCTTCGGGAAATGTAATATCTGCTCCTTTGGGCTGACGGTTTGTGACATTTGTATGTCACGATCGCAGGTTATATACTTTATGGTGGGCAGGCGAATTTGAGGCCTGAAAGATTGTAGCATACCAAGACTAGTAGATGTTTCAATATTTGGTTTTCTCCTGAAAAAACCGTCCCCAACTTTATCTGAGGTTTTTGAGCCATCTTATTACATTAAATTTGTAATGTTTTTTTGGAGTTAAAACTTTAAGTTTATTTATTAAAAGTTAATGTCATGTTTTTTAATTTGTAGCACATTTATTTTATTTTCAAAGCTGTTATGGTAAAAATTAACACATTTTTAGCAGAGAAAATATTTGATCTCTTGCATACGTCATAGCCTCTTTCCTGATAAGTCAGACGTACACACTGTGGTTCTCATAGAACCAGTGCTTTTTAAGTAAGACTTTAAGCAATAGTTTAACGCGGTTAGTAATTTATAAACATGTATTATTTGTTAATATAAATGGTAATAAGTTAAACAGAGAATATTATTTAAATCCACGGATCAAAGATCCATTTTACGTTACAGCATTATAACTTGGCAAGCATAAGGAGTCACTTGGAAATGCGCGAACGATAGAGAGACGCAAGCTGCCCGACAAAATAAAGAAAATGATCGTGTGGTTCGAGAACGCTTGAACGATCATGGTCGTGGGTACATCGAGCTGCTTGGGTAAAATAGTTTTTAGTTTACTACTGAAGGTTAAAGAAACTGGTATACCTATCTGTTGTATATTTACTAGAAAAACGAAGTTCGTTTACCAATATAATATTCTTGCTTACCGGCTTGTAAGGAATGTAGATGTTTAAAAAATACTAAAATAAAATGTGGTTTTTATAACGGTTGAAAAATATTTATATTATTTATGAGTATCGGTTAGATTAAATCAAAGATTAGTTATTAACATTATCTGTAACATTTTTCGTAAAGGCCTACAATGATCGTTACGTATAAAAATATTTAATTTACATTTTCACAACAAACGAAACTAAATTATTCCTAAAACTATTAGTCAGTTTATATTTAATATTATTAATATCTTTATTGTCCCAGTGTTTGTGATGGGTACACACTAAAAAATAAATATTAATTAAAATTATAGACAAAAAAAAAAGAATTGGATTTATTTCATAATTCAGTAATATTTACCTATACCATTTTCCAAAATATGATGTACAAAAAGTAATGCTTCAATCGGTTAGAAAAATGTAGAAAAATTAAATTTCAGGTATGACAAGTTTGATAAGATTTTGTTAATTCCATAATTTTAAAGAATAAACACTAATAATATTATTTAATATTTTACTTTTTAAACCAATAATTGCCGATAATGAAAATAATGTTATTTAAGTTTAACTTAAAAATACCATAAAGTTTGTAAAAATGTACAAAAATGTAAAATTGATTGTATTAATAATATTTTAAAAAATTAACCAATCATGACTAAATAAAACTAAATTTAACTACGCCGCTGGAAAATCACGATGTAGACTGTATGCAATGCTAACACAGAATGAGCTGTTCTTCGATTTTCTACGCAATGCCGCGATTGTCTCTTGACGCATCTGGGGTTCAAGTGACTCCTTACTCTTGTCGACTAATAAATACAATATTATAAAATATTTGTGAGATTTGCATCGCTACGAGTTTAATTTTTTGTTTTGTTTCAGCGACGTCGAGCCAAGGATCTTTTTTTCTGAATGCATCAATGCCGGCTTTCTGCTACATATTGGTATACATGTCTTCTTCGTCTTTGAGATAATTTTTCTGCCATTTGCATAGAGAGTGACGATCATAATCGTTGTCGAGAAAAAAATAATAAAAGCCAAAGACTCTGAATATGTGAGTAAACCTTTTTGATTATTCGCTGCTTTGAACATTCCCTTTGTACATTTTCTGTTTTCCAATTGTTCTTTTCATCGACGTAGTTTCATATGGCACTAAATTGTTTCCATTGTAACGTTTTTCTATGTAGGAGAGTACGAAATCAGTTTTTTAAATACGCACGTTGTTATTCATCGTGCATATTTCAAATAGTTTTTTTTTTGTTTCACGGATAAAATTGAATTAATTGATCGTAAGGTTAATAGTTTTTAAAAAATTTGTCAACGGTCTTTAATACTTTAGGCTAAACAACGGATTTTCCAATGCAGAAAATGAATTTTTTACCACACCTGCGCGGAAAGTTTGAATTTTTTCCCTGTTGTCGGGAAAGAAAATGCCTCATTTTTACTCGGGTAAAAATAATTTCATTAAACGTGCGCATGTTTCTACTTTTTTTCCCTGTCAGATATAAATAATTATAACTGTAGCCTTCTTCTTCTTCTTATGGTGCCGTCTCTACACGGAGGTTGGCTATCCTTAGGACTATTTTTCCTTTCGACGCTGCGACTCTGAAAAGCTGAAGGGATGTGCATCCAAACCACTCTCTTAGATTCTTCTTCCTCCCACCGATCTCCTGCCTGCAATCTTGCACTCCATTATCAGTCGTAGTATACTGTATCTGCCTCCACGCATAATGTGACCGAGATATTCCAGTTTTCTGGCATTAATCAAGTTCTCCAATTCTCTTTCTCTTTCTACTCGGCGTAGAACCTCTTCATTGGTAATCTTTTTTATCCACGATAAGAAGAAGATCCACATTTCAAATGCCTGAAGCTTTTTCATTGTGACTTTGTGGATCGTCCATGATTCTAGTCCATATAAAAGCACAAAGATTACATAACATTTACCCATTCTCAGACGAAGTTGAAGGTTAAAGAAAACATTTCTAGCCTTTTCGATTCTGACTTATCCCAGATGTACTTACAACAATGATATCTACTCCGAGTATTAAATTTGAAAAATGCAAGATTGTTTTAAACGATTTACCTAAAACAAATAATAAAAATTCCGTTTATTAATATTGTAGGTTCTAAGATTAAATAAATTTTTAATGCATATAAAACAGAAGAAGAGTATGAGACATATATAATATTTAACCCATAACTTAATCAAATAACATTTATTTACAAACTTATTTAATTCAAACTTTCCATTACAGATGTGGTAAAAAAAAAAGTATGGGCACCACGGAGAGAAAGTATGTCATCTCAATGCGCGAGTTTTTATTCTTACACTCGGGTTGAAATGACATACATTCTTCCCTAGATTCGCAGTATACTATTAAATTGTACAAAACAAATACCATACAAAGTAATGAAAGCATCTTAAAGTTATTCTTTAAAATAGAATATATTATTTAACTATTCTAATATCATTTTATTGTTTGGCACATAAACAAAATAATCGCTTGATGTAATTGAATATACGATAATTATGTAACTTATTTACAGGGGTTTAGTAAATAAGTGCGACAAACTTCAGGGGGTGATTCTGCATAAAAAAATAATGATGCTACATAATCGTATGTCCGCAAATACTTCGTTTCAGCGATACGAAAGTTTTTCTTAAAAACTGACGATTTTTTCATTGCTCTGAAACTAGTTGAGATATGCAAATGAAATTTGGTAGGTTTTAAGGGATAGTTATTGCACATTTTTTGACATGCAATTAAGAATTTTATGTTCATCATTGGCGTGCATACGGGTAATGATCCCAATTTTTTTAAAAAAAAAAATGGTACGCCACTGAGATATTTTAAATTAAAAAAAAACAATTTGTAACAAAAAATCTTTTACCTTTTTATTATATAGGGCGTAGTTTTTGTGCAAAAAAATAAAACATCTTAGCGCGTATTTTTCATTTCTTTAATACATTATCAGGAACTATCTAATACAATAAAAATAAACCAGAAACCGTATCTCTGAAAACGAAGCATTTGCGGACATACGTTTATACAGTAAACTGTATTTTTTTAAATTAAATTTGTGTTTCGTGGACTAAACGAAAGCGTTTGACTCTGTGAACCGGTCACTTCTGTGGAGAGTGATGGGTGAAATGGGTGTTCCCAAGCATCTGATATTTTTAATTAAAAGACTCTATCAACACAATAACGCCAAGGTCAGAACAGGACGAACAGTGTCCAGAGCGTTTAAGATAGAGGCCGGTGTCAGACAGGGATGCATACTGTCGCCCTTTACAACATTTATAGCGAATACATCATGAGAAAAGTCCGTGACGATTGGGAAGGTGGAATATCAGTTGAGGTAAGAAAAATAAGTAACCTGAGGTATGCGGACGATACATTGATTATTGCACCAGACGAAGAACAACTGATAAATATTATAAACAAGTTAGAGAACTATATGGTTTAAAAATTAACAAAACAAAAATCAAAGTAATGATCATCGATCGATCCAATGACACATCCAATATTAAAAACGTGGCGAGATATGATGTGGTGGACAAGTTTGTTTACCTGGGATCGTTTGTAACCAAAGAAAATAAAGAGAAGATTGGCAATGGCCAAATCAACAACAACTAAGCTTATAAAAATATGGAAAGATTATATCACTACAAAAACGATGAAAGTAATGCTGGCCAATTCCTTGATCTTTCCAATTGCTGTTTATTTCGCTGAAACATGGACACTAAAGAAAACGGTTCGAAAAAAAAATTGAAGCCTTCGAATTATGTGTGTACAGACGAATCCTAAAAGTGTCACGGGTGGAACACAGAACAAACGCCTCTGTTCTACAAGAACTAAAAATCAAAAAACGTCTACCAAACCAAATCAATAGAGCATATTTAAGTTACTTTGGCCACATAGCTAGAAGAACAGGTAAGATGGAAAACCTCGTGGTCGAGGAAAAAGTTGAGGGAAAAAGAGGACGGTCTTCAATACATCTAGCACAAGATAGAAACGCATGAAAACAACAAATTCAAACATATACCTAAAATAGTATCACTACACTCTCCAGAGGGTAAAAATACTGAGAAGAAGTATTTTTTTATGCAAAATCACCGCCTGAAGTTTGTCGCACTAATTTATTAACACCCTGTATAAAGTCTTTTTGATATGGTAGTTTTTATATTGATATAAATTTAGGACAGTGCATATTTTAGTTCTAAAATTGGGGATATTTTTTAATTAGAATAAAAATTGGGACATATTTTTTTCGGTTAAAAATCACAAAAAATAAATTTGTCTGTGTCGGGGTGAAAATAGGTAAAATTGTTTATTTAATAATGCTAAAATAACATAAAAAAATGATCTCGTACTGTCAAAATTTTGCAAAAAATTGTACATATCTACATTCTTCAATGTTAAAACAATCATATTACTAGTCGTCATCCTTTTGAAGGCAAATGAATTAAGGGTGAATGTCCTTTATTATTAAAATTTGTACATTTTACAAATTTAAAAATGTGGATTTGATTCATAAATAAATATTATATACGTGTTATTTCCTATAAAAAAATTATTTGCTGACATTTTAATTATGCTGCATTTTTAGATAAAAAATACTAAAAGTTTTTATCTAAATTGATAAAACTGTTTTTTAAGTGCTTAATTTTTTAAATCCACAATGTTTTCGAGGCAATAGTCAACTAATATTTTAATAAATAAACAAGTTAAAAATGTTTAAATGGATAACTTTTTTAAACTACAAACTTCAAAATTATAAAATGCACACATTTTAATATTTTTATTTTGGGGATAAAAACCTTATTGTATAATTTTTATCATAGATATAAGAAAAATAGCAAAAAAAATTAAATGTACGTATACATAGACTATGTTATAGTATGTTGGTTCGCATATCGCTTGGAAATCGCTCTTGGTTGTGTAAATAAGTTTGTTTTTACATTTATTTATATAAATGGTTATTTATTTAAGAAAATGTTTTTATTATTAAGCAATATTTTATTGGGTCCTTTAATACTTACCTAAATAAATTAGGTTTAAAATTTTATAAAAAGAATTTAGTTTGGCTGTTGGGGCATTTCATGTGAAACAGACTTCTAGATGGTATAAACATGAACACATAATTATTTTTATATGAAGCTTGGTTGCCAAGTTATTCTAAAAATTTAAATTTCCGAAGTAAACAAATTTTCAAAAAAATAATAAACTTGATGATTTGTGTGGGTAATTTATTGCTCTTTTTAATCTTTAAATCGGACATAGAGCATCGAGAGTAATGCCCATGTTTATAAGATGGCTTGCGGTGATCCAGTGACAAGTTATCAGCCCGATGGTCGGTCTTAACTGATTTCTCTCGAGACTGATTAGTCTATTACCTAATTTTTTGAAGAACCCTTTAAAAAGAGCTTTGGTATGTCGAATCCCGTTGGTTTCAAGCCATCTTTTTATGAATCTGTGTTTAGATTTCCTGTCCATTAGACCTTTGATGAAACCATTAGATACGGGAGTTGAGCAGACAGGGAGAGTACTTATGGCTCCGCTTTTCGCTATTATTGCCCTGGATACCGCGGTGCCCAGCGACCCAGGGACTGTCGCTACAGATGTACATGTGTTTGTTCCTGTTTTCTTCTTCTTCAGCCAATTATTGCCCACTGCAGGACATAGGCCTATTCTAATCTCTTCCATGCGTTTCTGTCTTGAGCTGTTTTCTGCCAATAGGTGCCCGCTGTTCTCTTCACATCATCTAGCCATCTTTTTGGAGGTCTACCTATGCATCTTTTTGTTTCTCTGGGTCTCTACTGAATTAACTTTTTTGTCCATCTGCTGTCGTTTTGTCTAGCCACATGTCCAGCACATTTCCACTTAAGGTGTGCGACACGCTCTATGATATCGGTGACTTTGGTTCTTTGTCGAATGGTCTCATTACGTACTCTGTCCCTCAGACTTATCCCAAGCATTCTTCGTTTCTGTACCTGAGGTCAATTATGTGCCTTGTACGAGCCCAAATCGCATATATCTCTGCTCGAAATATAGTGACTGTGCGGCCGAGCCTCTGTTCTTGGCACAACACTCCGAAATGCTGCTTCCGTTCCCGATTGTGATTTGGACCCATCCGTGTACCAGACGAGCCTTTTCGGAAACAGGAAGCTTAGGGAGTCAGCTTCCCATTCCTGTCTATCTGGGAAGGTAACTTGGAAATTGATCCTGAAATGATAGTTAATGGGTTGTCGGTCACCAACTAAAAGGTCAGAACCTCCTCGAGATCACTACCTTCGAGAATGGTTGCATGCCCGTACAAATTTGAAATATTTCCTTCCGGTTTTGTATAGGAAAAACAATTAAATTCCAAATCTGATTTAACAATAACAAAGAACAGTTATTTTCTATACAAATCACCACCTTTTAAATTTAATTGCAAAATAGTTTAAGTTTAAGCTTCCGAAAAATCATTTCATAAAAAACGTCAATTTTTAGAAGCTCATAACTAATCCTTATACAAAAAAAGAGCGTGTTTTAAGAGTACACGTGTCAGAAGTGAAGGTTAGTTAAAGTTTTCAAATCAATAGTCGGAGATAAAAATTAAAGACTGCATGAAAGATAAAAAGTGAGATATTGTAGGTATTCAAAGGATTGAGGCATAGTATTGAAAAGATTTTTATTAAAAAAATCCACATAAATTAAACATTATATTATTTCTATTTTTTAGTTTAATATTTACTCTATCTGATGATGATCTTACATCGGTATAGTTGTTACTAAACTCTCTCTACGTCTTTTAAAATCCAAAATCGTGACGGCTTCATGACGCTAATATTATTATTATGCCATGACGGTATTGCCGTGACGCGACCTTGAAATTTCACTCTCAGCGCGTCTAAAAAAGTTTCATTAAAAAAACGTGTGTTCACATATCTAGAAGTACATTTAGACCTAATACGAACGAATTTCAGAAGCTCGCATATTTTTCGCTGAGCGCTTCACATGATATACTCCTGTTACTAAAATAATTTTCTTGAATAGTAGAAAATTTTATTTTTTTTTCACCCATTTAAATTTTATCGTGCAAATGGATATTTTTATAAAAAATAATTAAAACATATAAATTAGAATGAAATCATAGTTAGATTAAAAACTTTACTGACAAATAAATAAATGAATTTATTTATGAAAAAAAATTGGTTGTTATACGGAGAAATAGTTGTACAAATTGGCAAGCGATATGCGAACGACAATTTTGAAATTTTAAGCACTGACTGTATTTTGTAAATTGAATACTATTTAATGGTTCTACTAAAATACCTACCTAAGCTAATCTTAAATATCGATTACCATTTTGTCCCATTACTAGTCTTTTTTATGTATAAGTTTTAAAAAAAATTTACGTACCTATAATTTTAACGTTAATTTAGCTGAATATTTGGCATTTAGTGCTTAAAAGCATAAATTTTGCATTAAAATAGTAAGAGATTTGTTAGACATAAACTATTTTTAATATTTAGTAAATTAAAACTACATCCTAGCAGTTATCAGCCAAAAGAAAAATAAATATTCGTCTGAAATATTAGGACAAAAAGTTGTGATTTAAAACTCAAGACTTAATTGTTAAAGAAAATATTCAGAGTGTCTCTCAATTATACCTGAAGACGGCTGTAAAGCTTGGACTTATTGTCTAAGATCATTTTGGTAATATTAATTTGCTTCTTCATTTTTATTTTCTAATCTGATAAAATGTAGATGGGTCGGTAAATATTTTTTAATATTTTTTAATACACACACTCACTCGGATAACCGGTGACACGCGTTTTGATTCCCGGACAAAATATCGCCGACAAAATATCCTTGACAAAATATCCCGAGGACAAAATATCTCAAGGGTAATATATTCCTCGACATAATATCCTAGACAAAATATGCCCCAGTATAAGGGAGAATGCAAAAGAGATACGGTAAGAAGCTTATAATCATTATTATCCTTTTTAAATACCCACGATTTTCCTAAAAAACAAGCTTCCCATATTATGTAGTTTCTGTTTCCTCCCCTTTTAGTTTTTACCTTTCAGGGGAATTCCCCTTCCGGGAGTTTCCCTTTCGGAAGTTTCATTACAATGCGTCACAAATTTTACAAAATTTTATTACCTTAAATAATATAAGTAATACTACAATTTTCGTAAAAAAAGCGCCCAAAATAGTGAATATTATAAACAAACATTCAAATTTTGGCGGCAAATTGGTCGTTTTAAAGTGCTGCTGTCTGTAGCTGGATTTTCTATCTAACACTTTTATTATTATCATCAATTATGTAGTATTTATTGTTTCGAGCAAAATTATACAAGCTGATTCTTTGGAGTTTCAATTAGACTTTTTAGAATTAAAATCTGAAAATTTAAGGTTTGAGTTTTTAAATATGCCAAATTGATCTAAAATTTTAAGAGCTTTCAACGACTTTTGGTTATACCGGAATATGAATATAACTTACTTATTTTAAATATAACACCCTGTATATTATTACGTATTACATTAAAGCTACTCTAGGAGATTCTTTCAATATAGCGTTTTGCCAACTTAAACTGAGTGTTTTACGAGATATGACCATTTTTATCACGAAAAAGTGTCCGATTTGACACCCTGTATAATTATAATTAATGTAAATTAAAACATTTTTTTTGCATTATGTTTTTCTAGTATTGTGTATTTTTATTAAACTTGGTCATTTTGTTAATAAAATGATTATTATTGTACAGGATAATTAAAAATGCATATTTAAAGATTTCTCAACTTTCTTAAATAGATCACCCTGTATTTTATAAAGTTGATGGACAGAACTTTTACTATTCTTTAAGTTTTGTTAACAACTTCCTATACCTAAATCAAACCGTTATTGAAATATTCAGGGTGATTCTTTGGGAGTTCCAATTCGACGTTTTAGAGAAACTTAACATAACATAATTTAAATCTGAAAATTTAAAGTGTAAGGTTTTCGGATATGCCAAATTGATCTTAAAAATTTAGAGCCTCCAACTACTTCCGGTTATATCGGAAGTTGACTATAACTGGCTTATTTTAAATAGTTGAATATCTCAATAACGGTTTGATTTAGGTATAGGAAAACAAGGTTTTTAACAGAGCAAGATGGAGATTGGGGACGGAGAGACGGCAACAGCTGTAGACAATCCGTTATATATATATATATATATATATATATATATATATATATATATATATATATATATATATATATATATATATATATATATATAAGTTGTTAACGAAACTTAAAGAGCAGTTAAAGTTCTGTCTAACAACGTTATAAAATATAGGGTGATCCATTTAAGAAAGTTGAGAAATATTTAAATATGCGTTATGAATCACCCTGTGCAATAATAATAATTTTAATAACAAAATTACCAAGTTTGGCAAAAAAACATAATACCAGAAAAACATAATGCAAAAAAATGTTTAAATTTACATTAATTATAATGATACAGGGTGTGAAATCGGACACTTTCGTGATAAAAATAATCATATCTTGTAAAACACTCAGTGTAAGGTAGCAAAACCCTATATTGGGAGAATTTCCAAGATTAGCTTTATCGAAATACGTAATAAAATACAGGGTGTTTTATTTAAAATAAGCAAGTTATAGTTAACTTCCGGTATAAGTGTAAGTAGTTGAAGGCTCTAAATATTTTAGATCAATTCGGCATATCCGAAAACATTACACTTTAAATTTTCAGATTTCAGTTTCTCCAAAATGTCTAATTGGAACTCCAAAAAAATCAGCCTGTATGTTTTTTTACATTACACAATTTGCTCTCCTTCATGGAAATCTTGAGTAAAATATTTACTATTACCAAAATTAATAGAATCTATTTGCTCCTCTTTATAGAAATCATTAGTGAATGATGTAAAAGTTGTTTTGGCAATAAAAATATAAAATGTCTTTTTTTTATTAATTTTTTTGTGTAATTTATTTCGTCAAATAATTGTTTATTATGCTAACGAAGGTGAGGTTATTATCAAATATTTAATATTTTTGTCGCGTATTTTTGGTTAAGGGGTTTTCTGTCGGGAATTTTATGTCACGGGGATATTTTGTCGGGGATTTTATGTCTTGGGATCAAAACGCAGGCGACCCAGTTAACCTAATTATTTATAATGTTAATAACGTCCCTATGTGTAATAAATGAAATGTTAATTTTAAAAAATATTTATAACTGTCCCTAACTGATTCTTCTCAGTGTAGTGTAGATTTTGCAAAATTCATGCCGACAAATATTTGGTGTTAAACATTGGTGTGGTGTGTTTTATTTAATTAATCGATTGTTTCGTCTAACAAATTACGAAATTTTGGTGCATTAAAAATCCCTGTGATCATAAACTATGTTGGCTGTATGCCAAAAATTGTTAATTATTAGTGATTATTAAGTGTGTAATTAATAATAATAACTAAATTTATTTTGATCCAGAGTTTATGTAGCTAATCAAATATAGTTGATTTATGAACGTAAGATATATCTATAAACTGAAAATTAAATGTAAATATATATTGTATAATTGCTGTATTAATAATAACGTAACGTTTAATGCGTCAAATGAAGCATTATGTTTCGGTGTGAATTAGAAAATAGAATGCCATAATGTTTCATTTACGTTTGGAGAACTTCTCTCAATTTTGAATTACACTTGAAACTTTATTTGAAAAATAAAGAAGATGGATTAATATTTTTTTTCTTTTCACCTAAACAAGTGCAAAATAAAATGTAACGTATCTTTACATTGTGTGAACATGGATGGATCAGCAACTTCAAGTTTCCGAGGAGCATCGCGTAATATACACATTTCTTAGTATCCTGAAAAAAATTAAATGCTTAAGAAACGTTTATTTACCATAATTAAGTAAGGTTTGGAGTGTTTAAACTTCCTGCCAAATATGATAAAGATTAGTCAAACAGTTTAAAAGTAATGGGGGAAAATCATTTTTAATTATATTATTATATAACAAATTATTGGTCACTATTAAACAACTATAATCTTCGCACAAATGCGAGCTTCGGGTTATATAAACACAAAGCAATAACACTTGTTCATCACGTGATATTGATGCGAGTTTATTCCGTCAGATGGCGTATTGCTTAGCAATAAAGGTCAATTGCCTTTTAAAAATAAATTTTTAAAAGAGCTCGATACTCGTGTTTTTTCCATTTTCACAAAAACACTCACATTTACTTGCTCAAAGGATTGTCAAAACAGCTGCTCATCCAGATTGGCTGAAATTTTGGTAAGAACCCGTCAAAAGATGCGCAACCATCATTTGGTTGCCGAAATCAATTTTGCCATTTTTTTTTTATAGTAAATCAAATAGAAGCAAATGAAAAAATAATCCAAATAGTTAGTATGCGTCAGTTTAGTAGCCTCTTTTTAAATCCGACGAGTTTAAAGGAATATTAAGTAAAAGTTTGTCAGTTTAGTGGCAAATTTAAAATTCTATAATCCGACTTGAAGTAAGTTTATATCGGTTTAGTAGCTGCTACCAAAATCGAAAAGACATCGACATTTTCAGGCGCTGTTGGTGAATAAAATAACAGACTCTCGGGCTTACTAAAAGCAACTTTTCGCTTTAACTGAAATTAAATACTGGAAAGATTCCAGAAAATATCTAAACGTCGTAAAGTACGATAAAAACCGAAAATAAATTACACTTCTTTGTAAACAAATTTGTCACAATATGCCGTCCCAGTAGCTTAGTTCCATTTTGGAGTTTGGATTGTATCCAGGTCGTCCCGTTAGATAAAAAGGAAAAGGCGCGGCGCCTCGTTGTCTGTTATTTGTGGCATCATTATTGCAATGGAGCAACCAGTAACTCTGCGAAAAGTTTCGGGAAAAACAGGTCAGGAAAATCGAAACTACGTATAAAACAACAATTTTGCGAAATGCGTGGAAATAACGTAAAAATTCAAAACCTATAAAAATTGTAAAATAAAAAGTAATAATAATTGTGTTGATCATTGATAAAAGAGTAATTTTTAAAATAATATTTGTAGGTACAGTGCAACAAAAGTAGGTTGGCGGGCCACTAGCCTCTAAAATAACAAATATTTGGCTGAATATACTTCACATTCGTAAACTTCTTCCTTCGATTGTACTTGATTCACGATTACTGAAAATTTCGTCGTCGCCGATCGGATCGTGATTCGAATGTTTTCGTTGTGCGCAGATTTTGTGATATCTCGCCCGCCAAGCTACTTCTGTTGCACTGTACCATACATTTATAGTCACGCCTTTTTCCCGTAGTGGTAGACAGAGACCACTTCCTTCCACTAGCTACGGTTTTTAAACACGTATTTTGCTTCTTTTACTTTCATTGCTCGTCGGTTGCTGGTACACTTGTCCTGGCCTTTTTCAAAAAAAATTCGTATTGATTAAGATACGTTTGCCTGGGTCGACCTCTACCCACTTACCCATTCACACTCGTCTTATAAATCTGTTTCGTCAAACTTCTTTCATCCATTATCTCTACGAGTCAACATTCCCTTATCTCACTTTTCTATACTTTATTCATCAGAGTCACTTCGCCTGTACTACTCATCTCCACAGCGTTGATCGTACTTACATGCTTCTTTTGCCAAACCCAACATTCACTGCTATACATAAGTGTGGGGACCAGCACTCCTCTAAGCACAGCCAGTCGTGCCTTTTTTGACACGTCTTGGTTGCTTATAAAGATATGCAACGCAATATTCATTTGTTTCCCTACCACCACCTTTCGCTCAATGTCACAGTCATACTTTTCGTCTCTCGTAAACTTTGAACCCAAGTATACAAACTCATCATTTGTTCCACTCATTTTCCTTCAATCAGCTCCTCATGCTTTTTTTCTTTTAAAAACCATTACTTTTGTCTTGCTTAAATTCACTTTCATTCCTTTGCATTATGTATATTAAACCATCGCCTGCAACTTCTCTTGAGATAATGCTTACATTACCTGATTATAGGCGTAAAGGCATTTGTCGATCAAATTATTTTTTCCATATCCCTACGCAATCTCTTTTGGGATGGTTTTTTATGTATTGCTTGGGTTATTAGTATTTTAAAGCAACGACTTTAAAAATTTATAATTTTTTTTAGAAAAGTATTAAGTATTTTTAGATTACGTCTCGTCTGGTACACTTCAAAAGCTCCGATTTTTAAACTGTCACTATTCTAATTTAAAGGGCCTTTTCAATCTTTTTTCTAGTCCAGCGTTTTTAAGGAGCTGGAGATGGCCTCAATATTCACGTGGTGATGGAGATTCCTGGCAAATTATTTGATGGTCAGTTTTAATTTCCAAGTTCCGATCGAGCTCTCTAGTTCTGATGTACCATGAGTTATTAACGATGTTCCTTGGTACTTTATTCTGAAATATCTGTATGATATCAAGATTGGTTTGTCCGGCACATCTCCAAAGCTGGATGATGTAGGACCAAACGGGTTTAAGTATTTGCTTATAGAGCAGCTTATTATGTAGAGACAGTACATTTTTTTGATGACAAAAGAAATACATTTAAATAAAGTTAACCTTAAGATGTATTAAAAATGTAATGTTTGCATATTTATTAGTTACTTTAAAATATTAACAGGGAAAAATCACGTAATGCGAGATGGCGCTGCCAATGACAAAATGTCGGATCAAGGTGTGAACAACAAATATTCTGTCATTTGATTACTTGTAAAACCAAAGTTTTTAATAAAGAGAATTTTAGTTATCTCAGAGATTTGAGTTAATTTTTTGGGTTAACTATTGAAGCTGGATTTAAGGTTTATTTTTGACGGTTCAGTTTTAATGTCGCTGGATTCTCGTTAAATAACAGTAAAGATCAGGTGTGTCCAGGTATTAATTTTGGTTTGTTTTCAGTTTTTCAGTTTAGTTGTCCCTGGAATTCTTGTTGCAATGCCTATTAAAGTCAAAATATCAATTTCGGACAAATTGTATTATGTGGGTGAACGTGTTTCACCAATAAAAGAAGGTAAAGAGGTTTTTATGGCTGGGCACATCATTTTTTGTGGAACTGACGGTCGAACTTAACACTGAAAAAATTATCTTTTACAAAGTGCTTGCTGCAAATAAACATAAACTTTGAGATTGGTTTTCTTATCTTTAAGATCTTTTTTTTATTTTTGAGCTGCCTTAGGAATTGAAGAAAGTTTATGCAAAGATATAATCGAATGTAGAGTATTGTGGAATAGAGCATATTTTTCGCGATTTTATCTTCATATCACCTTTTTAATGCTTTGCATTTTCGGATTTTTTGGTTTATTAACACCAATTCGTTACAACATTTTATTCAAACATAACACTTTTAATGCTTAAATTGCCCAAAATATAAAAAGTTCACTTTTCACCCATATAAACAAATGGAGGTTGGTTTTTTGTTCACATTTTGAAAAGTTCATACGAACAGATTTTTCCCTATAAAATTTTAAATGTTTCTAAAGAGACATATAGGTCAGTCAACTTCATGACGAAGAAGTTACAGTGATTCCTACTAGATGGCAATAATTATTTTAATGAAAAGTCCAACTAGCTCATCATTGGATCACTGTTCATATTTTGACCAACTGCTTTACCATTAAAAATATGCATAGTCGAGCTAAAAATGTGTCTTTTGTTTTCATCATACGATGTAGATTTTATTCCTCGAATGTTTGACCGTTTTTCTCTAAAACAACGAAAATTTCTGCAGTTTCCATGCCAGAGTAAGAATGATAAAATGTGTTGTAGACAAAGAGGCGCCTTCCTATTTATGAAACTGGATGACCTGGATACAGAACAGACGAGACGCCAGTAGGGAACTAAGCCGTGACAATAGATCGTCATGTTAAATTTAAAACTTTTGTAGTCAACGTTGGCACATTTATACTTTTAACGATTTTGATTCGAGATAGTGCAATAAAAAAAATTATAAAAAAATTAATCTTTGATTTTGTAATACAATGAAACCTCCTGGACAAAATTGATGCAACAACGTATTAAATCATACAAATTACTGTAATTCATTAATTTTTTGTAGTTCAATTTAAAGTTACAAAAAAAAATATTCGGATACTTAAAAAGTGAATTAGCTTTAATAATTAGAAAAAAAAGTAATTTTTGTATTTCGTGCATAAACATTTTTAAATTAAAATTATTAAAGAGCGCTTTCGACCATTTAGTTATCATCAGTGCAACTCGTCGAGTGTACAAGATCATAAATTTTTTTTATGAATTTATATCATGTACATAAGAACATTATATCTCTCTCTCTTTATTTTTAACTCATACATACATACAGTCACGCCTTTTTCCCTTTGGGTTTAGGCAGAGACCACTTCCTTTCACTTGCTACGGTTCTTACACACATCTTTTGCTTCCTCTACTTTTATCAGTGCTCTCATACATGCTCGTCGGTTTTTGGTACTCTTGACCTGGCCTTTCTTCAAAGCAAGGTTGATCTGTAATTTTAAATTTGGATTTTGTATTAGGATAGCAGAAATGCGAGGAGGTTTTCGAAGTAAAAATTATCCTTTAAAAAATTGAAATTTTTAATCCAGATTTTTTATTAGGATAGCATATATGCAAGGAGGCATTCGAATTAATCGCTTTAACATTTTTAACTTAAAAATTTGGATTTTGTAGCAGGATAGCAGAAACGCGAAGAGGTATCCGAAGTAAACAGTATTCACTTAAAAATTGAAATTTTAAATTTGAATTTTGTATCGGGATAGCAGAAAAACGACACAAAATTGACAAAAATTGATGCAACAACAAATTAAATCATACAAATTGCTATAATGAATTAATTTTCATAATTTTTTGTAGACATTGGTTACAATAAAAGTTAGGAAAAATGTATTGGGATATTTTAAAAGGAAATTATCTTTATTTTTATAAATTTATATCATATGCATTAGAACATTACACCTCATTTTATTTTGTACTCACTGTATCTAATTACTTTTTAACTACTACTGACTAACTCCAAGGGCCAATAACCCTTTTTTACTTTATTTGGTTATGAAGCATTCTCCAAATTTCGTCAAAGCTTCGAGACTATTCTGACGCGTTCGACAACTATGAACAGAGGTTCGGCCTTAAAGATGTTGGTCGCGATTCGTAACGATCTAACAAAGAAGATCAAGTTTTTTGAATGATATTGACACAATATTCTTGCAATTCATAAAAGTTTTATTATCGTCTTAAACCTGCAAATTGATTTTATTAAATTATTTAATTTAAATACCCACTTAAAGTAAAGTGAGGAAATTTATGCTTTTATTAAATAGGTCCTTGAAAAGAACATTATCAAGCATCTAAGAATATCTAACTTTGTCGTCTGATTATCGTTCAAGGAAATCTCTGGTTTATTAATGTTTTTATTTTTGCATATAGTGCATACAGTTGTCTTTATTGGTAATGCTAGAGAAAGAACTATAAAAGACATGGAAAGATGTCTGCTTTCGCTCACAAGACCCATCAACATGTGCAGAATCTGTAACCGAAATCATAAGGCTAGGTATGAACTCATACATTCCTCATGGTACAAGACGGATCTTCAACCCCAAACCCTGGTTCAACCAAGAATGCAACCGTGCGGTGCGTGATAAAAATCAAGCACATCGACTCTGGTGCGAAGTCCCGACAATTGCCAACCAAGAAGCCTTTGTCCACGCGAGGAACGCCTGCAAAAGAACGATCGATCTTGCCAAAGAATCCTACGACACGAGAATATGCAACAATTTTGTCAATGCCCCTCCTGGATAAAAGACCTTCTGGTCTTTGGTTAAAGCCATAAATAAGAATGTCACAACTTCTTCTTTACCACCACTCGAGAGGTCCGACGGCACGACAGCCGTATCTTCCAAAGAAAAAGCGGATCTTCTGGCCGAAATTTTCAGCTATAACTCAACCCTCGATACCAATGGAAAATAAACCCCAACGATACCTAGAATAAACGCATCAATGCCTAAGGTCGCTATCCGCCATCGCACTATCAGGAAAATCCTACGAAATCTTGACTCTAATAGGGCAGTAGGACCAGATGAAATTCCGACAATTGTCCTGAAGACCTGTGCTCAAGAGCTCACCCCAGTTCTCTGTAAACTCTTCAAGTTATCATACAGCAAAGGGGTATTTCCGTCCATGTGGAAAAACGCTTAAGTCCAACCGATTCCGAAAAAAAGAAAGAAGACTATTCCTGCAAATTATCGCCCTATTGCATTGCTCTCAGTCATATCCAAAGTTTTGGAAAAAGCGATTAACACAGAACTCGTCAAATATCTGGAGAAATTTGAGATAATCCATGACAGACAATATGGATTTCGACAACTTCGGTTTACTGGAGATTTGCTGGCTTATGTCACTCAGCTCTGGACAAACACTATTGAAAAGTTTGTTGTATCCCGTGCAATAGCCTTGGATATATCTTAAGCCTTTGACCGCGTTTGGCACCAGGCATTGTTAAGTAAATTATCTGCCTACGGTCTCCCAATCAAACTGCGCCAATGGCTCTTGAGCTTTATGCAAGATCGCTCCTTACATGTGGCAGTTAACGGTATTTCTTCTGATGCATTTAAAACCAATGCCGGGGTCCCCCAGGGTTCCATCCTGTCCCCCACCTTATTTCTTTTACACATCAACGACCTCTTGAAAACCACCACGAACCATTTATAGTTTCGCAGCCGATAGCACACTTGTCTCAACTTTCACAACTTTCGGTGAATGATACAAATAGACTCAGGCAGGAACAGGTTGATTCCATCAATAGAGATCTAAAAGCAATCGTCGAGTGGGGAACCAACAATCTTGTTCAGTTCAACGCCCAAAAAACACAAGTGTCACGTTTTCCAAGAAAGTGAATTCCTCAAATCATCCCATCACAATGTCCGGAAATACCCTTGAACCAAGTCCCTCCATCTCGATTTTGGGAGTTACGGTGTCATATAATATGTCTTGGCATGACCATGTTGCTAACATCGCAAAGTTGGCAAGCCAGAGGCTAGGTTTTCTGTGGAAAGCCAGAAAGTTTTTTACTCCTGATCAACTGTTGACGACGTACAAGGCTCAAATTCGACCTCTACTGGAGTATTGCTCGCACATTTGGGGTTCATCACCAAGGTTTTCTTTTCGTCTTCTAGATTCCATTCAGAAAAGAGCCATTTGCTTAATAAACAGCTCAACTCTCACAGATACCCTTTACCCTCTAGAACATAGAAGAAGAGTTGCAGATCAGTCATTGCTCTAGATATTTTCATGGCAGATGCTCCAGAAAAATAAAAACTTTTGTACCACCATTGGCCACATTCGGCCGAAGGACTCGGCACGCTGATCAGTCTCACCCATTTACTCTCAAGATTGACATTACAAGGACCAATCTGCATCAAGAATCCTTCTTTTACAGGGCTGCTACGGAATAAAATAAGCTTAGTTTTTCCAGAGAACTATGACCTGCAACTTTTTAAAAAGCGTGTCCACAATCATTTTCTTTCTATAATCACTTCTCTTTCTAATAGTCGCAGTGCGGGCCGTCCGCGGCCCCCACGATAGGTCTACCCTTTTTGCGACTACTTTCTTAAAAAAAAAAAAACATATTTATGAATACCAGATGAATTTCTCTTTAGATTTTTACGTATGTCTGCAGTGTGGGCTTCTTTAAACCAATCGATACCAAACACCAAAAAAAAGAAAGTGCGAGACTTCTCTCAGAGACTTTTCGCAGTAAATCATGTTAACTTTCTGAAGACGTAATTTTCTTTGGGCTACTCTGAATTTGGTTGCTGTGGCATGAGAGTGAGAGTGTTTCGGCACCGCAAATCATGACTGGGAGCACGCATTGGTCGAAGGTCTTCTTTTTTAGGTGATTTGATATGTTGCTATTGAAGATGTCTGATAGAGCTCCATATGCAGCCCATGGCAAGGTAATTCTTTCATGCAGTTCAGTGGTTTGGTTAAATCTGGCAATTTGGATTTCATGGCCTAAGTATTTATATTTGTGGACTTGTATTATTTCGTTACCATCGACCTTCACTTGGTATCAAATTTGTCATGAGTTGCGTCTTTCCAAAGTTTATGTTTAAACCTACTTCTTTGTAAACGTCATCGAACTCAGTAATCATAGTTCTAATCTATCCCAAGTTGTCTGTTATTGGAATTATGTCGTCGGCAAATCGCAGATGAGAGATCATTTCGCCGTCAATAAAGACTCCTTTGGTGCCGCAGTCCAACTGCTTGAAAGGATGTTCCAGGACTGCCGTAAAAAGTTTGGAAGATAACGTGTCCCCTTGTCTAATTCCTCTTACGACTTTTATACATTTTGTATCTTTATGCAATCTTACAGTCATGATAGCATTGCTGTATACGTCTTTAATTAGTTTAGAGTACCGATAGTCTATACGGCTTTCCTCCAGCGCTTTCATTACACTGTTTATTTCGATCGTATCGAATGCTTTGAGCAAGTTGACAAAGGCCAGGTCCAGGGGTCGGTTTTCTCATCAGTATTATTTAATTGAAATTAATTGATTTATCCACTTATTAATCACGGCATATACAATTTCCACCGCTTATTACAGATTATTCAGCATCATCGTGATTGAATTAGAAAAACAGTTCCGACGTATTTATTTAAAATGACAAAGTCAAAACGAACATTTTACGCTTTCCTGATTCCCATCCCAATTCTTCCCGCGCGTCCTTAAATTTTTTGTCGTTCATTTTATTTTTCTCTTTTCAAATTTTGCGTTAACAAAGGGTTAAATAATTAGATTGGTATGGACTGTGAAGAGTTATCCGCTGTCTAATTTTAGGAGGATAACAACAGATATTTCATTAAATGCGTTAACCTGGAAGTTAGCAATAACGCCTCTGTGAAAAAAACAACCGAAAAAAGTACCCTTTTTGTAATGGCAGTAAATAAAATTAAAACCAGAGAAACCCAGCGGTAAAAAAAGTTTTATCTGCTACAGTTGAAAAATATGTCCATTATTTCTTCGAAAACTGAAGTATAATGATGCCCATTACACTTCAGTAACAAAAAACCGTTACTAAACAATTTTTCAAGCTGCGTTATTGTTATTTATATTGCGACAAATATACACTGCGGTCCATATGTATGGAATAAATTCATTTTTAGCGTTATTATGTATTTTATTAAAAAATCCCGAAACAGGTCAGTTTTTATTGTCAATTTGGCAATTTACAGTATGAAAATATTACCCCCTTCTTGTACTTCCTCTAAATTATGAGCAATCCGTTAAAAAATTTATTTAAATGAGAAGGGGGGTCGTGTGGCATCTTGTTCGAAAGGGATTTTTATTATCTGTTCAACAATACAAAGTTATTAATATTTGGTGCAACCATAACTGAGAAAATTTGTTATTAAAATTTAAAAATATTGACACTGTAAATTATGTATCCGTTGAAAAAACCTTAAACAGGTCGATTTCTATTCTTAATTTGACAATTTACAGTATAAAAATATTACTCCCTTTTTGCACCCCCTCTGAATTATAAGCATCCCATTAAAAATTTTAAATGAGAAGGGGGGTCGTGTGGCATCTTGTTCAAAAGCCATTTTTATTATCTGTTCAGCAATACAAAGTTATTTATATTTGGTGCAACCATAACAGAACTGAGAAAATTTGTTATTAAAATTTAAAAATATTGACACTGTATATTATGTATCCGTTGAAAAAACCTTAAACAGGTCGATTTCTATTCTTAATTTGACAATTTACAGTATGAAAATATTACTCCCTTCTTGCACTCCCTCTGAATTATAAGCATCCCCTTAAAAATTTTAAATGAGAAGGGGGGTCGTGTGGCATCTTGTTCAAAAGCGATTTTTATTATCTGTTCAGCAATACAAAGTTATTAATATTTGGTGCAACCATAACTGAGAAATTTTTTTATTTGTTATTAAAATTGTGTGGCACCTTGTTCGAGAGAGATCGCCTTGCTTATTGTCAAGGAGTGAATGGTGGTCATTTTGAACATTTCATTTAATTGTAAAATAAATTAAAAAATCTTCCTAAACAATATATCTTTCAATCTATGTAAAGTATAAAAATTTCACATTTTCAAAACAAATTTTCTCAGCTATAATTGCATCAAATTTTAAAAACTTAGTACTGCTGAACGGAGAATTGAAATCCCTTTTGAAAAAGCTGCAACACGGAAATAAAAATGAAAATATGTGTCGATTCATAAGAAAATGAACTGGAATCTACACCTCCGAAAATTAAAGAAGCCTTTCTCGGGTGAAGCGTCAAAAAAACACGACGGTTGCCGAATAACCCTGTTTGACGATTAACACAGAACACAATATTTTAAAGCGAAAATATATCATCATGTAGGAGAAGTAAAGGTGTGGTTGGGTAAATAATTCGATTTAAATCGGCACTCGACATCCGTTTCTTTGGGAAAATAGTGTAGAAAATAGTAGTTGACAGGTAGCTTTTTTAATAATTCATTTCTACGAAGTTAATTGCATTTCATCCAATGGCAAGAAACAAAATGAAAAAAACCTATTCTAAAGATATTGTAGTGGTATATTTCAAACAATTAACTGAGAAATATAAATCGTTTTCGCTTTGAACGCATTACTCGATGCTGAGAGCTACTCTAAATATTTAATATACCGTTAACATCGAATCTTTTTCACGACTCCATGCTCTGCTTAAAATTTATTCAGATAGTTACCAACCAAAAAAAGTAAAAGTTTTCTCAGAAATAGTAACTGATGACGCCCCAACGCCAAGTTTTTTACACCAAAGGTATGAACAAAATAAATACAAATCTTATACAACCTTACCCAACTTTGTCAATCGAATGGACTCCACATTATGAAAGTTCATCAATTATTGCTATTTGATGGCTTAGTGCAGGTGAATCTTCCAAAAACAAAAACCAAAGTTCCTATTGTACTTGGCTCGACCTGCTTTTCATCTTGGAGCTGTAATTAGTTCACGAAGATCCGTCGTGCTTTATCGTTGCCTAAAAAAGAGCTTCTGGAGATCAATTGAAAGTTAACACCAAAGACAGCCTCAACTATTTGCTAAATGTTTAATATAATAATTTGCAATAAAAAAACAACAAAAAGAATGTTCGGCACTAAAAGTTATTTGATGGCTAAGTTCAGGTAATTGTTTTAAAACCAAAAACCAAGGTTTCTATTAGCAATTTTGTAAAAGCTAGCAAGTTTTTTATTTTGAAGAATTTTTTGAATCTTCTTTCAGTTATTGGTATAAAAAAATCTGGTAATATAAGGATACAAATTGCAACATTACTTTATATACAAAATCCAGTAAAATAAATGGTCATCAGCTACACTTTACACAGAAACGGGAGCTTCAGAAATAATATATTTTTTTTCTGAGCTATATATTCCTTTTATTCCATTTTTGGACGTAGGTCTTCTTCATATTAACACAAAACTAATCAAATATCTGGAGAAATTTGCTGGCTTATGTCACTCAGCTCTGGACAAACACTATTGAAAAGTTTGGTGAATCCCGTGCAATAGCCTTGGATATATCTAAAGCCTTTGACCGCATTTGGCACCAGGCATTGTTAAGTAAATTATCTGCCTACGGTCTCCCAACCAAACTGCGCCAATGGCTCTTGAGCTTCATGCAAGATCGCTCCTTACATGTGGCAGTTGACGGTATTTCTTCTGATGCGTTTAAAACCAATGCCGGGGTCCCCCAGGGTTCCATCCTGTCCCCCACCTTATTTCTTTTACACATCAACGACCTCTTGAAAACCACCACGAACCCCATTTACAGTTTCGCAGACGATAGCACACTTGTCTCAACTTTCACATCCTATCGATCACTTTCGGTGAATGATACAAATAGACTCGGACAGGAACAGGTTGATTCCATCAATAGAGATCTTAAAACAATCGTCGAGTGGGAAACCAACAATATTGTTCAGTTCAACGCCCAAAAAACACAAAGTGCCACGTTTTCCAAGAAAGTGAATTCCTCATTCTATCGATTTTTTTAAAAGCCGCTTCCAGCACTAGCTTGAAAAGCACTGCCGAGAGAGCGTTTCCTTATCTTACCCCGACTTTCACTTTAAATTCTTCGCTGAACTGTTGTTGTACTCTTACAGCTGCTGTCGATTCGGTCATGGTAACTTCCACCATTTTTACTAATTTTCGGGGTATTCCTAGGAGGGTTAAACTTTGTAGCATTTTTTTCCTGTGTACTTTTATTTAGGGCATCAGGCTTAGATGATAATAACCATTGCCTGCAACTGCTAATAATACCTGATTTTTAGCAATCAAATGTCACTTTGACCTTTTATTCGTAAATACTTTTTCTTCTTCTTCTTCCTTCTTTAATGTAAGCAATTTGTTTGTTTTTCTTCGTACCCTCTGCCGTTCAATTATTAGAAAGGTTGTCGCTCCATCTCTTGTGGGGTCTTCCAACGCTTCGCCGCCATAACGGTGACTTTTCTCTAGTTATTTTGACCATTCTGTCGTCATTCATCCGGTCTATGTGTTCGTTCCACTTTCTCTTTCTTCCCAGTATCCATTCATTTACGTTGTCCATTTTACATGTTCTTCTAATGTTCTCGCTTCCCTGTCAAAAAGTATTTTTCCAGCGATTCTGCGCACTATTTTCATTTCGGTGATTTCTAATATTCTCTTTGTGTTCGATGTATCTGGTCTAGTTTCCGCTGTGTATGTTAATATAGGTCGGATGACCGCCTTGTAGATTCGGGATTTGGTCTCGATTCCGATATATTTGTTTCGGAGGATTGTATCGTTCAGGTAAGCCGAGGTTCGTGCTGCTTTGGTTTCTTATCTCCGCCTCGATGTCACCGTACCCTGGTATTTCCATGCCTAGGTATTTAAATTTCATCTCCTGTTGTATAATTTTTTCATCCACAACCAGGCCTTTTCCAGGTCCATAAAACACATGAAGGCTGGTTTGTTATACTCGATGGATTTTTCAGTTATTTGTCGAAGGACAAATATCGCATCAGTACAAGATCTTCCTGATCTGAATCCTTGTTGTTTATCGCCCAATGTGGTGAGTTTATTTATTTTATTTATTATAATCTTTGTTACTAGCTTTAAGGTTGTATTTAGAAGGTTTATGCCTCGGTAGTTTGCGGGTATTTTTTTTTTATGAAAATAGTCGCAAAAAGGGTGGACCTATCGTGTGGGCCGCAAGCGGCCCGCACTGCGACTATTAAAAGGGTAAGGGATTATAAAAAGGAAATGATTGTGGACACGCTTTTTAAAAAGTTGCAGGTCATAGTTCTCTGGAAAAACTTATTTTGGAAGCTTATTTCATTCCGTAGCAGCCCTGTAAAAGAAGGATTCTTGATGAAGATTGGTCCTTGTAATGTCAAGCTTGAGAGTAAATTTGTGAGACTGATCAGCGTGCCAAGTTCTTCGGCTGAATGTGGCCAATGGTGGTACAAGAGTTTTTATTTCTCTGAAGCATCTGCCATGGAAATATCTGTAGAGTAATGACTGGTCTGCAACTCTTCTTCTATGTTCTAGAGGGTGAAGGGTATCTGTGAGATTTGAGCTGTTTATCAAGCAAATGGCTCTTTTCTGAATGGAATCTAGAAGACGAAGAGAATACCTTGGTGCTGAACACCAAATGTGCGAGCAATACTCCAGTAGAGGTCGGATTTGAGCCTTGTACGTCGTCAACAGTTGGTCAGGAGTAAAAAACTTTCTAGCTTTCCACAGAAAACCTAGCCTCTGGCTTGCCGACTTTGCGATGTTAGCAACATGGTCATGCCAAGACATATTATTGGACACCGTGACTTCCAAAATCGAAATGGAGGGACTTCGTTTAAGGGTATTTCCGGACATTGTGATGGGATGATTTGAGGAATTTACTTTCTTGGAAAACGTGGCACTTTTTGTTTTTTGGGCGTTGAACTGAACAAGATTGTTGGTTCCCCACTCGACGATTGCTTTAAGATCTCTTTTTGTCTCCTTTTTTAAACAGTAAGATTTTTTTTTTTTTATGTTCTGGTTCCCACGAAAAGGGATATCCTGTAATGTTCAGAGAACATCGTGGGAACCAAGGGAAAGAAGGTAGGAGTTGGTGTTCTTCTTAAATTTCTGGAGGTTGTATGCCTCGGGGAACACCTCCTTAGGCAATGAGTTCCAAAGCCTCGCAATTCGTTGGATGAATGAGTCTTTGGAAAGTGATGTTCTGCAGGTCTCCAAACTGACCACGAAGGGGTGTGAAGACTGAACTTGACGGGTTAATTTCGAAGAGACTGCCAAAGGAGGAACGATTGTTGATATTTCAGAAGAGCATCGCCCATGAAAATATCTATAAAATAGAGACAAATCGCCAACTTTTCTACGGTGTTCCAGACAAGTGAGCGAGTTTGTAAGCGATGCATCACCGACGAGACGAATTGCCCTTTTTTGGACAGAATCCAGTAGCTTCAGAATATGTTTAGGTGCTGCACTCCAAATATGGGAACAGTACTCCAGTACAGGTCGGATCTGTGCCTTATAGATCATAAGCAGCTGACTGGAGGTGAAATAGCTCTTGGCACGAAACAAAAAACCAAGTTTTTGGGATGCACTTTTGGCAATGGACCTCACGTGATTTTCCCAGGAAAGGTTATTGCTGATAGTAATACCAAGCATCGATATGGATGACTTCAGTGGTATGGTTACTCCTTACAAAGTTATGTTAGGCACAGTGAGATCGGCTTTTCTAGAGAAAAGACATGCTTGTGTTTTGTTTGCATTGAATTCTACCAAGTTATTGGATCCCCATTCGAGAATTGTTGCTAAGTCCATATTTATATTGTTAACATTTCTTCCTCGTTCATTTCTGGTTTCACGGGCTGATATAGGGGCCCTGGAAGAGAATGCGGTATGGAGGGTACTATCATCGGCAAAGCTGTGTACGGGACATAAAGTTGCTTTCAATAGGTCGTTGATGTGAAGTAAAAATAGTGTTGGTGCTAGAATGGATCCTTGCGGAACACCAGCATTTATGAGTAGAGTGTCAGATGAAACTCCATCGACCACTACATGAAGAGACCTGTTTGAAAGAAAACTAGCAAGCAGAGAACACAGCTGAGGGGGCAAGCCATAAGATGGAAGCTTGGCGAGAAGTCCCTGGTGCCAAACTCGATCGAACGCCTTGGAGATATCTAATGCCACAGCTAAAGTTTCTCCATACTTTTCAATAGATAGCTGCCATATATGTGAGACGTATGCGAGCAGGTCACAATTGGACGGAAATACTCCCAAATTGTAAGAGTGGTTGAACAACTTGCAAAGAACAGGTGTTAGTTCGGGGGCACATTTCTTGAGAACAATCGGCGGGATTCCGTCAGATCCACAGGCTTTGTTGGTGTTGAGACCCAGCAAAATCTTTCTGATAGTACGTTGGCGAAAGGTGATCTCGGGCATGTGACTGTCAATAGGTGTAATGTTCGAGGGTTGTTTTCCCGAAGAATCCAGAGTGGAATTTCCAGCAAATAGGTGCGCAAAGATATTGGCTTTTTCCTGGGCAGTCGTTGCTAGTGTTCCATCTTCATTGGTTAGGGGGGGAAAAGAGCTGGAAGTGAAGTTTCTTCCCACAGCTTTGGCGAAAGATCAAAATGAACGGGATCCGTTAGGACATTCAACAAGTTTTGATCTTATTTTGGCATTATGAGCATCTTTTGAACATTCTATCGTCTCTTTGCATATGCCTCTAGCCTCAACATATGCTGCTCTGGTCTCAGGTCCCGGATTTTTTTGCCATCGATGGTATGCTGCCTGTTTGGAAGCCACAGCTCTAGAGCAGTTTCTGTTAAACCAGGTCTTATCGGATGATGTTCTTCTTTCGGTATTCGGTATGTAAGTTTGCATCCCCAACATGATGATTTCAGAAATTGTCTCAGCACATCGTGTTGGATCTACTGAGGAGAAACAAACTCTCTTCCATGGAAACGCTGAGAAAAACATACGAAGACCCTCCCAGTCGGCCGAATTGTAATGCCACATGAGACGGGGTGGTATTGTGCTGCTCGATGGTAAATGGAAAGAGCATGTTGTGGAGATGAGGGTGTGATCAGAGTTTCCAAGTGGGGCACAAACTTCTATTCTATACGGGTCAGGATTGGTGGTGAGGAAAAGATCTAGTGTATTGGCAGCCTGGTTGTTGACATCAGGGATGCGGGTTGGTAGCTCGACCAGTTGTTCTAGACCATGAGTGATGGCGAAGGCCTCAGCTTGACGACCTGCATCATCAGTTTTGTTAGAGAATTTGAGCCAGGCAGCGTTATGTACATTAAAGTCCCCCATGATTATGGTTTCAGCTGTTGGTTGGTTCTCCTGAATGTAGTCCAAATTGAGTGATAAAAACTCAAAGAGGTTGTTATATGAAGGTTTATTAGGTGATAGGTAAAGGCAGCAGAGGAACTTAGTCACTTTGGTATCAGATAGCTTAAACCACATCACATCAAAGTCTTTCGGTTCCAAACTCTGTTCACGCTGGCATGAAAGGTTAGCCTTAGCGTAAAGGCAGACTCCACCTTTGAACCTGAGTCGAGAATGGAGTTCGTAACCAGGACAAAGCATATGGACCTTGTTGGTGGACGACTTTACTTGTGTTGATTGTGGTACTTAGGTGCCATTCGTCCGGAATTTTTTGACGTAAATACCTAATGACTATTACTATACTCATACAATTAAAACAGTCGCCTACAGCTCGTGTTTTAAACTTTATACTTTTGCACGGGAATAAAAAAAAATAAAATTAATTTTTAATCTAATTTTATGTTGAGTATATTTTTTCCAATTTTTACTAATCACATTGGAGTATTTGCACTGCATTAAAAAAAAAGAACTGTTCACAAAGTTTTTCCAACTTTACGCTGAGAAAGGCGAATTTCGCCGTGGAGTAAAAAAATGGGCTACCAGTTCTCATACATAAAAATAAAGTGCAGAACGCAGAACAAGTTTATAGCAGCCCGAAGAAGTCCTCTTTAATACAATTACTTCTACTTCCAGATCGGACGTATTACACAACGACGGCATTAACTTGAGAAATAAGTCGGCGATTTTTTTCAATAAGTGTCACCGCACGTAAATAATAAATTACTGGTCCAATAAAGGACAGCGATGTACGAAATTGTTCTCTATTACTCAAGTAGATGTTTACGTATTTATTTTGGCTAGTTCTGTCAGTGTGATATTGATTTCGGACAGGGTGAAATTTTAGATCCCAAGTTTTTGTTACATATTCACACTTTTCCTAAACGCGTTATCAACAAAAACTGGTGGATTAACGTAACGAAGTAATGCATGGACGACTTAAATTCATTTTATTAATATTCTTTCGTTAAAAATTCTTTTTTTTTATTCTTCTTATTAGGCATAATGCCTGTTCCTTATCCTCGCTTTATGGAGGTAGATTGTCACTTCAACGTCCAACGTCGAGGCCTTCCTGTGCTTCGCCTCCCCGAAGGTAATTTATCTCTGGTAATATTCACTTCTTCTTCTTCTTCTTCGACTGCCTATCTACTATTGTTGGATGTTGGCGAACATATTTCCATATACATATTTCTCTGTCGGTAGCTGTGTGTACCAACTCTCCTATCGTTCTTAACCGCGTCCAATCTCTTATATTTCTTAACCATGACATTTGCTTTCTGTCTATCCCTCGCTTTCCCTCTATTTTTCCTTCGACAATAAGTTGTAGCAGTTGATATTTTGAGTTTTGCATTATATATCCAAAATACGTTTTTTTCTTTTTTTTTGACATTAAGCATTAACTCACGGTCTTTGACGATTCTTCTTAGAATTTCATCGTTGGTTACTCTGCCTGTCCATGGCACCATTAGCATCCTACGATACATCCACATTTCAAATGCTTTTATTTTGTTGACGGAAGATGACATCAATGTCCAGGTCTCTGCACCGTACAGCAACACCGACCATACATAACATTCGGCATAACGTCCCATCCCATCATCATCCCATCACAATGTCCGGAAATACCCTTGAACCAAGTCCCTCCATCTCGATTTTGGGAGTCACGGTGTCCAATAATATGTCTTGGCGTAACCATGTTGCTAACATCGCAAAGTCGGCAAGCCAGAGGCTAGGTTTTCTGTGGAAAGCCAGAAAGTTTTTTACTCCTGATCAACTGTTGACGACGTACAAGGCTAAAATCCGACCTCTACTGGAGTATTACTCGCATATTTGGGGTTCAGCACCAAGGCATTCTCTTCGTCTTCTAGATTCCATTCAGAAAAGAGCCATTCGCTTGATAAACAGCTCAACTCTCACAGATACCCTTCACCCTCTAGAACATAGAAGAAGAGTTGCAGACCAGTCATTGCTCTACAGATATTTCCATGGCAGATGCTCCAGAGAAAAAAAAATTCTTGTACCACCATTGGCCACATTCGGCCTAAGAACTCGGCACGATGATCAGTCTTACCCATTTACTCTCAAGATTGACACTACAAGGACCAAACTCCATCAAGAATCCTTCTTTTACAGGGCTGCTACGGAATGGAATAAGCTTTCAAAATCAGTTTTTCCAGAGAACTATGACCTGCAACTTTTTAAAAAGCGGGTTCACAATTATCTCCTTTCTATAACCCCCCTCTTCTTATGATCGCAGTGCGGGCCGTCCGCAGCCCACACGATAGGTCTACTCTTTTTGCGTAAAAATAAATAAAATAAAAATTGCGTAGGTTGCTGTGATTTTAAATATAAACATCGTTTTAAATTTCAACTTTTCTACCTAAATGAACAAGAGTACCTACTCTTGATTAAAATTCCTATTTTTGTTCTCCCCTGTATACTGAATGTTTACTTGAAAATTTGATGCCGCCAATTGAAGTTTTACGCAATGTACCAACTTTTAATAGGAATTAAATTATCTGACAAATAAATAATAAAAATTTTACTCATATAAATATTGCAACTTTTTTTACACTATGTTTTTAAAAAATTTATCAATGTGGTATTTAATTCTAAATTTTGCGTGCTCTAATTTTGAGCAAGCTACGTCGTGCAGTTGGTGTTTGATAGCCGTTCAAAGCAGACAACCTCGTGAATTTTTACGAAAATGGAAAAAAGTGAATTTCGTGTGCTGATTAAGCATTACTTTTTACGTAAAAAATCCATCACTGAAACTAAGTAAAGACTTGATAAATACTACGGGGACTCGGTACCATTAATTTAAATGGTTAAGAAGTGGTTTACAGAGTTCTGTTGTGGTCGTACCAGCACTAGTGACGCCGAACGTCCAGGTCGCCCAAAAGAAGTGATCACGCCGGAAATCGTCGATAAAATCCATGAAATGATATTGGATGATCGGAGAATGAAAGACCATAGGCGCAATCGTGTGACCACTTCAAAAGAGTGTTTAACGATGTTCAGCCGTAATCCGGACGAATTTTTGCGCCGTTTTGTTACTGTGGATGAAACATGGATCCATCACAACACGCCAGAGACCAAGAAACAATCGAAACAGTGGGTTGCTCGGGGTGAACGTGGACCAAAGAAAGCGAAACAGAGTCTGTCAGCCAACAAGGTCATGGCCACAGTTTTTTGGGATGTACGCGGTGTCATTCACATCGATTACCTTAAGAAAGGTAAAACGATCACCGGCGAATATTATTCAAAGCTTTTGAACAGATTCGACGTTGATTTGAAGCAAAAACGGCCGCATTTGGCGAAGAAGAAAGTGCTGTTCCATCAAGACAATGCACGTGTGCATACTTGTCTAGTCACGATGGCCAAAATCCACGAATTGGGATACGAACTGCTACCCCATCCAGCATATTCTCCAGATTTAGCCCCCTGCGACTATTTTCTTTTTCCAAACCTAAAGAAATGGCTGAGCGGTAAGAGATTTGAGTCGAATGAAGAAGTCATTACCGAAACAAACGCGTATTTTGAGAGCTTTAAAAAAACCTATTATTTGGAGGGAATAAAAAAATTATAAAAATGCTGGACGCTCAGAGGTGATTATGTAGAAAAATAAAATGTTTATTTGCGGAAAAAAATTTGTTTTATTCAAAAAGTCACTTACTTATCAAACCGCCCTCGTATGTAACGCCTTGCACACTGTCAGTAGGTCGGTTAATCAGAAGATCAAATTTTAAACAGCTGTCGTGGCTAATCGTGCATACTACAACACAAAAGTTGCTGTGGGATTCTTTACGAATGAGTAGACTTGTTTTGGAATCATTAAATTGGACAGGATTACTGCTGAAACGCTTCTGCTACTCAAGATACAGTGAATAAATTGTAATGGATTAATAAATTGCTTCTAATGATTCAGTTAGAAACGTAACTCTGAAAGTTTAGTAGAACATATTGATAATAATTTTAGTAGCTGGTATTTCAGTGCAAAATTAAACCTCTACCCAATAAGTTTTCATTTAATAATAAAGAAAAATGTTAAACACTAGACAATATTCAAAATTATTTAATAATTCCCTCTTCTGTTCGGAAAAACAAACCTTAAGCTGCCCTATGAGGTTGAATACAAAAAAATCAATATCATATCCCATGAAAATTCAATAAAACATAGTCAATTATGTATAATCACTCTAGTAGCTAGTTTTTCAGTTTAAACATTTAAGCTTTCCCTTCAGGCGGTGATTCTACATGAAAAAATAATGACAGTTTACTATATAAACGTATGTCCGCAAATACTTCGTTTCAGAATACGGGGAGTTAAAGTTTTTCTTAAAAACTGACTAATATATTTTAAATTAAAAATTATATTTGAATTCCTCAATAAATTTGTGACCAAAAATTTTTCCTGTTTTTTTTTCGTATAGGGCGCTGTTTTTTTTGCAAAAAAATAATACATCTTAACGCGCATTTTCCATTTCTATAATACGTTAAGTACCAAGAACTATCTAATACAATAATGTTACAATCCGGCTCTGTTTATTTGTCGGCGTCCGAGAGTCGACCACAATTAGGGTGCATATTAATGAGCGCTTTGTCGGCCTCCGCTTCCGTCGCTAAGACTTCATCTTTCTACTTCGTAGAGAACACTTAAGACGTAGCATCTGAAAATTCATATATATATATATATATATATATATATATATATATATATATATATATATATATATATATATATATATATATATATATATTGATATTAAGAAAGAGGTTACAAAGGACTTTTTTAAGGCGGTTAAAAGCGCTTCTGGCTTTGTCAATTCGAGTTCTTATTTCATAACTATAATCCCATGTATCACTGATATTGCTATATTTTACGTGTGAATAAGACCGTGGTGTGAATTTTAGTGTTCATAATAATCAAAAATGGATAGTGATAGCAAGATCAGGAGAAGATAAGAAGGTTCGAACGTAAAATAATCAGAAGAATATATGGAGCAGTCAGAATCAACGAAGCAGAATGGTGTATCCGCTACAACCGGGAACAGAAATCCTGAACGGTCAAGACATTGTGATCCGTTGGTTTGGACACGTTCAAAGAATGAAAGACGCCAGGATGCCAAAGTAAATACTTAACCTTTAAATCTATGCTACCAGGAAAAGAGAAAGACCACGGCTCAGATGGATAGACCAAGTACTGGGTAACCTAAGGGCAATGCGGATATCCGACTGGGGAACCAAAGTCAAGGACCGCATTGCTTGGAGGCGAACTGTGAAGGAGGCCAAGGCCCACATCGGGCTGAAGTGCCCGTAAGGTAAGGATAGTGATAGCGATATGGATATCAGTAAAAATCCTCTGGAGCTGCGAAAATTGGCAACTACGGCCACGTTGGATTTCTTCTTCTTCTTCTTTTGGTGCCGTTTTCGCTTCGAAGGTTGGCAATCATCATAGCAATTCTTATTTTTGAGACCGCAGCTCTAAAGAGTTTATTATTACTGCATTCAAACCAATCCTTAAGGTTCTTCAGCCATGAATTTCGTCTTTTTCCTATAGATCTCTTGCCTTGGATTTTTCCCTGCATAATTATTTGTAGCATTTGATATTTTTCTCCCCTTATGGCATGTCCCATGTACAGCAGTTTTCTTCTCTTAATTGTCGGAATCACTTTTCTCTCCTTATGCATCGTCTCATCACTTTCACGTTGGTTATTTTCTCTACCCATGAGATCCTCAATATTTTCCGGCATATCCACATCTCAAATGCCTCCAGTCTCCTCATGTCGGTTACCTTTAGTGTCCAGGCCTCCATCCCATAGTATAGTATAGTATTGGATTTACTTCCCCAGAAATCACGAGTTTTATACCAAAAACAATACAATACATTGCCACGTCTTTTTCGTTCTCTATAGAGTACTCTGCCAGCGGTCTCTCTACTGGCAAATTATGCCCGAGCTTAGCCCTAGAGGGTAGAAGAAAAAAAAGAAAATAAAAGTGAGCCGCGCCACCGACTTAGACGGTTCAAGCCGGAAACCCCTAGATCTTATAGGCACTAGCAGAGCCACAAGATAAACAACTACGATTATGGTGAACCAAATAAATAAAATTATAGCAAAAATATATTGGATACTTTACTCACACAATAAATCAAAGTACACAGCTCAATAGCAACATTTTAACAAATATAGTCAAAATCAACAGTCAACAATAAATCAAAGTACTCAGTTTTGGCATATATCTAATGCAATAAATAGTTTCCAACAATGTACTATATTAATAAACTAAAACAAAACTTAATCGTGGTGTCAAAATAAGTCACGGCGTTATATATTTAAAAATAAATCACTTATAACCTTTGGGTATACGAGTTCACTACTCTTGTGGCCGGTTTGGTTATGGAACGGCACCTGCTACTTAACAATGGCTTCCCTCAAATAAATCCCGCATGCGGTTATTTTAACTCGACACCAAAATCCAAAATATCAACAACGAAGGTAAGATAGAATGGTCAAGTTAAAAATTAAGTGGTTTTACTTCAAAATCAAATTAAGATGGCCCAAATACAAACAGATATGAAAATAAAACCGTAGAGGTTCTGCACACTTGCCAATATCACAACGTCCTAAAAACTCTCACTACACCACTCCCAAGACTGCCACCAAACGACTGACTACTTCCCAGGCCGGATATCAAGAAAAATGACACGGAACCCACGTCAACCAACAATATTCGCAAGTCCATGCTTCACATCAAGAATTGCACTCGTCCGTGTTGGTAGCCAGCCCCATCCACACAGAAATGCAAACCAAACAATAATATAACCGACAACACACAACAATCGAGGCCAAAAACCAAAGCAAAATCTAATAACAAAAACCCCCACTCAATCTCCAACGATTAACAAAAATGCCACAGCCATTAACAATCGAATCCTATCACTACAAGGTATGCAACACTATTTACAACGAATGATATATTTAAGTTACAACAAAATACGGTACACGACACTATTTACGAGTATCTGAGGAATACAAAACTATCAGAGACCCAATTATAATGGAACTGTAGAAGGGAAAAAAGGCACGTTACAACATTTATTACTTTCATTAAGGTATGTAGAGGTCGACGAAAAAATGTAGTATGCACCTCGGCGAAAAATAATGTCTCGCCTGCTTGATAGCCTCGGCTAATGATTTGCAGAGTCGACTATAAAATAAAGTTTTTTTGTCCTTGGTACATAAATAGCTATTCTCCACGACCATTCTCGAAATATTCTTATTATGAAATTATTTTTAATAACATAATGACAGCATAAATATTCCGTAATTGTTTTAAACAATAGCGATTGCCATGGATATCAAATAAATGTCAGTTTCAAATTAAATTGGCGACGCGTTGTTCTTAAAAACTATTTTTTAAAAGCTTTGTATAAAAATGAGCCAGAATTTAAGTTAGTCAGATTTAGAATTTAAAAATATTGCTCCTGAGATTACAAATTACGCTAATAACATAACAGAAAAAATACTTCCTTAAAAATAAAAACAGAAGAATTTTTCGTTCTAAACTAGTGACAGAATTTACTTAGGTTAGGTTAGGTTAGGTATCATGTGAGTGGGGCGTGGTCGTCCCTCCACCGCGACCCTTAGTAGGTCTATTGTGGCTCACCCCTAGAGGCTACAGTTCACCGCACAATCCAGCCCTTCTTACGAAGTTCATGGTCGTATAGGGTGAGATTTTCTTAAAATCGGTAGGTTCTAGGTTGGTGTAACCAAATATGTTGAACCTTATTCTTCCCAGGCCGGGGCATGAACATAATATATGTTCAGCAATTTCGTCTTCCACGCAGCAAAACCGACAGACCGTTTGTTGGTTCAGACCTATCCTTCTAAGGTGGTATCTTACACGACAGTGTCCTGCAAGCAGTCCCGTTAGAATACGCAGGTCATTTCTGCTCCATTCTAGGATCTGCTTAGTTGTGTTTCTCGAGGGTTTAGGTTAAAACGCCTTCGAGTGATTTAGCCCTGGTATATCGGACCAGTACGTGAGTATTTTCCTCTTCGATCAGTCCGAAATAATTCTTTTGGCGGCACTTGTGTGACTCCAAAAATCGGTTCTGGTCCAGTGAATGCAGATTCGGCCACCTGTTTTGCAAGGGTGTCGGCTGTTTCGTTTTCGCCCACCCCCTGGTGCCCAGGTACCCACAGTAGGGTCACCCTGTTGTTCGCACCAAGGTACTCTAAGGATTCGATGCAATTCCATACAAGTTTAGAATTTATCTTGTTGGAGCTCAGTGCTTTTTAAGCAGCCTGGCTGTAATAGAGGACCATACTGAGGGAAACAAAAACGGACTGAAAAGATACTGCCACATTTGTCCCACTGCAAAAAGAAGAATAACCACTACTTGTTGCGTAAAATGTAGCAAAGCAATATGTGAGAACATAAAATGAAAATATGTCCTGGGTGCTGAGAAATTGGCAAATAAAAATATAGTTGTGTCTTTTGTTTTTTTTTAGATAATTAAGATACGCACTACCTACCCTAAATGTGCGAGCAATACTCCAGTAGAAGTCGGATTTGAGCCTTGTACGTCGTCAACAGTTGATCAGGAGTAAAAAACTTTCTGGCATTCCACAGAAAACCTAGCCTCTGGCTTGCCGACTTTGCGATGTTAGCAACATGTTCATGCCAAGACATATTATTGGACACCGTGACTCCCAAAATCGAGATGGAGGGACTTGGTTCAAGGGTATTTCCGGACATTGTGATGGGATGATTTGAGGAATTCACTTTCATGGAAAACGTGGCACTTTGTGTTTTTTGGGCGTTGAACTGAACATGATTGTTGGTTCCCCACTCGACGATTGCTTGAAGATCTTTATTGATGGAATCAACCTGTTTCTGCCTGAGTCTATTTGTATCATTCACCGAAAGTGATCGATAGGATGTGAAAGTTGAGACAAGTGTGCTATCGTCTGCGAAACTGTAAATGGGGTTCTTGGTGGTTTACAAGAGGTCGTTGATGTGTAAAAGAAATAAGGTGGGGGACAGGATGGAACCCTGGGGGACCCCGGCACTGGTTTTAAACGCATCAGAAGAAATACCGTCAACTGCTACATGTAAGGAGCGATCTTGCATGAAGCTCAAGAGCCATTGGCGCAGTTTGGTTGGGAGACCGTAGGCAGATAATTTACTTAACAATGCCTGGTGCCAAACGTGGTCAAAGGCTTTAGATATATCCAAGGCTATTGCACTATTGCATATTTTTCTCCCCCATTAAACGAGCATTTTTTTAAATTGATGAACATTTCGTACGACTACGAGACCCCAATTATTTGGTGTGGTTATCTGGTTTAATAATACCGTTCAAGTTCAATCCTGTCGGAAATTTGGAACGATTGTCGATTGTCTGCCGATAGTTACATGTTTAATTCGGCATCTCTTTAGGGAGAAAATGATTATTATTCATGAACGTCGGTCTTGTCTTGGTAAGTTACTCGTCCAATTAGAATTGTGGCATGCGTCTAATTGATTTTGAAATACGTTCGATGACTGTTACTCACGAAAAAATTATAAAAGGAGATCCGGCAATCTTCTATTAGTAGAGGATCCGAAGTAAAATCGACCTTCACTCATCTGTTTAATGGATAAAAATTATTTTACAAGTAATTTAGTATGTTAAAAATTATTAAAAAATGGGTTGCCTGAAAAAATCCTGGCCAGGTTATAATTAATTAAAAATCATTTTCTTTTAATTTCCACCGACAATTTTAACGAAAAAATTTTACACCAACCGTAAGTACAAAGCCTATAGAATATGCGAACGTAGGGTTGCCTACATTTTTCCCGGTCTTACTATTCGGTTGCCAGGTATAAACAGGTATTTTGGTTTTAGTTATTTTCACCTTCTTGTTTATTCTATAAATTAAACATAAGAATAAGCGCTGTTTTATTGCGAACACAATGATGTAGGGTTGCCCGCAAAAAGTCTGTCCTGAATGATAGTTGTCGAGTTTTAATAAATAAAATGTTTATGCGACTGTGAACGTGCGACGAAGACGTTCGTGACAAATATCTCGTGCAATAGACGAAGACACAGAGTTGTAGCTGCACGCGGCGTGACCGCAAGATGTAAGAGAGTGCGTATGTTAGTAATTTAAAATTTTCGACTGTTCATTTTTATTAACTTTCTTAAAAAAAGTTAAAAATTACATTGGTTCATTCTGATGCAGCATTTATAATTAAATATATATTTTTAATATTTTTAAATTATTATATTAAACCAACATGCATCAACTTTCAAATTATTTTATATTTCATATTACTTTCGTACGTATCCTACAATTTGCTCCAAAATACTGTTGTTTACTACTCTATCGGTATTATTCTCTATTGTATAAACTACTAACAGACGCACTCTCTTATATGCTGTGTCTAATAAACAAATGGACTAGTTTAACAAAAAAAAAGTTATTATTTTTTTGTCTTAACGAAATTATAATTTTGAAAAGAATCGGACCATGGTCACAAAACTCGCCAGCCATCTTAAATTTTGTCAAAAAAATCATACTGCTTTACTTTAAAAACTCCCCCCACGTACCATTTTTAATAGAATCGGGCCATAATCACAAAACTTGTCGGCTATCTTGAAGTTATAAATTTTGTCAATAAGATTATACCCCTTTAGTTCGAAAACTGCCACGTACCAATTTTCAATAGAATCGGACCATAATGAAAAAACTCGTCCGCCATCTTGAATTTATAAATTTTGTCAAAAAAATCATACTCCTCCTTAAAGTTAAAAATTTTGTCAATAAAATTATACTCCTTTAGTTCGAAAACTGCCACGTACCAATTTTCAATAGAATCGGACCATAATGAAAAAACTCGTCCGCCATCTTGAATTTATAAATTTTGTCAAAAAAATCATACTCCTCCTTAAAGTTAAAAATTTTGTCAATAAAATTATACTCCTTTAGTTCGAAAACTGCCACGTACCAATTTTCAATAGAATCGGACCATAATGAAAAAACTCGTCCGCCATCTTGAATTTATAAATTTTGTCAAAAAAATTATACTCCTTTAGTTCAAAAACTCCCACGTACCAATTTTTTATAGAATCGGACCATAATGACAAAACTCCTCCGCCATCTTGAATTTATAAATTTTGTCAAAAAAATTCTTTGTAACATGAATTATGAACTCCTGCCAACACTTACTAAAAATTCAAGTATTAATTTTGCGAAAATTGAATAAATTAACTAGGAAATAAACAAAAAACAATTATTAATTTTTTAATATTTTATCAAAACCATTTTTAAAAGTAAAGAAAAACGCTTTTAATAATTATAACCTGTAAGTACAGAACTGTTTATTTATTTTTTAAAAGAAATCCAATATCTCAGACATAATTTTATTAAAATTTTAGCATATGTACCGTACTGTAGTAGTTTAATAATTGTGTCAGTCTTAAAATAATGACCGGGCTATCATTGGAAGCGTCACAATCTTTAATGAGTCGATTTGATAACCTCTGATTGGTCGATTCGATTCATTGCTTAGTAAAGGACGCGCCGAAGGTCTTCGATCTGTTAGTAGAGATGGGCGATAACGTGCTTTTATCGTCATTACTTAATTATCGCATAATTGAATTACATTCTGAAAAAATTTAAAATAGTGTAATTTTTGGAACGTACATTTTTTGTAGTAAAAAGGTTTAACTCTCATTTAATACAATTTGTTTGTAATATAATTTTGAATAGATCTGGTCGTGCACATATTTTTTTGCGGGAAAGTAGATGGCGAACTATTATTACATGCGATTTCTCTTTTTAAATTAACAATCTGTGAAAAAAAAATTTGTAAATTGCAAAACCTGTATTTTGCATGTAGCAGTATGTACCATTTCATAATTAAAAATTGACGTTTTTCGTGATTTTTTATAAATATGGATTCAAATACTCAAAAAAATAAATTTATATTATTTGGCTGCTCCACACCATAAATCAAAATGTCAATAGTTTGATTATAAACATATTGATAACTATTAGAAATATTTCTAGAAGCGATAATTCGATATATTTAAAACGACTATCAACTGTTGTAATATAATATAATATTTATTACTTTTATCAGAAAGGAACATACTGAACCCTGAGCTGGGTAGTAGTAGGAGCAGTAAAAACGAGAACAAGGCGGGGTTGAGATAAATTGAGATGCTATTTTTCCCAAATTAAAAAGTTGATATTTGGCAGTATCAGTGATTAAATCAAAGTTCGTAAAAACGATTGCCCATCTCTAGACTTTTTACAGCTATCGCAACATTAAATCCCACCGACAGAGACTCAACCGTACTTGATACTTATACAAGTTTTACGAGATTTAATTCTCGGGAATGGGTTCTCTCCTGGGTGCGACTGGAGGGTATAAGCTTATACAGAGGTCAATCAAACTAGGAGGGGGCTTTCGTGCACAACATTTCTAATTCATCGTTTCTTCTACTTTCATGTTATCCTTTGTACGGTTCTACCATTCATCTCTTAAGTCTTCTCGGTTGCTACTGCAGTAGTAACTGGAAGATGGGGTGAATTGGTAGAACTTGTACCTGGGAAAAAACATGATTTGGAAGGGGGGATGTTTTGCACTTTTTTGAAAAAATATTTATTTATTTAATAAATAAGACTTAAAACAAGTTAAAAAATTAAATTTAATTTGGAAAATTAAAAGGAGAACTATTTAAAATGTTTGTTAATTTAATTTTTTATAAAAATGAGAGTATTAACGAAAGAAGACATTTTGTTTTTGTAAATTTACTATTTTTTTGTTCATATAAAGTGAAACGTTCAGGCTACATTTTTAAAAGGATTTAATTAAAAAAATCAAAAAGATATTTGTAAGTTAAAATGATTTCTAATTTTAAAGGTGGTAATGTTTTAGTCCACTTTGTGTCTAGGCAAAGGAAAAACTATTATTATTAGCTATTTAAAAACAAAAAAATGCAAAACCAAGAAAGTCCTGACAACGAAAATGTGAAGTAATATTATTTCTCCAAGGGGTTATGTATAAATAGTGAAAAGATTGGAAAATATGAGTTCATTAATGACACTTGTAGATTCTGTCACTAGGTTGGAATGAAAAATTCGTGATTCCACTCGTATCGATTTTTTTTATTATAATCGTGCAACAGACGATATTTTTTCACGACCAAAGAATTTTAATAGAAATTACTTTAAAGAACTTTAAGTAATAATATTTTATTTACAACCATATGTGTAATGCTGTGATTATTAACGTCATTGAAGGTCGGAAAGTGTCACATTACACACCTCTACTTCCCAACCTCAACAAAGATCAAGTAAATAAGTCTCAATCCGAATAACTACTTTAACATAAATACAGGGTGATCGATTAGTGTGATAAAGATCAGTAGCTATGTTATTATAAGAGATACAAAAAAAAATGTGTATAAAAATTGTAGGCAGCTTTTAGCTTCATATTTCAAATTTAGTTACAACGTTACAGGGTGTTCTATAACGTGGTGCCAGATCAAAGTTATGTTTTTTTAAATGAAACATCCTGTATTTTACCTTAAAATTAAAATCCGCTTTAGTTCCTTATTACAACAATATAAGGTTATAGTATGTTATACAGGGTATTTAAAAAGTTATAACCAATTCTATGTGAAAATCTTAATAAGTTCAACGGATTGTATAAATAAAAAGGAGTACAAGAATAATAATCTATTAAAGCCAAAAGTTTTAAATATTTGTCAAAGTTTATAAACACGAACGAATTTGTAAATATTTGTTAAATTGAATACAGGGTAAGTCAAAACTTAAAAACATTATTTTCTCTAGTAATTTCGAATGGATCACCCTGTATGTTATATCACTGTCGAAGACTTCTGTTACCATACTTTTATTTTTATTAACCATTCGCTATACCTTACGTTATTAGTTTTTAAGATATTTTCGTTGTTCTATGCAAAGTACTAATTAGGTATCTAAACCTATCAATTGTTAGATGGCCCTAATTGATTTGTCAGATACTGACAATTACGAGTATTTACCATTACCGTTTGTTAATCCATTGGTGTGTTACACTCTAAACTAGCAAATATGAATTTTACTCGTGACGAAATAGTAGATGAGATCTGAATATTGGGGAAATTTAATAAAAACGTATTATTAGTATCAGTAAGAATGTATTATGAAAGATATCCTGAGAGGCGACAACCTACAACAGCAAGTTTTGAAAGATTGAAGGTTTAACCGCACCGGTTCAGTTACTTATGAAAAACAAGAAAGAACAGAATCTAAATACAAGTATAAGAAATATTTTAAAAGAACAACAACTTAGTTACTACTGTAAAAATAAAACGTTTAAAAACAAAATGCACGTTTACCACATTCAATTGCACCAAAAATAAACTAATAATGATTTTAAGAAGAGAATGGTATTTTACGAATGGACTTGCAAAAATGTGATTTTTTGACTTTTTACCATTCGGAGATGAAGCTATATTTCACAAAAATGGTGTTGTTAACATATAATATCCCAAAAACTAATATTTTTAGGTATGGGGAATGGTTAATAATAATAAATAAAAGTATGGTAACAGTAGTCTTCGACAGTCATATAACATACAGGATGATCCATTTAAAATTACTGGAAAAATAATGTTTTCAAATTTTGACTTACCCCCTATTCAATTTAACAAATATTTGCAAGCTCGTTCGTGTTTATAAACTTTGACAATCATTAAAAAACTTTGGCTTTAATAGATTATTATTCTTGTACTCCTTTTTATTTATACAATCCGTTAAACTTATTAAGATTTTCACATAGAATTGGTTATAACTTTTTAAATACCCTGTATAACATACTATAACCTTATATTGTTGTAATAAGGAACTAAAGCGGATTTTAATTTTAAGGTAAAATACAGGATGTTTCATTTAAAAAAACATAACTTTGATCTGGCACCACGTTATAGAACACCCTGTAACGTTGTAACTAAATTTGAAATGTGAAGCTAAAAGCTGCCTACGAATTTAATACACAGTTTTTTTTTGTATCTCCCATAATAACATAGCTACTGGCTTTATCACACTAATCAAGTCACAAAATTTAAATACCTAGGAAGTTGGATCAGCGAGGATCTTAATCCTGAGATAGCAATTAGATCCCGCATAGAGCAATCTACAGCCAATTTTATTAAAATGCGGAACCTATTAACTGCTGCGCATTCCATGGATCAACCTTATCACCATTCAAGAGGTCTTACATAGAATGAACAAGGACAAAACAATGTTTGAGACCATAAAAAAGCAAAAGACTGCTTACCTTGACCATGTCATGAGACGGGATAAGTACAGGTTCCTGCAACTAATTATGGAGGGCAGGATTGAGAGAAAACGTGTTACTGACTGTAGACAGTGATCTTGGCTGAAAAACATTAGGGATTAGACAGGCTTTAATTCAAACTTTGTGCCAAGAAGAGCCCGAGACAGAGACAAATATGCCAGAATCGTTGTAGATCTTTATTGAAGAAGGCGAAGGAGAAGGCACTTAAAGAAGAGCGTCGAGGTGGGCAGAGACCTTTTCTTTTAACTTGCTATAATTCTTACACACGTCTTTCACTTCTTCTTCATTCATTAGTGCTTTCATTCATGCTCGTACGTATTTTAAGAAAACTTACATTTACATTCGAGAGTAATATATTAACGACATCTGTCAAGAAAGAAACATCAACAACTGCTCATTTTTCTAGAAAAAATAGCTTACTTTTTAACAGCACACATGTATTTTATCTTAAAATTCAACACATGCCCGTGTTAACTTTCACGAAACTTAATTTTTGGGTTGATTATCATTTTAAACGTGGCGCCGACTAGGTTTTCTATTCCTCTTGAAATGGATTGCAAACGAGTTTTACAAAATAATAAAAAGTCTAAAGAGTTAGTTGCGCTGTATGTTACCATTAACGTTAGAGAGCCAGCACGTTAAGTATTGTTATTAATAAACATTTAAGTCGTTAAAAAAAATGTTTGTAAAACTATTACAAACATTGGGACGAATAAGATATTGTTACAAGCCGAACCTATTGTCTGTCTGTGCCGGCGAGTCGATCACAATTGGGGGACTGCCAGCGCGGCGAAAAGACCGGCAAATTCTGGAATCTTTTTCTTTTATGTGCCCTATCCGGTAGCCTGAACGTTGGCTATCACTCTGGCTAGAGCATTTCGTTCTTCTGCTAAGTTTATGAGTTTTCCTACTAAAGGAATATTTGTCCATTCAGGAATGTTCTTCAACCATGACTGTTGCCTTCTTCCAGGTCCACAGCGCCCCTCTATTTTCCCCTTCATTATAATTTGGAGTAGTTGATATTTATTTTCTTTTAGTATGTGACTAAGATACATATGCAATTTTGCAGCATTTTATGGTGGTCATTAATTGCCCGTCAGTTTTAGCACTTCTGAGGACTTCCTCATTTGTTACATTGTCCGTCCAAGGTATGCGCAGCATCCTCCTGTGCAGCCACATCTCAAATGCTTCTAATCGGTTCATTGTACTGATCTCGAGTGTCCACGTCACCGTACCATACAACAGTATTGACCATATATAACATTCAGCCATCCGTTGTCTTAGCTTAAGGTTCAAATCGTCATTGCAAAGATCGCTGCGCGCGCCATCTCCGTTCTGCTTTTTATTGCTGTATCAGGGTCCAGTGTTGCCGTTATTATGCTTCCGAGATATTTAAACTTTGTGACACGTTCAAATGGGGTAACATCGTGGTTTAGATTGACGTTATTCTGTCAAAAAAGGCACGTCTGGCGGTGCATAGAGGTGTGTTGGTTCCTACACTTATGTATGGTAGTGAATGTTGGGTTTGGCAGAAGAAGCATGAAAATAGGATTAATGCTGCGGAAATGAGTAGTCTGAGAATTGTATAGCCGGAGTGACTCGGTTGGATAAAGTTAAGAATAGTGAGATAGGAAAACGCTGTGGTGTAAAAGAAGATGTGGTTACAAAGATAGATAAAGGAATGCTAAGATGGTTTGGACACGTAGAAAGGATGGATGAAGGAAGATTGACGAAACAAATTTATAAGGCGAGTGTGAATGGGCAAATCGGTAGAGGTCGATCTCGGAGAACATATCTCGATCAGATCAACATTGTTTTGAAGAAAGGCCAGGTCAAGAGTACCAACAACCGAAAAGCATGTATGAGAGCACTGATGAAAGTAGAGGAAGCAAAAGATGTGTGTACATACCGTAGCGGAAGTGGAAGGAAGTGGTCTCTGCCTACCCCTATGGGAAAAAGGCGTGACTTTATGTATGTATGTATTCTGTACCTAACGACTTACTACCATAAATTTTGTTTTATTACCGTTGATATTTAAGCCGTATCTTTTTTCAACTGTGTTAATTATGTCTAGCAATGTTTGCAGATTTTCTATTGTGTCTGATAGTATTACCGTGTCATCAGCATATCTAATTGTTGTTATGGGTAAGCCATTAAATTTAATTCCGCACCAGTTCTTCAAGAGCTTCTTTAAATATTTGGTCGGAATAGAGGTTGAAAAGCAGTGGAGAAAGTATACATCCCTGCCTTACTCCTTTTTGTATTGCAATATCGTTTGTTGTTATATTACCTACTCTTGCACTTGCTCTTTGTCCCCAATATAGATCCTTTATCAGCTGGATATCTAATCCCTGTTCTTTTAACATTACCAGAAGTTTATCTTGGTGAATTCGGTCGAACGCTTTTTCATAATCCAGAAAGCATATGAACACATCCCTTCGTTGGTCTCGGTATTTCTGTAGCATCACGTTGATTCCGAACAGTGCCTCCCTCGTACCAAACGAATTTCTGAAGCCAAACTGTCATTGATCTAGGCCTTCTTCGCATTTACTTCTAATACGGGCATAAATTATACGCAGGAATGTTTTCAGCAAGTGTGACATGAGACTTATCAGTCTATAGTCGCCACATTGTTTTGAATTTATTTTTTTTGTTATGAAAATAGTCGCAAAAAGGGTAGACCTATCGTGTGGGCCGCGGACGGAATCGGTTGGACTTTAGCGTTTTTCCACATGGACGGAAATACTCCTTTGCTGTATGATAACTTGAAGAGTCTACAGAGAACTGGGGTGAGCTCTTGAGCACAGGTAGCTTCTTAGGTGAGGTAATAAATGTAGACTTTAGCTAATCACGCGGGATGTCACCTGTTTCGTATATCTTATTAAATAACCTTGTTATTAAATCCAATCGCCCTACTGATCAAAACAGAATTAGCGTACTTGAAAGATAAAGATGCCAACGTGGAATTTATGTTTGTAGCATTACATTCCGGTATAAAGGGAAATGAAGAAGTAGACCAACTAGCCCGAGCTGCACCAAACAACCAGAACTCTATCCCAATAGACGAAGTATCATCATATGACATAAAATCTAAAGTGTTAAGTGCGTGGCAAAACGTTTGGTGTGCAACACAAAATGATCTAAAAAAAGTCAAAAAATATCAGTAAATCCTTGGCCCCAACCAACATCGAACAGACACTAAGTAGGAATATTGCGTTTGCGGCTGGGTCATAGCAACTTAACCCATGAACATCTCATCACATGAACTGAGTTACCAATATGTGAAACTTGTCAAATAAGTGTTAGTGTGAAGCATATTAGTCGAGTGCAAACAATACGAAGCCACAAGAAAGAAGTACAACATTTCAACGAATATAGCAGAGACTCTAGGAGAAAACATGAACGTTGAAAAAACAATAGGTTATTTAAAGGACATCGGCTTATATACGAGGGCGGTTTGATAAGTCAGTGACTTTTTGAATAAAACAAATTTTTTTCCGCAAATAAACATTTTATTTTTCTACATAATCACCTTTTAGCTCGATACATTTAGTCCAGCGTTTTTCTAATTTTTTTATTCCCTCCAATTAATAGGTTTTTTCAAAGCTCTCAAAATACGCGTTTGTTTCGGTAATGACTTCTTCATTCGACTCAAATCTCTTACCGCCCAGCCATTTCTTTAGGTTTGGAAACAGAAAATAGTCGCAGGGGGCTAAATATGTAGAATATGCTGGATGGGGTAGCAGTTCGTATCCCAATTCGTGGATTTTGGCCATCGTGACTAGACAAGTGTGCACGCGTGCATTGTCTTGATCGAACAGCACTTTCTTCTTCTTAGTCAAATGCGGCCGTTTTTGCTTCAAATCAACGTCGAATCTGTTCAAAAGCTTTGAATAATATTCGCCGGTGATCGTTTTACCTTTCTCAAGGTAATCGATGTGAATGACACCGCGTACATCCCAAAAAACTGTGGCCATGACCTTGTTAGCTGACAGACTCTGTTTCGCTTTCTTTGGTCCACGTTCACCCCGAGCAACCCACTGTTTCGAATGTTCCTTGGTCTCTGGCGTGTTGTGATGGATCCATGTTTCATCCACAGTAACAAAACGGCGCAAAAATTTGTCCGGATTACGACTGAACATCGATAAACACTCTTTTGAAGTGGTCACACGATTGCGCCTATGGTCGAGTGTGAGCAATCGCGGCACCCATCTCGCTGAGAGTTTTTTCATGTCCAAATATTCGTGTAAAATATGATGTACCCGTTCAGTTGAGATACACCTACAGCATGAGCTAACACACGCACTTTCATTCTCCGATCATCCAATATCATTTCATGGATTTTATCGACGATTTCCGGCGTGATCACTTCTTTTGGGCGACCTGGACGTTCGGCGTCACTAGTGCTGGTACGACCACAACGGAACTCTGTAAACCACTTCTTAACCATTGAAATTGATGGTGCCGAGTCCCCGTAGTATTTATCAAGTCTTTCCTTAGTTTCAGTGATGGATTTTTTACGTAAAAAGTAATGCTTAATCAGCAAACAAAATTCACTTTTTTCCATTTTCGTGAAAATTCACGAGTTTGTCTGCTTTGAACGGCTATCAAACACCAACTGCACGACGTAGCTTGCTCAAAATTAGAAAGTTGCCCACTGATAGATTATAGTTGACGGCGGCAGCACTGTTGCATTTGGAGTAACTGCGCGGGAAATTCAAAAAGTCGCTGACTTATCAAACTGCCCTCGTACATTATGGTATTTTTTTTTAATTTACACTCTGTATCTTATGTCGCTAATAACCCCAGTGGTTGAAGCGACTAAAATGAATAAAAAAAAAATTCCATATTGTCTTCATTGATTAACTTGATTGCTTCCATCGGTAATCCATCTGGCCCACATGTCTTCCTATTTTTGGCGATCGAGATGGCGTGCGTGACATCGGATTTTAATATTTTGGGCCCTTTTTCCTTTTCTATGTTTAACAACTTCAGCAACTTCATGTCCCGTACACAGCTTTGCCGATGATAGTACCCTCCATACCGCTTTCTCTTCCAGGGCCCCTATATCAGCCAGTGAAACCAGAAATGAACGAGGAAGAAATGTTAACAATATAAATATGGACTTAGCAACAATTCTCGAATGGGGATCCAATAACTTGGTAGAATTCAATGCAAACAAAACACAAGCATGTCTTTTCTCTAGAAAAGCCGATCTCACTGTGCCTAACATAACTTTTTTTAGGAGTAACCATACCACTGAAGTCATCCATATCGATGCTTGGTATTACTATTAGCAATAACCTTTCCTGGGAAAATCACGTGAGGTCCATTGCCAAAAGTGCATCCCAAAAACTTGGTTTTTTGTTTCGTGCCAAGAGCTACTTCACCTCCAGTCAGCTGCTTATAATCTATAAGGCACAGATCCGACCTGTACTGGAGTACTGTTCCCATATTTGGAGTGCAGCACCTAAACATATCCTGAAGCTACTGGATTCTGTCCAAAAAAGGGCAATTCGTCTCGTCGGTGATGCCTCGCTTACAAACTCGCTCACTTGTCTGGAACACCGTAGAAAAGTTGGCGATTTGTCTTTATTTTATAGATATTTTCATGGGCGATGCTCTTCTGAAATATCAACAATCGTTCTTCCTTTGGCAGTCTCTTCGAGATTAACCCGTCAAGTTCAGTCTTCACACCCCTTCGTGGTCACTTTGGAGACCTGCAGAACATCACTTTCCAAAGACTCATTCATCCAACGAATTGCGAGGCTTTGGAACTCATTGCCTAGGGAGGTGTTCCCCGAGGCATACAACCTCCAGAAATTTAAGAAGAACACCAACTCCTACCTTCTTTCCCTTGGTTCCCACGATGTTCTCTGAACATTACAGGATATCCCTTTTCGTGGGAACCAGAACATAAAAAAAAAAAAAAAAACACCTCATCTCTTTTACTGGTGATTGACTTAGTAATGTAATCTTCCCATGTAGTCCTTATTCTAGAATACTGCGTTTAATGGTTCCGAAATGGTAAAAGGATTATTCTGGCATTCTGTAGAAGGTCCAATAGTTTGGAATGATGGCGGCTCTTTTAGAACGATGATTTGGAAATATAAAAAGGACAGCGGTCGCGAAAAAGTTGATTTTAAAAATTCTGTAATTAAGTATTTAATGTAAAGTGAATATCCAAGTGATTTGAATAAATATATTGTGAAAAAATAGTACAATAAAGATTGCTTGGTTATTGTACCGAGAGTTTAGAATTACCGAAGCCAAGAAGTAAATATCGTAACAATATTAACGATATGAAATTATTATTTCGATCTAAATTTAATGTTATGTTCGCATAATAAAAAAATAAAAAATAAACAACTTTTTTATGTTTTCCTTTCGAATCGATATCCGTTTTTGTTGTCCCATAGAAAAATATGAAGTATTGAGATATTCCTTAGAGGAAGGGATTCCGCAAGAAAGGAAGTTGTTAAGCACAGAACTTTCGATGCCGGATGGAGATTATCTGAAAACCGTCTCCGGCACTGCGGAACAGCCTTTTTGGTTATAAAGCGAACACACAACTGCGCCTCCAATTTTAGCTGTTGATTGCGCGCAAAGTGCATGTGGAACTTTAAACTTTACTACAACAATCGCCATTAAATTTATCGTATCCTGATATCTTCAAAATAAAATATCATAAGCGACTCCTTTTAGAGATTATTAATTTACGAAATACTTTAGTGAATAGTCGCATCAAAAAAGAGGTAAACGTGAAAAATTCTTTAATTTTCATCAATATTTATGATGTTCTTTGAACACTCCAAAGAATTTTGTACCGTCTGAAAAAAATCTTGAAGTTAATTTTTCACCAAGTTGGACGATTGTTAAGTAACAAAATTTTATGAGATCTTCGCTTTCATTAAAAACAACAAAAAATGTTAAAATAATTGATCAAAAATGTTTTCGCTCTTTGATGCACTTTTATACAGGGTGGCCGACCGAAAACGAAACAGAGCCATTTGCAGGAACCTCGTCAATATTTTAGAAAGACAGTCAGACCCGTCGGTTTTTGATTAAAGGGGGACATTTTTTTGCGGTATTGTTAACATCACTACTTTTACCCCAAGTGAGGGTAAGAATTACCACAATATTTTTAAATGGCATTGGACGTCGAATAAGACGTCTTTCAAAAGCTCTTACAATTCTCTATACGATAGTCCTTAAATTTCAAAATTCCGCCTATAACTTATTGAGAAATTAGACTTTAAATGTGAAACTTATCTTTGGCAGAAGAAGCATGAAAATAGGATTAATGCTGCGGAGATGAGTAGTCTGAGAAGTATAGCCGGAGTGACTCGGTTGGATAAAGTAAAGCATAGTCAGATAAGAGAACGCTGCGATGTAAAAGAAGATGTGATTACAAAGATAGATAAAGAAATGCTAAGATGGTCTGGACACGTAGAAAGGATGGATGAAGGAAGATTGACGAAACAAATTTATAAGGCGAGTGTGAATGGACAAGTCGGTAGAGGGCGACCTCGAAGAACATATCTCGATCAGATCAACATTGTTTTGAAGAAAGGCCAGGTCAAGAGTACCAACAACCGACGAGCATGTAAGAGAGCAATGATGAAAGAAAAGGAAGCAATAAATATGTGTAAAAACCGTACCAAGGGAAAGGAAGTGGTCTCTGCCTACCCCTATGGGAAAAATTCGTGACTTTATGTATGTATGTATGTAAACTTATCTGCAAACAATCACGAACGGTAAAACTGTAAGTACGCCATTGATATAAATTTAGTACCACATTTAAGCTTGTCACGTGCCTATTTTTTCCTTCTACAGTTCCATTATTAATTGGGTCTCAGATAGTTTCGTATTCCTTAGTTACTCGTAAATAGTGTTGCATACCTTGTAGGGATAGGATTCGATTGTTTGGTTTGCATTTCTGTGTGAATGGGGCTGGCTAACAGCACGGACGAGGCGATTGTGGAGCCCGGACTGTAGAAGATTGTGGGTTGACGTTTATTCCGTGTCATTTCTTGATTTTCAGCCTGGCAGTCAGTCGCTTGGTGGCAGTCGTAGAAGTCGGGTGTTGGTGAGAGTTTTTGGGACGGTGTGATATTAGCACGTGTGCAGAACCTCTTTGGGATTTCTTTCATATCTGGCTGTATTTGGGCCATCTTAATTGGATTTTGAAGAAAAACCACTTAATTTTTAACTTGACCATTCTATCTTACCTTCGTTGTTGATATTTTGGATTTTGGTGTCGAGTTAAAATAGCCGCAAGCGGGATTAATTTGAGGGAAGCCATTGTTAATTAGCAGGTGCCGTCCCATAATTCAAACCGGCCACAGAAGTAGGCCACAGGAGTAGGCCACAGGAGTGGGCCACAGGAGTAGTGAAGTCGTATACCCAAAGGTTATAAGTGATTTATTTTTAAATATATAACGCCGTGACGTATTTTGACACCACGATTAAGTTTTGTTTTAGTTTATTAATATAGTACATTGTTGGAAACTATTTATTGCATTAGATAATATGCCAAAACTAAACTTGGATTAAAATAACCTTCTTAATAATTCTTTATGTCCAAGTAAAAATATATTTTCTTCCTACTTATTTGTAAATATCCTATAATCTTGGTATTTTAAAGGACAACCATTGTAAAAATATTTTTAAATAAACTCGATTGTTTTGGCAGTGGAAATCTTTATGTAAATGGTTAAAACATGAGGAAATTAGCAGTCTTATGTAAACGTTTGGTTTAGTGTTATTAATGAGTTGATTTATATATGTTTTACTTGTTTTTGGTAACTTGGAAAAGTCTGTTACTCTTACTTCTGTTATGGTTATTTTATAAAGTTGTAAATTTTAAATTTTTGGTTTGTTTTAGCAAGAAAATTTACCAAAGCTGTTAATTTTTGACTATATGTGTTATAATTTTATTATTAAACTGTGTACTTCGATTTATTGTGTGAGTAAAGTATTCAATATATTTTAGCTATAATTTTATTTATTAGGTTCACCATAATCTTAGTTGTTTATCGTGTGGCTCTGCTAGTGCCTATAAGACCTAGGGATTTCCGGCTTGAACCGTCTAAGTCGGTGGCGCGGCTCACTTTTATTTTCTTTTCTTCTTCTACCCTCTACGGCTGAGCTCGGGCATAATTTGCCAGTAGAGAGACCGCTCGCAGAGTACTCTTTAGAGAACGAAAAAAAGACGTGGCAAGCTATACGAAAGACGAATCGAAAACTCTATCGACAAGAAACTCATTCCACAACAAGGAGGTTTTCGCCCCGGAAGGTCGTGTACGGGCCAGCTCTTGGCTTTGACTGAACATATTAAAAGGAAATTTGGCGAAAAGATGATCACACGAGTTGCATTTGTCGATCTGTCGGCAGCCTACGACACAGTCAACCACAAACTATTGCTAGGTAAACTGTACAATACAACCAAAGATTATCGGTTAACAAAGGCAATAGAATCTATCTTGCAGAATCGGAAGTTTTACGTAAATTTGGAGGGCAAAAAAAGCAGATGAAGAGAACAAAGAAACGGTCTTTTTCAGGGCAGCGTACTAGCTCCAATGTTGTTTAACGTATACACAAACGACCAACCCGTGCCCACCGAAACACAACACTTCCTATACGCTGACGATCTAGCCATAGCTGTCCAAGGTAAAATTCTTAGGTCTGTAGAAGAAACCCTGCAGGGTACTCCAGTAAAATTATCAGAATACTACGGAAGCAACTCTTTAAAACCGAACCCATCCAAAGCACAGGTCTGTGCATTCCATCTAAACACAAAAAAAGCTGGACATAAGTTGCAAGTTAAGTGGTTAGACAACGACCTCGAACATACAGCAAAACCAAAGTAGTGTAATCGTAGATCGCTCGCTGACTTACAAATTCCAATGTCAGAAGACAAAACAGAAGGTGTCGGCCAGAAACCATATTCTGAGGAAGCTGTCAAGGAGTAAATGGGGCGCAAACCCAAATGTCTTTAGAACGATAGCCGAAACAGTATGTTTTTCAACAGGCGAGTGTGCGTGCCCTGTTTGGAACAGATCTGCACACGCCAAACTAGTCGATGTCGCACTTAACGAAACCTACAGACTCGCCACAGGCTGCATGAAGGCAACCCCACCTAGTGAGCTCTACAAAGCAGCTGGCTTTGCTGCCCCCTCCGCCCGTCGAACATCTGCGGAATATGCGGAAAAGTTCAGGCAGGCTTTCGACGACCGTCATCCATTACACGAAGCACCAGATCCGATCAGGCGACTTAAATCACGAAAAAGCTTCCTAAATTCAGTGGACCAAGAACCACCAACCAGCTATCCCCTTAACCAAAAACCAGCACCAGGTCACAATCGGAACTGGAGAACGTAGAAAAGCCTGAACCGAATACGCACTGATGTCGCTCCTGTAAGAGCGAACTTGGTAAAGTGGAGCATAAAAGACGTGGACACCTGTGACTGCGACGATGTCCAAAATATGGAACACCTACTGAACTGCCAGCACTGCTGCTGGAACGAGCTGGACGTCACCCGCTGCTGGGCTGAAAAAATGTAGAAGTTATCCGGATACGAGAAAGTAAAGTAAGTAGTACCTAGTACCCAGTTTATTTTTGCAAGGGACGGTAAATTGCCACAATTGCCGTTATTGGTCCGATTCAAACCCAAGTGTTTTTCACGTGGTGCATACACAGCAACCGGAAAATAAAATGTATGGGCTGGCATTTGAGGTGACCGACTGATGGGTTCTTTGTTTTTAGCAGGCAATTTGACTGGCGAAATATATTTACAATAACTGGAAGACGCTATTGACCCTAAATTGACTGATATATTTAAAAATAATCCACAGTATGACGAAGACCATTTTTATTTTCAACAGAACGGTGATCCTCCGCATTATGCGGCGATTGTTCGTCAGTATTTAGACCAACGTTTTTCACGGCATGGGATTGGAAGAACAAGGAGCATTGAATGGCATCCACGATCGCCAGATTTATCGCCCCTCGAGCTTCCTGCAAATGGCTCTGTTTCGTCTTTAGTTGGTCACTCTGTGTACAGGGTGTGGCGCGAAAAGTTTTAATTTAAAGTAATGGTGGATACAGTTATGTCATAAAAAAAGTTCTTATTTTGTTGTCTTAACGAAATTATGACTTAAAAGAATCGGAACATGATCACAAAACTCATCCGCCATCTTAAAATTAAAAGTTTTGTCAATAAAATTATATTCCTTTACTTCAATAACTCCCACGTACCAATTTTAAACAGAATCGGACCATAATCACAAAACTCGTTCGCCATCTTGAATTAAAAATTTTTGTCAATAAAATTATATTCCTTAACTTTAATAACTCCCACGTACCAATTTTAAATAGAATCGGACCATAATCACAAAACTCGTCCGCCATCTTGAATTAAAAATTTTTGTCAATAAAATTATATTCCTTAACTTCAATAACTGCCACGTACCAATTTTAAATAGAATCGGACCATATTCACAAAACTCGTCCGCCATCTTGAATTTAAAAATGTTGACAAAAAATCATACTCCTTTACATTAAAAACTCCCACGTACCAATTTAGAATCAAATCGGACCATAATCACAAAACTCGTCCGCCATTTTGAATTTAAAAATGTTGACAAAAAATCATACTCCCTTACATTAAAAACTCCCACGTACCAATTTAGAATCAAATCGGACCATAATCACAAAACTCGTCCGCCATCTTGAATTTATAAATGTTGTCAAAAAAATCATACTACTTTAATTCAACATGTCCCGTGCACCAATTTTTAATGGAATCAGACCATAATCACAAAACTCGTCCGCCATCTTGAATTAAAATTTTTTGTCAATAAAATTATATTTTTATACTTCAATAACTGCCACGTACCAATTTTAAATAGAATCGGACCATATTCACAAAACTCGTCCGCCATCTTGAATTTAAAAATGTTGACAAAAAATCATACTCCTTTACATTAAAAACTCCCACGTACCAATTTAGAATCAAATCGGACCATAATCACAAAACTCGTCCGCCATCTTGAATTTATAAATGTTGTCAAAAAAATCATACTACTTTAATTCAACATGTCCCGTGCACCAATTTTTAATGGAATCAGACCATAATCACAAAACTCGTCCGCCATCTTGAATTAAAATTTTTTGTCAATAAAATTATATTTTTATACTTCAATAACTGCCACGTACCAATTTTAAATAGAATCGGACCATATTCACAAAACTCGTCCGCCATCTTGAATTTAAAAATGTTGACAAAAAATCATACTCCTTTACATTAAAAACTCCCACGTACCAATTTAGAATCAAATCGGACCATAATCACAAAACTTGTCCGCCATTTTGAATTTAAAAATGTTGACAAAAAATCATACTCCTTTACATTAAAAACTCCCACGTACCAATTTAGAATCAAATCGGACCATAATCACAAAACTCGTCCGCCATCTTGAATTTATAAATGTTGTCAAAAAAATCATACTACTTTAATTCAACATCTCCCGCGCACCAATTTTTAATGGAATCAGACCATAATCACAAAACTCGTCCGCCATCTTGAATTAAAATTTTTTGTCAATAAAATTATATTTTTATACTTCAATAACTCCCACGAACCAATTTTCAATAGAATCGGACCATAATCACAAAACTTGTCCGCCATTTTGAATTTAAAAATGTTGACAAAAAAACATACTCCTTTACATTAAAAACTCCCACGTACCAATTTAGAATTAAATCAGACCATAATCATAAAACTCGTCCGCCATCTTGAATTTAAAATTTTTGAGAAAAATAACAATTTTTAATCAAAATCATATTGTCTGACTCTTAAAATCTAATATATGTAGGTACTTAAATTTAGAAAAATTGGATCAAAATTACAAGCCGCCATTTTGTTTTTTTTGCAATAGAAATTCATTGTTACATGAATTATGAACACCTGCCAACACTTACTAAAAATTCAAGTATTAATTTTTTGAAAATTGAATAAATTAACTAAGAAATAAACAAAAAACAATTATTAATTATTAATATTTTATCAAAACCATTTTTAAAAGTAAAGAAAAACGCTTTTAATAATTATTTATTAACCTGTAAGTACAGAACTGTTTATTTATTTTTTAAAAGAAATCCAATATCTCAGACATAATTTTATTAAAATTTTAGCATATGTACCGTACTGTAGTAGTTTAATAATTGTGTCAGTTTTAAAATAATGACCGGGCTATTATTGGAAGCGTCACAATCTTTAATGAGTCGATTTGATAACCTCTGATTGGTCGATTCGATTCATTGCTTAGTAAAGGACGCGCCGAAGGTCTTCGATCTGTTAGTAGAGATGGGCGATAACGTGCTTTTATCGTCATTACTTAATTATCGCATAATTGAATTACATTCTGAAAAAATTTAAAATAGTGTAATTTTTGGAACGTACATTTTTTGTAGTAAAAAGGTTTAACTCTCATTTAATACAATTTGTTTGTAATATAATTTTGAATAGATCTGGTCGTGCACATATTTTTTGCGGGAAAGTAGATGGCGAACTATTATTACATGCGATTTCTCCTTTTAAATTAACAATCTGTAAAAAAATGTACCATTTCATAATTTAAAATTGACGTTTTTCGTGATTTTTTATAAATATGGATTCAAATACTCAAAAAAATAAATTTATATTATTTGGCTGCTCCACACCATAAATCAAAATGTCAATAGTTTGTTTATAAACATATTGATAACTATTAGAAATATTTCTAGAAGCGATAATTCGATATATTTAAAACGACTATCAACTGTTGTAATATAATATAATATTTATGACTTTACAGAAAGGAACATACTGAACCCTGAGCTGGGTAGTAGTAGGAGCAGTAAAAACGAGAACAAGGCGGGGTTAAGATAAATCGAGATGCTATTTTTCCCAAATTAAAAAGTTGATATTTGGCAGTATCAGTGATTAAATCAAAGTTCGTAAAAACGATCGCCCATCTCTAGACTTTTTACAGCTATCGCAACATTAAATCCCACCGACAGAGACTCAACCGCACTTACTACTTATACAAGTTTTACGAGATTTAATTCTCGGGAATGGGTTCTCTCCTGGGTGCGACTGGAGGGTATAAGCTTATACAGAGGTCAATCAAACTAGGAGGGGGCTTTCGTGCACAACATTTCTAATTCATCGTTTCTTCTACTTTCATGTTATCCTTTGTACGGTTCTACCATTCATCTCTTAAGTCTTTTCGGTAGCTACTGCAGTAGTAACTGGAAGATGGGGTGAATTGGTAGAACTTGTACCTGGGAAAAAACATGATTTGGAAGGGGGGATGTTTTGCACTTTTTTGAAAAAATATTTATTTATTTAATAAATAAGACTTAAAACAAGTTAAAAAATTAAATTTAATTTGTAAAATTAAAAGGAAAACTATTTAAAATGTTTGTTAATTTAATTTTTTATAAAAATGAGAGTATTAAAGAAAGAAGACATTTTGTTTTTGTAAATTTACTATTTTTTTGTTCATATAAAGTGAAACGTTCAGGCTACATTTTTAAAAGGATTTAATTAAAAAAATCAAAAAGATATTTGTAAGTTAAAATGATTTCTAATTTTAAAGGTGGTAATGTTTTAATCCACTTTGTGTCTAGGCAAAGGAAAAACTATTATTAACAACTATTTTAAAACAAAAAAATGCAAAACCAAAAAAGTCTTGACAACGGAAATGTAAAGTAATATTATTTCTTTAAGGGGTTATGTATAAGTAGTGAAAAGATTGGAAAATATGAGTTCATTGATGACACTGGTAGATTCTGTCAATAGGTTGGAATGAAAAATTCGTAGTTCCACTCGTATCGATTTTTTTATTATAATCGTGCAACAGACGATATTTTTTTTACAACCAAAGAATTTTAATAGAAAATACTTTAAAGAACTTTAAGTAATAATATTTTATTTGCATCCATATGTGTAATGCTGTGATTATTAACGTCATTGAAGGTCGGAAAGTGTCACATTACACACCTCTACTTCCCAACCTTAACAAAGATCATGTAAATAAGTCGCAATCCGAATAACTACTTTAACATAAATACAGGGTGATTGATTAGTATGATAAAGCTCAGTAGCTATGTTATTATAAGAGATACAAAAAAAAATATGTATAAAAATTGTAGGCAGCTTTTAGCTTCACATTTCAAATGTAGTTACAATGTTACAGGGTGTTCTATAACGCAGTGCCAGTTCATATAAAGTGAAACGTTTAGGCTACATTTTTAAAAGGATTTCATTAAAAAAATCAAAAAGATATTTGTAAGTTAAAATGATTTCTAATTTTAAAGGTGCTAATGTTTTAGTCCACTTTATGTCTAGGAATATTTTTTTTTTGTTATGTTATTAGCGTAATTTGTAATATCAGGAGGAGTATAATTAAATTCTAAATCTGATTTACTTAAATTCTTGCTCATTTCATACAACACTTTTAAAAAATATTTTTTAAGATTTTTTTTTACTTTTCCAATGTTACTTTCATTCAATTATTATCAAAATGATCACTACAAACATTCAATTATTATCAAAATGATCACTACAAACTCGAGCATTCGTTGACCAGAAATATTTAATCGCACAACCTTATTTTTAAAATAACGAAAACGTGATTTATAAATAAATAATACTTTTTCACGCATGCATGAATCATTTATTGCTTATCAACACGTAAAAATATTTAATTGTATCTACTTAGGAATAATCTGGTATTACCGGGAACATACTGCCTTTTGCACTCAATACCTTCGTCACGCTTTACTTTTTATTTAGCAGAACAAATTATTAAACTACTTTTCCCAGGCTAGTGAGATTTCAAAGCTTTTTGTATTTTGTGCACTGTGCACGCGCGCTAATGGAGAAAGGCAGATGCTACCCGACGAGTTTGCAGTGCAATTCCCACTTACGCAGCAGCCTATGGCTTGTCTTTTTGGTACTCTTGACCTGGCCCTTCTTTAAAACAATGTTGATCTGATCGAGATATATTTGCCAAAGTCGCCCTCTACCGACTTCCGTCCATCAATCCGTCATCAGCAATCAAAGAGACATACAACATCTTCTAGAGAAATTAAATGATCAATGTAACGAATACCGTCCAAGTTAATGGTAGTTGCAAAGTTTCCCTAAAATAACAACCATGTAAACGTGTCAGTAGCAGACATCTTAATAGAGAATGTGCAGTCATACAAATACCTGGGAGCCTGGATAGAACAATCGGGTGACCAAACAAGAGAAATAAGAACGAGAATAGAGATAGCCAGATCAACATTTACGAAAATGAAAAAGTTGTTCACCAGTCGTGATATCAAGATTGGATGAGGATGTTGCGTTGTTACGTGTTTTCCGCGCTTTTGTATGGAGTGGAGGCGTGGACTCTCAAGAAGAATCACACGGACAAACTACAAGCCTTCGAGATGTGGTGCTACCGTAGAATGTGGCGTATTCCCTGGACCGAAAATATCTCTGTAGTGCCCTTAACCAGGAAAACATGTAAAAAAGGTTTAATAAATGAACTCAGTTGACCGTTCACGAGAATAACTTTGAACTCACTTAGAACGTGTCGCCAGACGAACGTAATAATGTTTATGTTTATTAATCATTCGTATTTATTTCGCAACCAAGATGTCTCGGAATGAATAGTGTGTTATTGTTTTTTACTTTGATCGGTCGTTACGCTGCTCTACTTTGCGGTGACGGTCAAGATCACGATATTAAAATGTAGAATTGCTAAACTAAATTAAACATATTTTTAAGTTCAACGTTCTTTTTTATTAACGAGAATTTTCCCGAAACTTTAACAAACCTACGAGCAAGGGACCTAACAATACACGGCGATCCTAATACATTACAATCTCTAATATGGAAGTCCTAAATTTGATGAATAAGGAATGTGAAGTCATTAACACCATAAAAAAGAGAAAGCTTTAATATCTAGGTCATATACTGAAAGGACCCAAATACGCACTTTTTCAGCTGATAGTTCAGGGAAAGATTGGTGGAATAAGGAATATTGGAAGACGCCGTGTGTCTTGTGGCTATGTTGAACTCTTCCGAGCTGCAGTCAATAAGGCCCTGATAGCTGTGATGATAGCAAACCTTCGATAGAAGATGCACTATAAGAAGAAGTTCTCTTAGCTCACTATTTTTTACTTTATTCCACCAGGTCACTTCGGCTTTACTTCTTAGACTGCTCATCTCCGCAGCAATAATCCTTTTTTGATACTTTCTGGCTGTTTATAAAGCTATGCAGTGTCCCATTTATTTGTTTTCCTGCCAACACCTGTCGCTCAATGTCGCTGTCATACTTTCCATGTCTCGTAAACTTTAAACCCAAGTACACAAATTCATTTACATGTTCCACTCCTTCTCCCTTAATCGAAACTTGTCATGCTTTCTTCTCTTTCAAAAACCATTACTTTCGTTTTGCTTACATTTATTTTCATTCCTTTGATTTTCAGAGCATCATGCATAACATTAACCATCGCCTGCAGTTCCTCAACATATGACGCTAATATGACTTGATCATCGGCGTAAAGAAGGCATTTTTTTTAAATAAAAATAGACCAGCTCTCTTCACAAAATATAATAAACAATTAATTTTAAATTAAAAAGTTCTCGTACGTCCCAATAGTGATGACCACTCAAAGCTCGCTAACTTCAGTAAAAGATGTTACCCTCATCGGTTAAACTGTCCTTTCTCTTCATCGTGTTGGAGAAGAAGGCATTTGAAAATCAAATCATTTATTTTTAATCCATACGCACTCTCTTTCAGACATTTTAAACAATCGTCTTTGTGTAAGTCAAACAGCCATGGCGAAGCCACACATCCCTGTCTCACACCTTTTTCGATGTTAAAACAGTCCTTATAGGCTCCCTTTATCCCAACACAAGCAGTGGAATCCTCGTAAAGTGATTTCGGTGCTCGTATTAAACTACCACTCACCCCATACATAGACAATGTCGACCACAATTCACTCCAATTCACTCCTCACCACTCTGTAATAGAACTTCTGACTTCTAGCAAAGATTTGTTTGACTATACCTCGTATGAAAAGACCTGATCCATACATCTCCTTCCTCTTCTAAATCCTGCTTGCATATTCCATATCATCTTCTCAGTTTTATTATTCACTCTTTTAATCAATATCTTTGCATCCGGTTTGCCGACTATGCCGAGTTGTAAAATAATACCTTGGTAGTTCTTACGGTCCTGCTGCGAACCTTTTTCCTTGTTACTAACAAATTGTTAATGATCATAAAAATTAAATTTTTTTTTCAATTGTTATAAACAATTGAATATAACTCCCGCTTATGAAATCCTACGAAATCTTGACTCTAATAAGGCAGTAGGACCAGATGGAATTCCGACAATTGTCCTGAAGACCTGTGCTCGAGAGCTCACCCCCAGTTCTCTGTAGACTCTTCAAGTTATTATACAGCAAAGGAGTATTTTCGCCCATGAGGAAAAAAAAAGTCCAACCGATTCCGAAAAAAGAAAAGAAGACTATTCCTGCAAATTATTGCCCTATTGCATTGCTCTTAGTCATATCCAAAGTTATGGAAAAAGCGATTAACACAGAACTCATCAAATATCTGGAGAAATTTGAGATAATCCATGACAGACAATATGGATTTCGACAACTTCGGTCTACTGGAGATTTGCTGGCTTATGTCACTCAGCTCTGGACAAACACTATTGAAAAGTTTGGTGAATCCAGTGCAATAGCCTTGGATATATCTAAAGCCTTTGACTGCGTTTGGCACCAGGCATTGTTAAGTAAATTATCTGCCTACGGTCTCCCAACCAAACTGCGCCAATGGCTCTTGAGCTTCATGCAAGATCGCTCCTTACATGTGGCAGTTGACGGTATTTCTTCTGCGGCGTTTAAAACCAATGCCGGGGTCCCCCAGGGTTCCATCCTGTCCCCCACCTTATTTCTTTTACACATCAACGACCTCTTAAAAACCACCACGAACCCCATTTACAGTTTCGCAGACGATAGCATACTTGTCTCAACTTTCACATCCTATCGATCACTTTCGGTGAATGATACAAATAGACTCAGACAGGAACAGGTTGATTCCATCAAAAAAGATCTTAAAGCAATCGTCGAGAGTGGGGAACCAACAATCTAGTTCAGTTCAACGCCCAAAAAACACAAAGTATCACGTTTTCCAAAAAAGTGAATTTCTCAAAAAATCCCATCACAATGTCCGGAAATACCCTTAAATCAAGTCCCTCCCTCTCGATTTTGGGAGTCACGGTGTCCAATAATGTGTCTTGGCATGACCATGTTGCTAACATCGCAAAGTCGGCAAGCCAGAGGCTAGGTTTTCTGTGGAAAGCCAGAAAGTTTTTTACTCCTGATCAACTGTTGACGACGTATTTGGGGTTCAGCACCAAGGCATTCTATTCGTCCTCTAGATTCCATTCAGAAAAGAGCCATTTGCTTGATAAACAGCTCAACTCTCACAGATACCCTTTACCCTCTAGAACACAGAAGAAGAGTTGCAGACCAGTCATTGCTCTACAGATATTTCCATGGCAGATGCTCCAGAGAAATAAAAACTCTTGTACCACCATTGGCCACATTCGGCCGAAGAACTCGGCACGCTGATCAGTCTCACCCGTTTACTCTCAAGATTGACACTACAAGGACCAATCTCCATCAAGAATCCTTCTTTTGCAGGGCTGTTACGGAATGGAATAAGCTTCCAAAATTAGTTTTTCCAGAGAACTTTTTAAAAAGCGTGTCCACAATCATTTCCTTTCTATAATCCCTTCCCCTTCTAATAGTCGCAGTTCGGGCCGTCCGCGATAGGTCTACCCTTTTTGCGACTATTTTCATAAAAAAAAAAAAAAAAAAAAAAAAAAAAATGATGAGAAAAAGTTTGGAAGAATACGGTTGACATAAAAAGAATATTGTTAGTGACAATTATAATTTGTTATAACCAATTTAAAATCGTTTTTTATAATAATAATTATAACAACAAAACATATGGTATTTTTGTATTCTTTTCACTAGGAAGTTAGTCGTGTAGACCTCTCGGATCGCAGTGATATTTTATTTTTTCGCTCCCAAGCGTAGTCGGTACACTTTGTGTACAAAAAAAAACAAGTAGGTTTAACGGAAACGCTATCGTAGATTTAGCCACAATAAAAATTTCCTGGACCCTTTTCCTTACATTTCTCGCTTTTAGTTTGCCGATACGGTAGCGTTGAAGCACTGCAGCATTATAACGGCATTTACCGAAAGCATTGTCGGACCTAAAATTGGTTTTGCGTTCAACACATTTCCGAGAGGTCATCAAAAGTTAGTAGCGTCCATTTCGTTGGTTACGGCCCCACATCACGGCAGATGCGAGGGAAGAATTTCGGGATAATATGGGAGAGGTTAATTTGGTTAATTTCACTCCTTATTGGATAGATATTGCATGTTATAGCGTTGCGTAAACACCAAATATAAAATTATTTGATAAATTTATTTTATTTTTTTTCGTGGTCATTTTAACTTGGTTTTACGTCCACTTGTTTTTCTCGGGTTCTCCTGCTCTCTTCAGCTTATTTATTGTTTATTTAATAAAGACTTTGGTAATTTAAAGTCGCACTACCAAAATCGTTGTTGAATATGGAGATTGTAAAAAAAAAGGAGTACCTTTTATTTAGAAAATTGTACTGACATTTTTATTAACTTTAAATAATAATTATCATCAAACAACAAAAACAAAACACTCGTTACTAAATACTGACAGCGTATTTAATAAAAATCTAAAACGTCGCTGTAACGTTGCTAAACATTCTCCCACCTTTAGCAATGTTGGATTGCAAAATTATTAAATGCAGGGTGTTCCTAAATTCATTGCTCGCATTTAATTATGATGAATCATTCCTGTAACGAAATTTTCTTAGCTAAGATAAAACCCCCAAAAGGTGGTAAGTAAAATTAAGTTTTAATTACCTTTCTTTACTATTCCCTCTACTTTCATCAGGGCTCTTATACATGCTCGTCGGTTGTTGGTACTCTTCACCTAGCCTTTCTTTAAAATAATGTAGATCTGATCGCCGAGGTCGACCTCTGGCGACTTGTCCATTTACAGTCGCCTTATAAATTTGTTTTTTATTTTTAACGAAAATAGTCGCAAAAAGGGTAATCCTATCGTGTGGGCTGCGGACGGCCCGCACTGCGACTATTAGAAGGGGAAGGGATTATAGAACGGAAATGATTGTGGACCCGCTTTTTAAAAAGTTGCAGGTCATAGTTCTCTGGAAAAACTGATTTTGGAAGCTTGTTCTATTTCGTAGCAGCCCTGTAAAAGAAGGATTCTTGATGGAGATTGGTCCTTGTAGTGTCAATCTTGAGAGTAAATGGGTGAGACTGATCAGCGTGCCAAGTTCTTCGGCCAAATGTGGCCAATGATGGTGCAAGAGTTTTTATTTCTCTGGAGCATCTGCCATGGAAATATCTGTAGAGCAATGACTGGTCTGCAACTCTTCTTCTGTGTTCTAGAGGGTAAAGGGTATCTGTGAGAGTTGAGCTGTTTATAAGCGAATGGCTCTTTTCTGAATGGAATCTAGAAGACGAATAGAATGCCTTGGTGCTGAACCCCAAATGTGCGATCAATACTCCAGTAGAGGTCGAGTTTGAGCCTTGTACGTCGTCAACAGTTGATCAGGAGTAAAAAACTTTCTGGCTTTCCACAAAAAACCTAGCCTCTGGCTTGCTGACTTTGCGATGTTAGCACATTATTGGACACCATGACTCCCAAAATCGAGATGGAGGGACTTGATTCAAGGGTATTTTCGAAAATTGTAATGGAATGATTTGAGGAATTTACTTTCTTGGAATACGTGGCGCTTTGTGTTTTCTGGGCGTTGAACTGAACAAGATTGTTGGTTCCACACTCGACGATTGCTTCAAGATCTCTATTGATGAAATCAACCTGTTCCTGCCTCAGTCTATTTGTATCATTTACCGAAAGTGATCGATAGGATGTGAAAGTTGAGACAAGTGTGCTATCGTCTGCGAAACTGTAAATGGGGTTCGTGGTGGTTTTTAAGAGGTCGTTGATGTGTAAAAGAAATAAGGTGGGGCACAGGATGAAACCCTGGGAGACCCCGGCATTGGTTTTAAATGCATCAGAAGGAATACCGTCAACTGCCACATGTAAGAAGTGATCCTGCATAAAGCTCAAGAGCCATTGGCGCAGTTTGGTCGTCAATTTTCCTTTATCCATCCTTTCTACGTGTCCAAACCATCTGTCATATCGATATAAAAAACCCTTTTACAGATAGCACACCAATCGGATTAAAAATGTCTTCATTATATTTACTTCTTTCTATTTCCTACGCCTAATAGTCAACTTTTTAATACCCACGTATATTAATGGGTATGCTTTATTAATGGACCAATTATTACTAGTAGGTAATTCGTAAAACTACTTTGTTTATTTGGTTATAACTAAAAAACTTCTCATGGTGCTTACAGAAAACTTGTAAAACCACCCTTTTTATAATCTTGTTATTTTGTTATTCAATATTCCCAATATGTTTGCCTCTATCGTTGACGCTCGAAGCAAAAGAACAATTACACAGAAAATTACAATGACATTGCATTGGATTGGGATTAATTTATGACAGTGTATTGCAGCTTGTAGATTTTCTTTGACTGCCATTATTGTGTCGTCGTGACTAAAATCGCTAAAGGAGGCCGGGCCTTGGTATATGTAAAAATCTTTAACAAATAATTGACACGTTCGAAAAATTCATTTGCGTTTTATTTTCATGGAAAAAATATTTGCACACGTTTATGTCTATAACTACTTATTCAAATAAAATTAATAGCTCTGGTAAATTATTTTTCCAAAAAAAAACCGTAATCACCGAACCGAGAAACGAAAATAGAAAATAAGACCCAGGAAACAGTTAGCGTTTCCGATTACCAGGGGCCATGCCTAAATTAGCACTTCACGTCTTAGTACAAATCAATAAAAATTTAATGGATCAGGACCAAATTAGGACTCCCGCAAATTCTATTTTTATCACAGACTTACCCAGAATATTTGTAAAAATTTTCTGTAGGTAAAATATACAAGTAAAAATTTTATGTGGGGTTAAGTCGGGTGAGATGACCACTGTTTTGCATAGTTGGCGCCTGTATGTTAATGCTGAGGTTTAGGCCTGTTTTGTCATTGCTAAATTATCATCCGAACAGGTATAGGTAAATAAATACACTAGAGTCTAGAGACGGGTTGCGATGCTTTCTAAACTCTACCTACATACATATAGTTACGCCTTTTTCCCGTAGGGGTGGGCAGATACCACTTGCTACGGTTATAACTCACATCTTTCGCTTTCTCTACTTTCATCAGTGCTCTCATACATGCTCATCGGTTGTTGGTACTCTAAGCTGGCCTTTCTTTAAAACAATGTTGATCTGATCGAGATAAGTTCGCCGAGGTCGACCTCTACCGACTTCCGACCATTCACACTCGCATTATAAATTTGTTTCGTCAATCTTTCTTCATCCATCCTTTCTACGTGTCCAAACCATATAAGCATTCCTCTATCTATCTTTCTGACCACATCTTCTTTTACACCACAGCGTTTTCTCATCTCACTATTCTTTACTTTATCAAACCAAGTCACTCATCTTACTCTTAGCATTTATCCTATTTTCATGCTTCTTTTGCCAAACCCAACATTCACTACCATACATAAGTCTCTATGCACAGTCAGACGTGCTTTTTTTTACACTTCCTGGCTGTTTATAAAGCTATGTAGTGCTTCATTTATTTGTTTTTTTGCCAACACTTTTCGCTCAATGTCACTGTCATACTTTTCATCTCTCGTAAACTTTGAACCCAGGTATACAAACTCATTTACTTGTTCCACTCTTTCATGTTTTTTTTTCTTTAAAAAGCCATTACTTTCGTTTTGCTTACATTTATTTTCATCCCTTTGATTTTTATGCATAACATTTACCGTTGCCTGCAACTCCGCTTCAAATGACGCTAATATGACTTGATCATCGGCCCAAAAAAAAGCATAAACTCTTACTAAGCTAAATCATTACTAAAACTTTTTTTAAAAATCAGCAAGACTGTGACCGTGTGAGGTTAGGTATTTTTGATAAAGTGAACTCTTTAGTAAATTTTTATTATTTAAAATTAATATTTTTATAATCTTGCAGTTTTGTTTTTTAATCTGTCGGTTAGTGCGTATTTTAGCTGTAGTGGTCAAAATTAATAGATATATTATTGTTCTTTTGTAAACATTGCAAAAAAATGTTTTGACTCGCTCGAACTTAGCTGTTATAAAACAGCCCATGTAGATTGTAAAGGTTGTCGTGAAGGCTATGCAGTCTTTCAAGCACCTTGACCCATCAGATCTTTTCTGCATAACCTTTAATTAATTCGATGCACGGGATTCCGAGACCATTGGCCACATTCGGCCGAAGAACTCGGCACGCTGATCAGTCTCACACATTTACTCTCAAGCTTGACACTACAAGGACCAATCTTCATCAAGAATCCTTCTTTTGCAGGGCTGCTACGGAATGGAATAAGCTTCCAAAATCAGTTTTTCTAGAGAACTATGACCCGCAATTTACAACGGATACTGAATGCAGTCATCGAAAAATGCGCAATGTCCGGATTTAGATTAAATGCAAAAAAGTATTAGTAATTAGCAAGCAACCTAATATCATAGCTAACAGTTGGGGGTGAACTATTGAAGCAAGTAAACCAAATAAAATATCTAGGCAGCATAATAACTAACAGCGCGGATAGTCAAACTGAAGTGAAATCAAGGATTGAGCAAGCTCGAGCAGCATTTAAAAACATGAGTAGGGTCTTGTGCTGTTGAGATCTAAAGTTAACTCTAAGTATCCGACTTCTCAGATGTTATGTCTTCTCCGCCCTGCTATACGTTATGGAAGTCTGGACTATAAACAAGTACGATGAAAGACAACTGGAAGCCTTTGAGATGTGGGCTTACAGGAAAATATTAAAAGTTTCATGGACGGAAAAAGTATCCAACTTGGTAGTACTTCAACGTCCGAATAAATCCACCGAAATTTTTACCACCATTAAAAGAAGGCAACTGCAATATTTCGGGCATGTTCTGAGAGGCGAAAAATACCAATTACTGCAGAACATCATGCAGGGAAAGATTTATGGTAGAAGAAAGCCGGGCCGCAGAAAAGCATCATGGCTCAAGAATCTACGTGACTGGTATAAACTTAACTCAAGCTCTCTGTTTAGACTTGCCGTCGACAGAGTAAGGATAGCCTTGTTGGTGACCAACGTTCTTGAAAGACATGGTCCTTAAGAAGAAGAAGGAACCAACAGACCCCTATGCACAGCTAGACGTGCCTTTTTTGACAACTTCTGGCTGCACATAAAGCTATGCAGTACCCCTTTATTTTTTTTTCCTGTCAACACCCTTCGCTCAATGTCACTGTCATATTTTTCGTCTCTCGTAAACTTAGAAGGTCTACAAATGTAGCATTGGAAAATATTACAACTAAAAAAAAAAAACAGTTTAACTCGTCATTTTTGAAATTGTATCGGATGTTTTAAGTAAAAAAATAAGCGTTATTATCGTTAAAAAGTAATTATGTGACTCTAGCGTAGTTTCTAATGCCGGTCCTGATTATCCATTTGGCCACTGTTCAGTAACGCGTCAGCTAGAGAGTTAGATCGATTTTATAACATTAAAGAATTTCCACGGTGCCGCGCGAAAATCAGAAATTAGATTTTTATCTTTGAATAAGTTTGAAGTTATTTATATTCCCCCTACTTTAATGATGTATTACACACAACACGGATATTTCTTTCCGCGTTTGTTGCGACAGAAATTATACTTTAATAGTAACTTCGTTTTAAGTATAAATTGTAATCGAGATTGTAGTCAAAAAATAAAAAAAATTCCAAACGTCGATAGTTTTTTTTTGTTGAACATGATATACTTTATTTTTTGGCGAAGGACAGGATTTAATATGTTGATTTTAATTTGGAGGTTTTTATACCCAAACGGGCGCTTTTGTCGCTGGTTTGAGTATCATTTTATGACTTTGCCTTCATTTCATCCAACAAATGGTGATTAATTGTAACATTGCAGTGTATATTAAAGCACTATCCTATTAAATTACTATCCAAGTGTATCAGTAATATGTATTTAATGATAAACAATTAAAATCATAATATTATCGTCATGCTTTCCAAAATACTGCAAAAGCAATTACGAGGGCAGTTTGATAAGTCAGTGATTTATGAATTTCCCGCGCAGTTACTTCAAATGCAACAGTGCTGCCGTCAACTATAATCTATCAGTGGGCAACTTTTTAATTTTGAGCAAGCTACGTCGTGCAGTTGGTGTTTGATAGCCGTTCAAAGCAGACAAACTCGTGAATTTTTACGAAAATGGAAAAAAGTGAATTTCGTGTGCTGATTAAGCATTACTTTTTACGTAAAAAATCCATCACTGAAACTAAGGAAAGACTTGATAAATACTACGGGGACTCGGCACCATCAATTTCAATGGTTAAGAAGTGGTTTACAGAGTTCCGTTGTGGTCGTACCAGCACTAGTGACGCCGAACGTCCAGGTCGCCCAAAAGAAGTGATCACGCCGGAAATCGTCGATAAAATCCATGAAATGATATTGGATGATCGGAGAATGAAAGTGCGTGAGTTGGCTCATGCTGTAGGTATCTCAACCGAACGGCTACATCATATTTTACACGAATATTTGGACATGAAAAAACTCTCTGCGAGATGGGTGCCGCGATTGCTCACACTCGACCATAAGCGCAATCGTGTGACCACTTCAAAAGAGTGTTTAGCGATATTCAGCCGTAATCCGGACGAATTTTTGCGCCGTTTTGTTACTGTGGATGAAACATGGATCCATCACAACACGCCAGAGATTCGACGTTGATTTGAAGCAAAAACGGCCGCATTTGGCTAAGAAGAAGAAAGTGCTGTTCCATCAGTCTAGTCACGATGGCCAAAACCCACGAATTGGGATACGAACTGCTACCCCATCCAGCATATTCTCCAGATTTAGCCCCCTGCGACTATTTTCTCTTTCCAAACCTAAAGAAATGGCTGGGCGGTAAGAGATTTGAGTCGAATGAAGAAGTCATTACCGAAACAAACGCATATTTTGATAGCTTTGAAAAAACCTATTCTTTGGAGTGAATAAAAAAATGAACAAAACGCTGGACTAAATGTATCGAGCTAAAAGGTGATTATGTAGAAAAATAAAATGTTTATTTGCGAAAAAAAATTTGTTATATTCAAAAAGTCACTGACTTATCAAACCGCGCTCGTATTTAGTCTTCTCGCTAGGACAATCGCGAAACCATTGTTGTAACGAACATGCCATTTTAAAACGTTGTCAATCTAAGTATCCCAAATTAAATATTGTCGCACTGGTATGAAAGTGTGTAATGTAAGTAAATCACGGAATAACTAGACCCAGATAAAGAAATTAAGTGCAGAATTGAGACCGCTCGCACGACTTTTCTCTAACGACAACCTAAACCCAAAATTACGCTAAAGAATAATAAAATGTTATATTTGGTCAGTGTTGTTATATGGAGCTGAGACCTAAACTCTGAAGGCTGCTACAATCAATCGCCTGGAAGCGTTTGAGATGTGGTTACATAGAAGAATGCTCCGAATACCCTGGACAGCTAGACAGACCAACGAAGCAGTGTTAAATACAGCAGATGCGGTTCGTGAGTTATTTGTCACTATAAAGATCAAAAAGATATCATACTTGGGGCATGTTCTCAGAGGAGACTGATACAGGGTGCTTCAACTTATAATGAAGGGCAAAATCGAAGGCAGTCGAGGAATCGGAAGAAAACAGATGTCATGGCTGAAGAACATTTGCGATTGGACAGGAATACGCAGTGCAGAACAACTATTCAGATTAGCCGAAAACCGCGAACAACTTGCCAATGTAATTGCCAACGTAAGGGGGCCTGATATGGCACCGAAAGAAGAAGAATGTAAGTAAAAAAAGGAAAGAATGCAGGTTACAGAAAATGTGTGTAGAGGTTCAAACAGCAGTGTCAGAGAAAAGAAAGCCTGGCTGGATTGACTAGCTACAAAAGCCAATCGAAGAACGCAAAAAACAACGATTGAGAATGTAAACAAGGCTAAGAATAAGTATAAAAAGTTAAAAGGTGTGGCAAAAACAGTTGCGACAAGAAAGAAATAGAGTTATAAAGATGAATTTGATAGGATATCTGACAATTTCCAAAACAATATTAAACTATTCTGGAAGTCTAAGAACAGCCAGAGGTAAAGATACTGCCTCGCAACTGAGAAAAATCAAAACCAAGATGGTAGTATGGTAAAGGAAGAGGAATGCATTTTAAAGAGATGAAAGAAATACTTCGAAGGTTTATTTGAAAAAGAGGATACACAAATACAAAGTTGCAATGAAAATGAAATTAGTACGACAAAAATTGTGGAAGCGTTGAACAGTATAAAATTAAGTGAAGGTGCTGGGTACGACAGGATAACAGTTGAAATGCTGAATGCTGAACAAAGCGCGGTAACTAGTCTACTGTACCGTCTTATTAACCTTTGTTGGAGGAGTGGTAGCGTACCAGACGACTGTTGCAAAGATGTTATCGTGCCGCTTTACAAGGGAAAAGGTTCGCAGCAGGACTGTAAGAACTACTAAGGTATTAGTTTACTCAGCATAGTCGGCAAACTGTATTAAAAGATATTGATTAAAAGAGTGACGAATGAAACTAAGAAGATGATATGGGATGTGCAAGCAGGATTTAGAAGAGGAAGGAGATTTATGAATCAGGTCTTTTCAGTACGAGGTGTAGTCGAAAAATGCTTGGCTAGAAGGCAGAAAGTCTATTGCGACTTAGACTTGGAAAAGGCCTATGACAGAGTGGTAAAAAGTGAATTGTGATCGACATTGTCTATGTATGGGGTGAGCGGTAAGTTAATACGAGCACCGAAATCACTTTACGAGGATTCCACTGCTTGTGTTAGGATAAACGGAGCTTATACGGACTGTTTTAACATCGAAAAAGGTGTAAGACAGGGATGTGTGGCTTCACCATGGCTGTTAAACTTATACATAGACAATTGTTTAAAATGTTTAAAAGAAAGAGAGTGCGTATGGATTAAAAATAAATGTTAGCAGTAATGTAAAGTAAATGTAAGTAATGGTTTTTGAAAGAGAAGAAAGCATAACAAACTGTGAAGTTCTGATTAGGGGAGAAAGAGTGGAAAAAGTAAATGAGTTTGTATTATGTCTGCATAATATAAACATTATAAATAGGCCAAATATATCCATTAAATCATATTTTAATTATATTGTCGTTAGTTTTGTAAGTGTAGATGTCAGAACATAAATAAAATGAACTTAAAATTTTACTTTTAAACGACAAAATCTTCAATACGTTACACCGGTGCCGTTTTTTTTTTGCTGAAATGACAAATGTTTGTGGGCGACAGCAGGCCAGTGTTGTTTACTTAAAATTATAATTCCTGCAAAATTTGTTTGAAAATCACAGCGTGAATCGTAGTGGTTTTTTTAAAATTTGGCTCTTTTATGCCACTTTTCCAATACTAAAATTAAATAAGATTTTTAATCTTCGATTTTAGAACTTATCTGCATAAAGGAAGCACATCCATTTTGCCATCTTATAAATGGTGGCATAATTTGGTTGATGTAATCTGCTCACGGCGATTAAATTTGCATGTGATTTTCCATGAATAAACAGAAGGCTTAACTACCTTAAGTTTGGAATTTGTATTTTTCCATTTTTGATAGAGGATATTTATAATATGATTTTGATCATCAACATCAGGTGCCTGCTAGGTGGCATTGAATAATTGTTTATTTGATAACATACCAAAAATCAGTCCCTTTTAAAGTTTTTTTTAGTCTTTCTTTTTACCGTTTAGTTAATACATTTAATCCTACTAACTCCAATCAAAATATAGCTCATTTCACCAATATACGACGGTATGGAATTAGTCACCGAGGCATCGACTTAACGGGCTCACTGTGTTGAGTGGTACATAAGTAAATTCCCCTAAGATATTAACACGAAAATTTTTTGTTTGTTATTATGCTTTTGTTGAAAGCTTTTATTTTTATTTTTTGCTTTATTGTAAACAGAAATCGTTGATGTAGCTCTCGATAAGTTTTTTGGTTAGAAATAGGCACATATTTTATTATGTTAAAAGGGAATGCAACAAAAATAAATTATCGGTACAAATTTAATAAAAATGTTTAATCATGTAGTACTCTAGGTATTATTAAGCATCAGATTTATAGTCATCATAACCGGAATCACTGTCGTCGGTATCCTCATTCGAATTGTAAATAATAACAGGATTAACTACTTCGATGCGGTTTTAACGAACCCACCATCCATAAATTTTCACATTCTGTGAAACATTTTTCCCAAATTTCAGAAGTGGCAGTATTAAGTGCTCGTTGACAGGTTTCCAAAACACTGTAAACATTAAATCCAATGTGATTGTCCCTAATAAGTTTTGCGTATTCCCAAAATATACCCAATGGGATTAAATTGGCAATGATAAACCGAAACTCTTAGCACACGATGTCCATAACTGAGTATAATTAGATCCACTTTTTTCTCTTTCGTGCCTTTTAGATATCGATAATAATTCCAGCTTAAAGCAATACAGTGGAAATGAAATATTTTCGTTCGTTAACCATTTTTTTATTTTCTGTACCGTCCAGGTGTTTGTTGGTTGCTTATTTAAAATTTCCGAATGGTACGGGGCATTATCTAATACAATGACGGATGGTTCATGTAACGATGGTAATAGTTTCTATTTTAACCATTTCACAAAATTTCTGTATCCATATTGTCATGATAATCGGCTGATTTTAATTTTGACGAAAATAAAAGATCCACCCAATCAACAAAACCATGCTTTCCACCTGCCTGCACAATAATGTTTCTTTTTTTCTTCACCGTGTGTTTTATGGACTTTATGTTATAATCCTGCCAAATTCTTTTCATTCCACCTTCAACAAAAATCCAAGTTTCATCGAGATAAACAAATAAAGAGCATTCTTGCTTACAGTGAGTATATTTTTTTAAAAATCGGTACTATACGATTTTAATGTCGGTACCCACTACAATGATAGCCCAGGATTACTAATAACTTACCTAGAAATATAACAAAGTTGGATCAACAAGCCAAATGAAAGCTTAATAGCTTAGTTAATTGATAAAATTTGTCTGGATTACTTACCCACCTCTTTTATTATGTACAATAAATAAAGTCATTAAGAACAGATTTGGTTGCAAAATTAACCGTGCTAACAAATAAACAAAAAGTCACTAAAATAAAATTCGTTACCTACGAAATTTGTTCAAAAATATTAGGGAAATTTACTTTCGTACTTTTTAAATGAACAGTTTCTAACAATAATCCGAAACCACCGTATATTCGTGGAATATGCCATACTAAAATATAATAATTATCTTATTTACTAATATGAAATTTCTGTAATATTAAACTACAAAAAAGATTTATTTGACCATCATTAAATCTTTTTATAATACTTTTATTATAAGTAGGTACCTGCCGCTACCTCTCAAAATGTTTCAAAATGGTTTGACCGCTGTAAGCAACCAACTAATCTCGCTTTCCAGGCCTGTATAGGAACGCTTGGTCGTGTCGTTGCTTCTGTTGACGCCATCGTCAAGTACTGGGTAAGTCCGAGAAAGATTTATTATGTTTTTATCTTTAACTTAAATAAAACAATTATTTAGCTTATAATATTTACTCGTGTCTTTTATTCCACTTGTGAAAATTTAGAAAAGCCCTCGTGCTCGTTATATTTTAAAGAAAATGGTAACTAACATTGTGTTTGCTAATTGAAAAAACTTTTACAATCGTGGAATATAAGAGTGCAATTTTAAAACTCTCTCTGTTGAATACTATTTTCAGAGGAACATAATTCGCTCCGGATGATCCGACCCGTGTACACAGAAATACATTTTACAAAAACTTTCACGTGCACACAATCTTCATATTTTATTTTCCGTCTTAACTCTTCTCTTTATACTGGAAACTCCGAAGCTTTACTCAGAGAACATTGATAGTGTCCAAATGTCCTTTTGTGACGTGAACCATGTCAGATTCGGTGAAATCGGAGCATAAGTTCGGGAAACTTCAAACTTCATCTGGCAAGCCGCATTGTTTGAAGTTCTCGATTCTAAATTTGCATTCGCTCTTGATGCGGAGTAATACCGAATGCTCCGAATTGCGCAGAAATTTTTCAAGAAAAACTATATTTTTACTTAAAAAAAAATTAAATTAACCTGGTAATGTACCGCAGCCGTTTTCTACAAGTTATTTGAGGTGGTTCATTAAAACAGATGCAATTGAATTGGGAAACAAATTTACTGAATCACGGTCATTCTTATGAATAAAATATAGGGGTTTTCTATTATTTTAAAGTGTCAAAAAAGGCACTTCTGGCGGTGCATAGAGGTGTGTTGGTTCCTACACTTATGTATGGTAGTGAATGTTGGGTTTGGCAGAAGAAGCATGAAAATAGGATTAATGCTGTGGAGATGGGTAGTCTGAGAACTATAGCCGGAGTGACTCGGTTGGATAAAGTTAAGAATAGTGAGATAAGAGAGCGCTGTGGTGTAAAAGAAGATGTGGTTAAAAAGATAGATAAAGGAATGCTTAGATGGTTTGGACACGTAGAAAGGATGGATGAAGGAAGATTGACGAAACAAATTTATAAGGCGAGTGTGAATGGACGGAAGTCAGTAGAGGTCGACCTCGGCGAACATATCTCGATCAGATCAACATTGTTTTGAAGAAAGGCCAGGTCAAGAGTACCAATAACCGAAGAGCATGTATGAGAGCACTGATAAAAGTAGAGGAAGCAAAAGATGTGTGTAAGAACCGTAGCAAGTGGAAGGAAGTGGTCTCAGCCTACCCTCGTAACTTTATGTATGTATGTATGTTAAATTTTTGTAATTTCTGAAATTTCCACGGAACTTTTCTACACCTGTAGTTATAGTGTGGCCAGACGAATGGTCTGTATCCACTATAATACCCACTCATAAAAATGGATCAACGATGGACTGTAACAATTATCGTCTATTTTCCTTGATCTCACATGCGAGCAAAATAATGCTGTATGTTCTTCGATCTCGGTTGGTCCACTTCCTCGATTAACAAATAGCACCTGAACAGTCAGGATTTGTTAAAGGGCGAGGTACACGAGAACAAATACTAAACGTTCAAATAACTATGGAGAAGGCCAGGGAATACTATGCACCCATATATATGTGTTTTGTCGACTACGAAAAAACGTTCGACAATGTAAAATGGTCAAAGTTGTTGTCGCGTAAATGAGACCTCATCGATAAAACAAATACATGTTAAAAAATTGGGATTGAGGGCTTTCCTTTCTTGTAACGTTTCACAAAAATCCATTCTAATCGGTATATCTTGATTTTGATGGAAAACTGTCATTTACTGATAGTTATGACGATAGGTTAACAATAATTAAATTTTTAAAACCTTGTTATTTGCAAAATTAGATATTGTTAATCAAAATGTACTCAAATGTTAAATACACCGACATGTTATTAACCTTAGGCGAGTGTTTAGACGAGAAACTAGGAATGTGAGACAAAAAAAAAAAATTCTCGTAGGCTAAAAACAACAAAAACCATTATAAACAAAATATTATATTAAATTTAGTTAATCAAGATGCAAGCTTAAGAAATATGGCAAGACAAACAAATACGTTTTTTTCAAGTACTTGGAGAATACTTAAAGAACAGCTTCTACATCCTTATCATTACAGACAAGTCCAAGAGCTATTGCCAGACGATCTACCAGTTAGAGTGTATTTTATCCTGAAGAAGACGTATTTGTTTGCCGTGCCATATTCCCTTATCATTACTTTATACCAGCATTGGTTATTACTTGATAATTTTCAAATCAAAATATTCCGAAAACGGTACACAGTATCGAGTTTTACCAAGGATACATTTTTGGTGTAAAATTAAATGATATTAAAGTTCACTTAATATTTTGATTAATAAATCCAACCTTAAAAAAGTTATGTTTAATACTACTAGGTACGAACCGTATAACTAGCGCCCCCTATGAGAGCCAGATATAAAAACAAATTCATGGGATGTATCAGCTTCTAAAACATATTCGTATAAAATTTCATTACAATGTTTCTAGTAGTTTCGGCAAAATCGTAATAAATGTGTATACGTTTTTTCTTCAACACCCTTTATCTTAAATACGGATGGCGTTACGAAAATTTTTTACAAAGCAAACCCCAATTATTTTTTAGTTTTCTACGTATCTTAAAGACGGGGTCACTTTTTTATGAAACACCCTGTATATCGTCATGGAACATTCCCCAAATCTCCAGAACACACGAATCGGGAATCATCGATTTTGTGCCAGAACACTCTCGAACGATAAACTAGACAAGTCCGGCCTTTAAGATCTTGGTCGCGATGTGTAACAATACAGTGACATAAAATAATATTTAAATATAAACTAATATTTTTAGATTTTTAATCTTTTCTTATAAGATTTTAACGCTCATTATAAATGGTGGCTACTTGGTTTTCTAGATTGTATGTTATTTAAAACAATTAACCAGAATGTTTCGAAGCAGTTTTAGTTGCTCACTTTAAAATGTTGAAACAAAAAGATGTTCGTAAGTACGCGTCGTTATCAGTAATCAATCTAACAATGTCTCAACTGAAATCATCTGCTCCGTCTTTTTGTTTGTAAAGCTGCATTTGTTTAGCATAAATTTACATTTATAGCTACCTTGATTAAATAAGTTGTGTTTGAAATTATCATCAATAGTAGATCCTGCATGGAATCTGTCGGAATCACTTATGTTCCACTTTAAACCCATAATTGCAAATTGGGTTCTTCGCTTCATTTCTCCTCTGCATCAGTAATTTTCCAGCACAGTCAGCATATCAGAAGCGGGAAATTACCCAGAAAGCTGCATAAATTTGCTGGTTGAGCTATTCATTTTCCGTAAAGTATGTTTAGTTTTGGTAGTCTGTTTCTTTTTGTGTTAAGATATATCGCTGCCCCGAGAATTAAAACAATTAGTCATTATCTCGTTTAAGTTTGATAGAACGAAGGCTTGTTTTGCTATAAATTTTTTTTTGAATATTACGTTTCATCGTTTTATACGAATTAATACGGAAAAATGGTAAATAAAATTTGCTCAAATGGAATTAATCTGAGGCTATTAATATATATAAAAAAATAATAAGTTGGTTCTTTATACAGGGTGTTAGTAAATAAGTGCTACAAACTTCAGGGTGTGATTCTGCATAAAAAAATAATGACAGTTTGATAAACCGTATGTCCGCAAATACTTCGTTTCGAGATACGAGGTGTTAAAGTTTTTCTTAAAAACTGATTTATTTATTGTTCTACAACCGGCCGAGATATGCAAATATAATTTTGTGGGTTTTAAGAGGTAGTAATTGCGCATTTTTTGACATGCAATTAAGAATTTTACATTTATCATTGGCGCTCATACAGGTAATGATCCCAATTTAAAAAAAAATGGTACGCCACTGAGATATTTTAAATTAAAAATTATGTTTAAATTAATCGGTAAATTTTTGACAAAAAATCTGTCTTTAGTTTTTTTCGTATAGGGCGCCGTTTTTATGCAAAAAAATAAAACATCTTCTCATCTAATACAATAACATTAAACCAGAACGCATATCTCTAAAAACGAAGTACTTGCGGACATACGTTTATATAGCAAACTGTCATTATTTTTTCATGCAGAATCACTTCCTGAAGTTTGTCGTACTTATTTACTAACACCCTGTATATCTGGTAAAGAAAATCCTTTTTTTTTATATGAATAATGCCGCTCTTTATCAAGCGTCGATATAATAGGCCATAATCTAAACGATTAAGCAAAGAAGGTAAACAGGGTGTTCCAAAAAAAGGTGACTCCGTCTCTAGGAAAGGTAGAAAACTAAAAATTGAATGAGGTTTGCTTAGTACAAAATTTTTGTAACGCTAAAGGTACTCTTAGTAAAACTCGATACTGTGTACCGTTTTTGGAATATTTTGATTTGAAATTTATGAAGTAATAACCGATACCGGTGTAAAGTAATGATAAAGTTATTAATTATTATTAATATTAATTAGTTATTGTTGACTTATCGTAATAACTATCAATAAATGTCAGTTTTCCATGGAAAATTTAGAGAAAATTAAGATTTACCGTTTAGAATAGATTTTGGTGAAACGTTACAAAAAAGAAAAGCACTCAATCCCAACAAAATATTCCGAAAACGGTACACAGTATCGAGTTTTACCAAGAGTACATTTTTGGTGTAAAATTAAATGTTTAAGTTCACTTGAAATTTTGATTAATAAATCCAACCTTAAAAAAGTTATGTTTATGTTCAATACTACTTGGTACGAAGAGTGTAACTAGCGCCCTTTATGAGAGTAAGATATAAAAACGAATTCATGGGATATATTAGCTTCTAAAACATATTCGTTACGTTCTGGAACGTAAAAGACGTTTACGTTCTAAAACGTAAATGTTAAACATTTGGCCAGATTATGAACGAATTAATTAAATAAATACTCAACACAATAATAAAATATGATCCGAGACTTACATAATTCGTAAACTCCACACTTTTCAGATGGTTGCTGGTTTTTAGTTTTCACTATTTTCCTTTTCACTCTTCAATTTTTACATGTTTTTAATGTCACAGATAACAGATGACAACACTCCTTTCGTGTCTTTGTCATTTGTCAATTCTGGGAAAGTATGTTACGATAGAGACGGGATAGTGATCTATCGATATTGCACGGATTAGGGAGTTATGTTTCCAGATATGGGCCATCACAACACGTAACTTATCTTAAGTGAATAAAAAAACTATTTCAAACATGACGACCATTATAAGTATTTATCTTGTACTACATGTAAATTGAAAGTACCGATGTTGCAGTGAATAAAATTTATGCCAGATCCAGTGCTATTAGTTATCGTAGCTTCTATTTATGGGTGTTTAATGAGACTGCTGTTGTAATTGTTTAGGTTTAGTGCGCACGTAGTATTATTGGCCAATTCAGTAGGCTTTGCTGAAGAGTTTACGTTTACGTCTTCGATTTTTTACGGCGAGTCCCGTCCACGAAGCCCAACATAAGAAGCACAGCTTCAATAAAACATTAATTGGCATACTTGTTTAGGCAAAGCTTACTATTACATAGTAAAACATTTACTTTTTTTAACCCATTGTTGAATTACTTTTATTATGAATTTAAATATATTTTACCTTGTATACCACTCATATTTATCGATTGAGTTCTTGGAAGATCACTGATGATTATTGTTATTTTTGTAAATATTTTGTTACACATTAAATGTTCCAGACTTTATTTAACTAGGGATTCAATTTTTTTAAATAATATGAATATATATTTTGCCAATACCTTCTATATATAAATGTATATGTAACAAAAATATTATAAAAATATTGATGATAGTGTTTTAACTGTTAAAACTAATTGTATTGATTTATTTAATGGTTTTCCAATAGGTGGTTATTAAAATAAATGATTTTTTTTAAAAAATTTACAATCGATATTTTTTTATTAAAAAAAATATAATAATAAGTTAAGAATATTAAAAGTTTTGTATTTAAATTTTTAGTATCAATTTACCCAGAAATGTCATAAAAGAAATCGCTGTATAAACAAAGATGTGCTTTGCTAGATTAAATCAATCGATTTTCATTTAACCATACTCGATTGTTCTTTGCTCTATTTCCTTTAAAAAACCATAAAAGGTCGAGCTCCATAATTAATTATCCTCCATTAACCTCGGACAGCTTAAAATTCTTTGAAAAACATTTGTAAAAAATGTCTATATATTTTTGAACAATAAAGCACTCTATGTTAATAACCGGGTAATCCTTGTTGTTGGAACTCACAATAAAAATATTTTTATGGGCCATTAGTTTATGAAATAATTGTTGGCTTATGTGATAAAAATAATAAATTATTCTGGTATTAAAATCCACTTTTTAATTGGTAATTTGTTTGCGATTCTGTATTATAAATATTGCCACGGATTGACAGATTTTAAACACGCTTATGTTAGTATGTTTGTATCTTTGTTTTGTAACTGACTCTTTGGCCTCGATTTTGCCTCACTTTAAGCGATCAGATTTAATTTAAACTTCGCGCACTTGTCAAAGACCAACGACAATGCAATAATTCGATCAAAATATCCGATTATCCTGGTTAGTTTCGCCAGGATTAATAAATTTTTTTAGAGATTCTTTGCATAAGAGTAATTGACTCTTTGGCATAGTAAAACAAATTAAACTAAAACGTGACTTTATAATCGGGCGCCCGACATTAAAGTCGGGATTTCAAAAAAAATTGATTGTGACCCATGATACAAATAACACAAGGAATGATCGATAGCCGTCTCAAACTCGTCCTCCGCGCGCATGACGTCATGCGGAGAGTAAAATTTGAATTTTTATGATTGTTCATGGAACTTGCATAATTTGATGATTTTCGTTGTTGTCTCAAATGGAAATAACTATTACAGCTCGATTACTCCTCATAAATAACTTGGAAAATGTCGTCGCCATTAAATCTGAATTTAAAAATTCATTTTTAAGGCATATGAAAAGAGATACATGATGTCTACCTATGTATCTGTCTAAATTTTTAATAAAAAGAGCTGATATGATGGAATACAATCTGAGAAGTAAGGATAATTAGTTTGCGGATAAATTTTATACCGCTGTAATACAAAAATATCTTTGTAGAAGGCTTAAAAAGGTACAATCACTTGCCAATCCAAGCTAAAGAAGCAAGAAGTTTAAGAGCATTTAAAAAATACTTAGAAATATGTACTTTGAAGTTTAAGGTATTGTAAACAATTATTTATATTCTTTTTTATCAGTATGAGTATGTCTAGAACAGAACCACTTTTAACTATGTAAAATTAAATTTGTTTGTACTAGCAATTTTGGCTAAATAAATATTATTATTATTATTACATAGGTTCTAAACATTCTAGAGATTCATCAATAAAATAGGTAGAACTAAGCAATATACTGAGGATTTTTTCATTACATAGAGAATTGTTAATAATTTGTAATAAATAAATCGTGAAGAAGTTCCATTCCTGAAAATACTCTTAAAAATTCAGTAACCATAGGAAAAGTAGGTAATAAAAGTCGGGTTCATTTTGTAATCTGTTCATTCTGAAGAACATTCTAGATCTGAAAAACAATTTTTTTATTTTGTCACTGCAGTCAATATCCCTGGCTCTTTCGAGCAGTATATTATTTTTAGAATTAAACTTATTGAAAATATCTTCCGATTTCTGACCTTGTACATAAATGCTTCGGATGGTTTCGATAAACCTCCTTCTGATAAATGATCTACCCATGTAAAATCATTACTGGCTGAGGTAGTGGCAGTGGGTTCTTTATTTTATAGCAGATAAAACCTGCCAAATTTTCTAATCCATCTAATCTTATCTAGCTCTGTGATTAGAGGGTATTTGCTTTATAGTTGAGTAACTGGTGCCTCAAATTCCTCTCAAAACTTTCCACATTGAACATAGTCTTGCAGTGTTCACATTAAAATTTCCTCGACGTCTGCAAGCAGTTATCCAAAGCTTCTGCAAGTTTTTATCACTAGGAAAGCGAAAAAACATGATCATTTTATCAAAATTCTTGGAATGGTTATCTGAACTGCATCCAACCACTGCACAACGCATTTAACTTCCAGTAAAACTCAGTTTTTATTTGAAAATTAGTTTATTCTACGACAAACTTAAACTAACACAATGAACACTATACAAACACTTCGGATGTTTACTCTCCGCGTGACGTAGCAATATGGCCACTGAGGCTCCGCCCACCTGCGCAATATCATATCTTGTTTTCTTTGCATCATGCTTATGGCCCTTCTTCGCCTTCGTAACTAGGCATTAGACTGAGACAAAATAAATTATTACGACTTACGTCGACGCACGGGTGTGCACGACGAGATTCAGTGCATTGCAGAAGCAAAGTGAAGATGGGCAGGCTAATTTAAAAACATTTAAAACCAATGCCGGGGTCCCCCAGGCTTCCATCCTGTCCCCTACCTTATTTCTTTTACACATCAACGACCTCTTGAAAACCACCACGAACCCCATTTACAGTTTCGCAGACGATAGCACACTTGTCTCAACTTTCACATCCTATCGATCACTTTCGGTGAATGATACAAATAGACTCAGGCAGGAACAGGTTGATTCCATCAATAGAGATCTTAAAGCAATCGTCGAGTGGGGAACCAACAATCTTGTTCAGTTCAACGCCCAAAAAACACAAAGTGCCACGTTTTCCAAGAAAGTGAATTCCTTAAATCATTCCATCACAATGTCCGAAAATACCCTTGAACCAAGTCCCTCCATCTTGATTTTGGGAGTCACGGTGTCCAATAATATGTCTTGGCATGACCGTGTTGCTAACATCGCAAAGTCGGCAAGCCAGAGGCTAGGTTTTCTGTGGAAAGCCAGAAAGTTTTTTACCCCTGATCAACTGTTGACGACGTACAAGGCTCAAATCCGACCTCTACTGAAGTATTGCTCGCACATTTGGGGTTCAGCACCAAGGCATTCTCTTCGTCTTCTAGATTCCATTCAGAAAAGAGCCATTCGCTTGATAAACAGCTCAACTCTCACAGATACCCTTCACCCTCTAGAACATAGAAGAAGAGTTGCAGACCAGTCATTATCTATAGATATTTTCATGGCAGATGCTCCAGAGAAATAAAAACTCTTGTACCACCATTGGTTACATTCGGCCGAAGAACTCGGCACGCTGATCAGTCTCACACATTTACTCTCAAGCTTGACACTACAAGGACCAAACTTCATCAAGAATTCTTTTTTTACAGGGCTGCTACGGAATGGAATAAGCTTCCAAAATCAGTTTTTCCAGAGAACTATGACCTGCAACTTTTTAAAAAGCGTGTCCACAATCATTTCCTTTCTATAATCCCTTCCCCTTCTAATAGTCGCAGTGCGGGCCGTCCTCGGCCCACACGATAGATCTACCCTTTTTGCGACTATTTTCTTAAAAAAAAAAAACGTGGCAAGGCAACCGAACAACAGACGGACAAGAATAGTCATGCAGTGGAGATCAAGAGCACACAAACGTGGCAAAGGGAGACCCCAGAAAAGGTGGATGGATGAAATTTACCGGAAGGCAGGTAGACATCCTCTGGCAACGCATTGCACAAGACCGTCAAAGATGGAAAATGGACTGGAAGGCCTTTGTTCAGGAGTGAACACGGCTAGGCTGCTTATGATGATGATTTTATCCTTTATTTGAAGTATTTTTTAATAATTTTTTTTGTTAGGTATTGCTGATATTTAAAGATATTACGTAATAATTAGTTGGTAAATAAATCATTTACTGTTTAAAATAATTCTCTAGGTTTGTCTATCGTAAGTAAACAGTATATTCGCAGAGGGTCATTAGATCGTAGAAGATATTAAATTAACCTGTCGGAAATGGACAAGCAACGTGTACCAACAGTTGTTAGTTTACACAAAACGCGATAAAATAGTTTTAGCTCGTACGGAAGTTAGAAACAAAATTTCATTAATGTTAAAGTTAATGATAATATAAGTAGACACTGATATGTGAATTTAACTCGGAAAATTAGTAAATATAATTTCCTCAACGGACTGGTATATGATTTTACAAATTTGCATAGGAAAATCATTTAATTAAAATATCTACTGAACTACTATTGCATTTACCGAAATGTATTTATGTGAATTAGATGTACATAAAATTTGAGAGTAAAATAATTGCGATATTACCAAATAACATGTTTTTTTTAATAATTTTGTCAACAACTATTGGTAAATCAGTCTTGTTTCACCTCGATATCTGTCATATCCGTACAAGAAGTGTTAATTAAGGAAATTTACATTCAAAAATACTTCCCCTAATGTAAAAAATATATAAAAGAGAACATACACTGCAAAAATCTGTTTCACAGATTAAGCTATTGTTGGCACAACCTGAACCTTTGTAACACTGGATCTGGAATAATTTTTTTAGAATTTAAATTTATTTTTCGGAAGTTGTTTTTTAATTAGTAGATTATTATTTTTTTACTGAAAATAGTCGCAAAAGGGTAGACCTATGGTGTGGGCCGAGCACTGCGACTATTAGAAGGGGAAGGGATTATAGAAAGGAGATGATTGTGAACCCGCTTTTTGAAAAGTTGCAGGTCATAGTTCTCTGGAAAAACTAATTTTAGAAGCTTGTTCCATTCCGTAGCAGCCCTGTAAAAGAAGGACTCCTGATGGAGATTGATCCTTGTAGTGTCAATCTTGACAGTAAATGGGTGAGATTGATCAGCGTGCCGAGTTCTTCGGCCGATTGTGGCCAGTGGTGGTATAAGATTTTTTATTTCTCTGGGGCATCTGCTATGAAAATATCTGTAAAGTAATGTCTGGTCTACAACTCTTCTTCTATGTTCTAGTGGGTGAAGGGTATCTATGAGAGTTGAGCTGTTTATTAACCAAATGGCCCTCTTTTTAATGGAATATAGAAGATAAAAAAAATGCCTTGGTGCTGAACCCTCTTTTTAATGGAATATAGAAGATAAAAAAAATGCCTTGGTGCTGAACCACAAATGTGCAAGCAATACTCCAGTAGAGGTCGGATTTAAGCCTTGTACGTCGTCAACAGTTAATCAAAAGTAAAAATCTTTCTAGCTTTCCACGGAAAAACTAGCCTTTGGCTTGCTGACTTTGCGATGTTAGCAACATGGTCATGCCAAGATATATTATTAGACATCGAGACTTCCAAAATCGAGATGAAGGGACTAGGTTCAAGGGTATTTCCGGACATTGTGATGGAATGATTTGAGGAATTCACTTTCTCGGAAAACGTGGCACTTTATGTTTTTTGGGCGTTGAACTGAACAAGATTGTTGGTTCCCCACTCGACGATTGCTTTAAGATCTCTATTGATGGAATCAATCTGTTCCTGCCTGAGTCTATTTGTATCATTCACCGAAAGTGATCGATAGGATGTGAAAGTTGAGACAAGTGTGCTATCGTCTGCGAAACTGTAAATGGGGTTCGTGGTGGTTTTCAAGAGGTCGTTGATGTGTAAAAGAAATAAGGTGGGGGACAGGATGGAACCCTGGGGGACCCCGGCATTGGTTTTTAACGCATCAGAAGAAATACCGTCAACTGCCACATGTAAGGAGCGATCTTGCATGAAGCTCAAGAGCCATTGGCGCAGTTTTTTTGGGAGACCGTAGGCAAATAATTTGCCTAACAATGCCTGGTGCCAAACGCGGTCAAAGGCTTTAGATATATCCAAGGCTATTGCACGGGATTCACCAAACTTCTCAATAGTGTTTGTCCAAAGCTGAGTGACATAAGCCAGCAAATCTCCAGTAGACCGAAGCTGTCGAAATCAATATTGTCTGTCATGAATTATTTAAAATTTCTCCTGATAATGTTCAAGTAGTATGTAAGAAATAAAAATATCCTATTTTATTTCAAAAATACATTTTTTGTAAAACGTAGTCAAAACCATCAATCTATTATAAATATGCGTCTTTACCCTTCAGTCTCGTACCAAAGACTGCCAAACTACCTAATATATCCCGCACCCCTCCTCGTCTTCCTATTTTAAGTACCCAGCAAAACATATCTTTTTGTTATTGTTACGTTTATGACTCCACCGATGGACCTTGTATACAGGGTGGATCCAAATATATCTTACTAGTAGGCCACCAAGACGATCGGATCGATTAGATATTCTAAGACCCAAGCTCTTTTACGGAATTCGTTTATCTCGCAAAATCTGCTGGACTGCTACCTCAAATAAAAAGGTTTCTTTAATACTTGAAAGCAATTTATTACGAGCTCAAGAAATCCACAAAAGTTAAAATCCACCTACCAACTTTTTTCTGATAGTTTGAATACTCCCAAGATGCTTCTGCCTGCCTCTTTTTTTTTAATTGGCTTCTTATTGAATTGTCAGTCGACGTTCCAATATAATCGGACCGGATTTTAATCAAGATAAAATTTATACCTTTCTTTAAAACGAAAGATTTGCTTTGAGAAAATAATTTAATATAATACTAGTGAATTCTTTCCTATTGAAAACGCCCCTTCCAGCTATAGAGATTTTTACTCGATTTACAGTCGATTTAACAACTACTATACAGAGCGGACGTGAAGCAATTTTGAAACATTCAACAATGCCCGTTTTGGAGAATAATACGCTCGGTGGTGTTGGAAAAATACAGATATATTATTACTCGTTTTTAGCTGGTGACGAGGGCTTACTATTGCTAAACAAAATTGTGTCACGATTTTTTATTCATTCGCGTGGTACAGTTTGTTTTTTACTGAAATATTACATTATAAGTAAGATTTTTAACACAGGAGCTATCATATAATGACATTTTACACACGTGTGATATACGAGGATGGTCTGAAAAGTTTCCGACCTTAACGTGAAGATGGCAGCTTCTTCTTCTTGGAATTCCGCTCCTATCGGAGATTGGAAATGATCACCACTACTCCAACCAAACCACTCCCTCAAGTTGCGCAGCCAAGAGATTATTCTTCTGTCAATCGTTCTCTTGCCTTTTATTTTGCCTTGAATAATTAGCTTCAGGATATTTTATCTATCTCCTCTTAGAACATGTCCTAGATATTCTAATTTTCTCCTTTTTATGGTGTTACTAATTTCTTTGGCTTTATTCATTTGGCGTAAAACTTCCTCATTTAAAACCTTGTCAACCCATGGTATTTTCAGCATCCTCCTATAACACTACATTTCAAATGCTTCTATGTTTTTTTATTTAAGTGTCCAAGCCTCCATTCCATACAATAGAATGGAGAATATATAGCATTTTAGCATTCTGGTTCTCAGTTCTAATGTTATATCTCGGCTGCAGAGTATTTTATTCATTTTTATGAAAGCGCTGCGAGCTACTTCAATTCGACACTTGATTTCTTTTGTGTGTTCTGCTGTTTTAGTTATCCATGTGCCAAGATATTTGTAAGAGGATACCCATTCCAGGTTGTCGTTATTAATATTTATAGATGGTCTATTGTGATTTGTGCTTTGGTTTTTTGAAGTCGCCATGACTTTGGTTTTCTTTAGGATCATATCTAGGCTATATTTCTTGCAGAAAATGCTTGTTAACTCAACCAGATTTTGTAGATCTTCCAGACTGTCGGCGAAGATAACGGTATCGTCTGCGTATCGCAAGTTGTTAATTCTTTCCCCATTTATGACAATACCACCGGATTCCTCTGACAGCGCTTCTTTAAAGATGCCTTCACCATATACATTAAACAAGAGAGGCGACAATACACATCCCTGTCTAACTGCTCTAGAGCTGTGGCTTCCAAACAGGCAGCATACCATCGATGGCAAAAAAATCCGGGACCTGAGACCAGAGCAGCATATGTTGAGGCTAGAGGTATATGCAAAGAGACAATAGAATGTTCAAAAGATGCTCATAATGCCAAAATAAGATCAAAACTTGTTGAATGTCCTAACGGATCCCGTCCATTTTGGTCTTTCGCCAAAGCTGTGAGAAGAAACTTCACTTCCAGCTCTTTTCCTCCCCCAACCAATGAAGATGGAACACTAGCAACGACTGCCCAGGAAAAAGCCAATATCTTTGCGCACCTATTTGCTGGAAATTCCACTCTGGATTCTTCGGGAAAACAACCCTCGAACATTACACCTATTGACAGTCACATGCCCGAGATCACCTTTCGCCAACGTACTATCAGAAAGATTTTGCTGGGTCTCAACACCAACAAAGCCTGTGGATCTGACGGAATCCCGCCGATTGTTCTCAAGAAATGTGCCCCCGAACTAACACCTGTTCTTTGCAAGTTGTTCAACCACTCTTACAATTTGGGAGTATTTCCGTCCAATTGGAAAATTGCAAGAGTACAGCCAGTCCCTAAAAAAGGCAAAAAGACCCTACCTAGCAACTACAGACCTATCGCACTGCTATCTATTATTTCAAAGGTCATGGAAAAAGCCATCAACATCGAGCTTATGAAATATCTGGAAGACTCAGGAATTATCAATGATAGGCAATATGGCTTCCGCCATCAGAGATCAACTGGTGACCTGCTCGCATACGTCTCACATATATGGCAGCTATCTATTGAAAAGTATGGAGAAACTTTAGCTGTGGCATTAGATATCTCCAAGGCGTTCGATCGAGTTTGGCACCAGGGACTTCTCGCCAAGCTTCCATCTTATGGCTTGCCCCCTCAGCTGTGTTCTCTGCTTGCTAGTTTTCTTTCAAACAGGTCTCTCCATGTAGTGGTCGATGGAGTTTCATCTGACACTCTACTCATAAATGCTGGTGTTCCGCAAGGATCCATTCTAGCACCAACACTATTTTTACTTCACATCAACGACCTATTAAAAGCAACTTTATGTCCCGTACACAGCTTTGCCGATGATAGTACCCTCCATACCGAATTCTCTTCCAGGGCCCCTATATCAGCCCGTGAAACCAGAAATGAACGAGGAAGAAATGTTAACAATATAAATATGGACTTAGCAACAATTCTCGAATGGGGATCCAATAACTTGGTAGAATTCAATGCAAACAAAACACAAGCATGTCTTTTCTCTAGAAAAGCCGATCTCATTGTGCCTAACATAACTTTTTTTAGGAGTAACCATACCACTGAAGTCATCCATATCGATGCTTGGTATTACTATCAGCAATAACCTTTCCTGAGAAAATCACGTGAGGTCCATTGCCAAAAGTGCATCCCAAAAACTTGGTTTTTTGTTTCGTGCCAAGAGCTATTTCACCTCCAGTCAGCTGCTTATGATCTATAAGGCACAGATCCGACCTGTACTGGAGTACTGTTCCCATATTTGGAGTGCAGCACCTAAACATATCCTGAAGCTACTGGATTCTGTCCAAAAAAGGGCAATTCGTCTCGTCGGTGATGCCTCGCTTACAAACTCGCTCACTTGTCTGGAACACCGTAGAAAAGTTGGCGATTTGTCTCTATTTTATAGATATTTTCATGGGCGATGCTCTTCTAAAATATCAACAATCGTTCCTCCTTTGGCAGTCTCTTCAAGATTAACCCGTCAAGTTCAGTCTTCACACCCCTTCGTGGTCACTTTGGAGACCTGCAGAACATCACTTTCTAAAGACTCATTCATCCAACGAATTGCGAGGCTTTGGAACTCATTGCCTAGGGAGGTGTTCCCCGAGGCATACAAACTCCAGAAATTTAAGAAGAACACCAACTCCTACCTTCTTTCCCTTGGTTCCCACGATGTTCTCTGAACATTACAGCATATCCCTTTTCGTGGGAACCAGAACATAAAAAAAAAACATCTCGACATATCTTAATCTCCTCACTCAGATCTTCTCCGACTTTGACTCGTGCTGTTTGGTGCCAATAGAGATTGGATATTATTTTTATGTTTTTGCTATCGATGTTTTTTCTCTTTAGTATCTATAAGAGTTTTGGGTGTTGGACTCTATCAAATGCCTTTCGAAAGTCGAAGATGGCAGCACTCGTCAATAAAACCTAGGGATGTGGTTGTGCATCTTTTGACAGGTACTCACCAAAATTTCCGCCGTTTTGGACGCGCAATGGCTATGAATTTGTCCAAAGAACGTATTTGTCACATATTAAATCAAGAATTAGGCATGATAAAGCTATCCGATCATAGGGTGCCGAGTTTGCTCACGTTTAAATTTTGGCGCCAATTAATTTCTGTAGATAAAACTTGGAAACACTATTATGCGCCCGAAATAAAAATGCAGTCAACAGTGGACTGCGAATAGGCTCCAAAAAAACTGTTTTTTAGGCTGGAAAAGTTATGGTGACTGTGTTTTTGGGATAGACGTGCATACTATGCATCAATACTTGACAAGTTAAAGGCATAAATCCCCAATCTAAAAGTGCGCTCGGAGGACAGAGATTTTCGTCAAATGAGGAGGCCATTACCTTCGTAAACAATTGGTTTGCAAAATTGACGCCGTGTACTCTTTGGAGGGGTTAAAGAAATGAGAGCATCGCTGGGAGAACTGTTCAAAGCAAGCCCAACTATTGTAAAAAATATCAGCTCCTTTGATCTCTCCGTTTATAACATCATAAATACTTTAAGGACAGAGGAACCCTCAAATGATATTCTATTAAAAAACTAGTTTAATTGTATTTAGTCGAGTAAGATTGTGGAAACCTTCATGTTTTATACTGTTACAAAAATGTTAAATAAAATAACAAGGACATCAGCAAGAATCAAATTTTATAAATGGTAAAAAAAAGCCTTAAAAAACCTACTTTAACTGTGGAATTAATGGTTAAATGTTGGTTTTAAATATTTAGAAACATACACGTATAACTAAACACAGATTGCTTTAAAAAATATTTAGACAATTTAAACCAAAACAAGTTTAGTAAAGTACAGACACCAAAAAAAAAATGCTTTTTAGAAATTACTCTTTAAAGACTTTTCTTGCCTTAAAAAATACGAATTGTTAAGATCACTTAGATTAGTTGCTAATAAATAAAGGGTCCACAAATGTAATATGCTTTTAAAAGCAGTGAAGAACAAAAAAAAATAAAAAAAGTAAAAATAAATTTTCTTCCGTGTTACCTATATGATAACATGAAGAAAAACTTGCCGTTTCAGATTGCATTCGGCTAAATTTATCAATTTTTAATAAAAAATGCTTCAAAAATTCACAGTTATTGTGAAACTTGCTAGACCTTTAGCAATCAATGTAAAAATTGGATCAATGTAAACGGTTGGAATTGACGACCCCTTTTGGTTAGGATTAATTTTTATTCAAGGTTTTCTTTAAGTTTTAAACGGAGTCTTGCCAAAGAAAGGAGTTGTAAAAAATTTTATTTTATTAAAATTCAAAAATGTATTTCTTTTAAAAATAATACCCTTTCGAAAATTTAAGAATATTTGAACACCAATTAAAAGCATTATATAAAAAAAAATAAGCCAAAAATTTGATACTGAACTTCAATTTTTACGATTTTTTATATTTCAAAATTTAGCCAATTTATCATTTTTTAATCAAAAAATTACAGAATATTTTTTTCAGAGCAAAATATCCCATTCAAAACAAGCCTATTTTTTAAATAGTTTTTAAAATATTAAAAAAATAAACTTGAAAAATTCGAAAAATGGTGAAATTTTTAATTTCGCACAACTTATTACTGATTAATAAATTTATTTATAAGTAAATAATATAAATACTAAAAATAATTAACAAATTTATTTTATCAGTAAATAATATATAATACTAAAAATAATTAACAAAATTATTTCATAAACAAATTTTCTTTGGCAAGAAATAGTTTTATGATAAAAAAAAACTTCTGATAAAAACCAACCAAATCAAATGGGGTGATTACAACAATTAGTCGATTTGATATGGAATGACCCTGATGTATAATTTAGGTAAGATATTTATATCTGAATTTGAAAAAGTTTCTTTTCTTAAGCGAAATGACAACAATATCTTAATTGCTCTTGTCACGGGTTTTTAAAAAAACATGTCTGCTCGTCGGCTTGGCTAAACCAAACGATGAGAATAATTACTGGTGCTTTTAAAACCACTCCACTCTACTGGCTACCAGTCCTTAGTAACATCGAACCACCTGAAATACGAAGACGAAATATACTGATAAGAGAGTTTAAAAAGATTTCTAACAACCCTGCCCTTCCCATTCACCAAGATTTGATTGAATTTCTTCTTCTTACGATGCCTTACAGGGTTCCTGCGTTGGCGACCGTGCCTTGAAGAATGAGGCGTTGAAAATGATAGCGCTCTCCGCGTAGGATGTGTCCCAGGTATGAAATTTTCCTTTCTTTTATAAATGCGAAAAATTCCCGATCTTCTAGTTCAGCTCTTTGGAGTACTTCCTCGTTTCTTATGTGTTCGGTCCAAGATATTTTAAGCATTCGCCGCAAGGTCCACATTTCAAAAGCTTTAATCTTACTTATTGTTCTTACTTTTAATTGTCCATGCCTCTACCCCATATAGTAGGGCCAACCACACGTAGCATATCAGCATTCTGTATCTGAGTTTAAAGTCTACAAGGAATTTTTAAAGTTTTGTAAAGACTGTTCTTGCTTGTTCTATCCTGCTTCTTATCTCTTGGTCTGGGTCCCATTTTTCATTCAGCATAAAACCCAGGTATTTGAACCCTGCGACTCTCTCAATAACTTCTCCATTTATTCTAGTGTTTGGGGGATTGTTTTTCCTCACTACCATTACTTTGGTTTTATTTATGTTAATTTTCAACCCCACTGTTTCACTTGCTTCGTTAATCAGATTAAGCAGTGTCTGGAGATCATTTACATTATCTGCTAGTATCGCAGTGTCGTCTGCATATCTGATATTGTTTACGGGGATCCCGTTTATTTTAATACGTATAGGGCTCTCTGAAATTGCCTCTGTAAATGCTCTTTCTGTATATAAGTTAAAAAGCATTGGAGACAGGATACAACCCTGTCTCACGCCCTTTTTTATCTTAAACAGTTCCGTTATTGAGCTATTTATTCAAATTTCTGCTTTCTGGTTCCAGTATAGGTTGATTATAAGACTTATGTCTTTATCGTCTAGTCCTATATTTTTCAAATATGTTATCAGGAGATCATGTTTGATGTTGTCAAATGCCTTTTCGTAGTCTATAAAGCATATATAAGCATCTTTTCTTTGATCTTAATTGAATTTAGAGGACTCAAATCAAGAAATCCTCCTGTGAAGAATGCGCAACAACTACTAAGTCAAAACTATGATGGTGCTGAAACTTGGCGTACGAACTGGAGAAGCAAAGTAAATCCCAGACTGTACCCTCTCCAAACCCTCCAGCGGGCTTTCATCTACCAAGGAAAACCTGGGTAGCACTCACCAGAATAAGGACAGGTCATCGCCGATGTGGAGCTACCTTATATAAATGGAACATGAGACCCAAACCGACCCTGGGTACGACTGTGATGCTTAAGACGATATTGACATGCCCGCCATATTAAAAATCTAATTATTCTACTCACGCTGTTAATATACATTACTTTGCAGCAAAATTTTGGGGACAATTTTAATAATTACAGTTAAATGTCGGAAAGTTATTAACTTTTTTCAGATGAAAAAAATAGCTTGGAAATTTTTTTTATTTTGAAAATATTATGATTTTGGTAACTTTCCGACATAATTTACATTTAAAGTAACAAAATAGTTTAATTATGTATTACCATAAATTGTTTAGTTTTTAAATAAAGTGAAGAAGTAACATTAAATTATCGTCCGCTGCGAAATTGTCGAGCGGTGTTATCAACGACAAATGTTCGCAGAAAATGCCTAATACAATGTAAGAGAAAGTATATGAGAGATATGTCGTCACTTATTTATTGGATGTGTGGGGAGATTTAAAGCAAGACTGACAGAGCGGTTAATAACGGGCGTGAGCAATTTCGTCATAAGAACAAACCATTCATCATATTGTTAACAACTGCCCACTCAGAAAATTTACTGGCACTGATGACGACTTCTTGAGAGCAACACCACAGGCTGTGGAATGGTTGCGAAACCTGAGTGTGGAATTATGATGCTCAATATCTATTTTATCTCATGGTATTTTTATATTTACATCTTTATTTTATTTTGATTGTATTTTATATTTTAATTCTGTGTTATCTACATGTGTGTTAAGCCATAAGCTAAATAAACAAAAAATAAAAGAACATGTGTTATAACTATTTGTTGGAATAAATATTTTTCATACCATAAATTACAGCAATAGAATCCTAAAAATTTATCAAAAAAAAAGATGTGTGCACTACGTGCGCATATTAGAAGTGAAACCTTTAACGATTAAACGGCCAGGATTAAATTCAATTGTACTGTATATATAAGGAATATTATAAGGATTGGAATGAAGTATTTATAGAACGACATACACCACTGTTAGCATATGAATATTATTCTTAATTTATTTCTGAAATTTGTGCTTTGTTAACGAACATGATTGTAGGTACTGAGATGACGAAAATTGTCACCTGTTTCGACAGGATAATACTCAGTTTCCAGCGAAGATCAATGTAGCTGGTATTTTAGGAAATGAGATAATTGGACTACTTTTTATTGACCAAAACCTAACGGGAGAATTGTACCACAATTAATAGACCCGATGATTGTTAGTAAAAATCCAAGAAGAACTGGATTGTGCTCTGAACTGTAACCTCTAGGGGTGAGACATAATAGACCTGTTAAGGGTCGTAGTGGTGGGGCTACCTACGCCCCATTCACATGATACCTAACCTAGTCACTAGAAAGAAAAGTTGATGTACAGGGAAATATGGTGCTGGATGAACAGAATAATATATACCTTCAACAGAATGGAGTTACACCACATTACGCACTATCTGCAAGACAATGGCTAGACGAACGATTTCCAAGACATTGGATTGGCAGCAGGGGTTTTATGGAATATCCAACAAGATCTCCAGATCTTACATCACTAGACCTTTTTCAGTGAGGTTATTTAAAAACATTAGTTTACAAAACTCCTTACGAAAACTTTAAAGAACTGAAGCTTAAAATAACTGAAGAATGTAGTCGAATTACCAGAGAAACTGCAAATAGTACAAAAAGAATTTGAAAATAGGTAGTAATATTATTTCCTTCAAAAAAACGGTCATGGCACCTAGAAGAAGAAGATTGCCTACAAAATAGCAAAGCACACTTTGAACAGTTACTATAAATACATTTAAGGAACTGCTTGTAATTAACTTCATTTTAGTATCTGTTGCTATGTTTAATGTTATCTGCAAAATAAATTGTTTGTATGGCTAATTTAAATGTTTTTTGGTATTTAATTTGATGTATTACAAAGTAGGGGTTGCTATTTGACATTTTAAAGAGGGGGTGGGGAATGTTAAAGTGGTGCCACTGGTAAACAGCAGAATAACATTTTTAAACCTCCCCCTTGATTTAAAATTCGACGTGTTTTTTGTTTTTTTACATTTACGCAAAATTAAAAGTTATTTGGACTGGCTGGTTTTGAAATGAAAGCATATTATTAAATTTGTTGCACACGTTTAGGTGTTTATACATAATAAAACGACTATAGCGGTTTACTACTGCATTTCGATGCAATATCCATTAAAATTACATGTAAACAACTAGACGTGTATTCAAAATGACCGGTAACACTAACTTTACATTGAATAATTTAATCTATCAAAAACAATAACGACCTTATAGCCGATGAAAATTTAAATTTCACGTATTGTTACTAATAAACCATTTACCTATTTGTATAAAACAAAATTCACATGGTGATATTACAGTTTTCCAGAATTTCTTCATTATTAGAAACAATGGCAGAAACGCATGCAATATTGTGTGCATAAGAACGGCGCCCAATACGAAAAAAAGGCAAGAGAGATTTTTTGTCACAAATTTACCGAGAAATTCAAACATGATTTTTAATTTAAAATATCTCAGTGGCGTACCATTTTTTTCATTAAAATAATTGGGATCTTTATTCTTATGTGCGCCAAAGATAAACATAAAATTTTAAATTGCATGTAAAAAAATGTGTAATAACTTCCTCTTAAAACCCACCAAATTTTATTTGCATATCTCAGAACAATAAAAACATCGTCAGTTATTAAGAAAAACTTGAACATCCCGTATCTCTGAAACGAAGTATTTGCGGACATACCTATTTACTAACACCCTGTATATCAATATTAATATTATCTCCATAAATCTATAGATATTCTCAAAGGAAAAAGAAAAATGTTTGAACTACAGTATAAAGAAATAAGAAAACAAAAAACACGGCAAAATTAAAGTAAATAAATATAAACTGAGAACGAGACAGAAGAATATACGAGGTAATTGGAAACAGGGCAAATGTAACATACAAAAAAAATGATTAGCTAAACGGAAGATTCTACAAAAAAAAAGCAGCAGTGACAAAATATTCCAATAATACAAGGGTAAAAAAATACTAAAATAGCCTAACAATAAATGAAAGTACACATATAATAAAAATATGGTAAAAGTATTATAGCAGACTGCTTTATGCAGATGATATTAAGGACTATGGGGAGGTAGAAAACATAGTAGCAGATCCTGAAGACGAAACTGTCCCTCTGGAATAAAAACAGCAAAAAAAAAGAACTGTAAGAGGAAAAGCCACAAGTGTAGACAAAATAGCAGCACAGATGTTAAAGTGTGACGACGAACGGCTTCAGTGGAGAATATCCAAACTATTATTATAAAAATTTGAACGGAAAACAAAATGCCAAACGAATAAATCACAGAAATATTAACACCCATTTACTTGTCCCACTCTTTCTACCTGAATCAGAACAATGATAGTCAATTAAAAATAATAAAATTAATGTTGTATTTGGATTTTAAATTTTTAAAATTGGTTTTTGGAGGACTTTTTAAAAGTAATGAAAATTATTTAGTCCCAAAACTTTTAATTAAATTTATAATTTATATTGACACATTGTTTAAATCAATACGTATATACTTTATAGATTCCATCCAAGTTTCTTCTGAGAGTAAAGAAGAAATGGAGGAAAGGATGAGGTGTAACAAAATTTAGGTATTTTTAAGTGGATGTCAATCTTCACTTAAACAGTTATGAAAAATATGTACCACCAACCAATATTAGAAAATAAGGGTTAGGGTTTAGTCAAAAGGATTCACGTTTTAACAAAAATTTTAAAACCCTCCATTAGAAAAATAATTACTGGCAAGGTATGTCTTCCAAGAAATAAGCGAAAATAAAAACCTTTGATCAGTGTAAATCAATGTATGATGAAGAATATTGGAAAAAAGGTGTATAATTTTTATTATAATAACATGGTTTTTATCTTTTTATTTGTTACAACAAATTGCTCCTCTACAAGCAAATCATGAAACCTGTATGGACGTATAGCATCCAACTTTGGGGATGTGCCAGCAAGAGTAATATTCAAATACAGAGATTCCAAAATAAAAATTTACGGGGCAGTGTAGATGCACCCTGGTATTTCCACAACAGTGACCAGTCATAAACAACGACTTCTAGACCATGTGAATGTCGAGGCCATCCAGCTCCTCGACAACACAATCCAGAAAAGAAGACTCAAGAGGACGAAGCCTTACGAGCTAATTAAATAAAAAGCCAGTGTAAAAGCAGAGCAAAGTGCGGTAGTACACAATCGTATTAGTGTAAGATCTACTTTAGAACCTAAGGACTTCTAAGAATTAAGATTTTTAGTAATAAGTTAGGTTAAATTTAAATTGTTCATTGATCGCATTATTTGATCAGATTACAATAACAATAAAACAAAAAACAAAAAATTTTATATGATTAAAAATAATATCAAGTTGGTACCGGGTTTCCCATAAAAATCCAAAAGTGCTCATTTGGGAAGTCTTAAGGATCTGGAGCTGCATTCTGTCGGAGTTTCTTACAATCCTTATGGCTTAGCCAGGAAAGGGACAAAAATTTCTCGTAACGACTGATTCGTTAATCGTACGAATTGCTCTCATTTAGTTGCAGTCCAGCTGTTTAAGAAATTATTAAGGCGTAGTGCTTCGATTATGTTACGTACATGGTACGTAACATTCTAGATCAGTAGTAGTAGGTTACATTAGGTTAGGTATCACGTGAGTGGGGCGTAGGTCGCCCCTCCACTACGACCATTAGTAGGTCTATTGTGGCTCACCCCTAGAGGTTACAGTTCACTGCACAATCCAGCCCTTCCCACGAAGTTCATGGTTGTATGGGGTGAGATTTTCTTGAAATTGGTAGGTTCTAGGTTCGTACAACCAAATATGTTAAACCTTATTCTTACTAGGCAGGGACATGGTAATAATATACGTTCAGCAGTTTCGTCTTCCACGCAGCAAAACCGACAATCCGTTTGATGATTTAGACCTACCCTTTCGGGGTGGTATCTTAGACGACAGTGTATTAGTTTCACCTGTATCTTGTATGTATGTATGTTTGTAACTGACTCTTTGGCCTCGATTTTGCCTTACTTTAAGCGATCAGATTAAATTTAAACTTTACACACTTGTCAAAGACCAACGACAATGCAATAAATCGATTAAAATATCCGATTATCCTGATTACTTTCGCCAGGATTCATAAATTTCTTTAGGTATCCTTTGCATGCGATTAAGAGAGATAGAAATGGTGCGTAAACTAAGCATGCGCGTAGAAAAAATATTAAAACAATTCATCGCATCGGTGGTTCAGTGGTAGACTGCTCGCCTGTCACGCGGGCGGCCCGGATTCGATGATGCATTTTTTTTGTGCTTTTACCATTTAATACATAATTTTTTTAGTGAGTAAAACAAATCGAACTAAAAAGCGAAAAATAAATTATAAATATTTCGATGCAAATTTGTTAATCAAGTCGAAGGCCTGTAAGAGAGTAAGCCGATTGGCGTGTAATTAACACGGTATTGAAGTTTATCCGAATTTTATCACTGATACTACCAAACAAAAATGAAAAATTGTATTTTAAATTTGGTATTTCGCGTTGTTTGATAATTACATTTGAAATGTATATATTAAAGTAAATTTCTGTAGGTTAACCCGCATAAATAATTTCGCAGAATTTATGGAACAACACGGTGTTTTCTGTGATCTCTTTGTATTTCATACGGAAACAGATGCAAAAAAGAACTTCCCGCCAACTGGCTTAGCTCCTTTATCCTTGTTTATCCGTGGAAAGTAGGTCTTGGACGGTATAATGTGACAAAGTCGCGCCTCAAATATTATTTTTAGGAATTTTTTTACAAAAAAACTTTGTTCACATCGGATTTTAATTTTTTATAAGGAAAACAAAATTACGATTTTATTTCGTATCTGTGATCTTTTGATAAGATTGCTTGACGTGTCGTTTATTATTGTTAAAATATTATAATAAAATTTGCAACACACCATTAATTTTTTGTTTGTAATTCACATATATGTATCAATATTTAAATCAATCTTTAAGTGGGTTCGCGGAACCTAAGGGTTTCGTGGAGAAGTCACTAGGGTTCCACGAAAGTTTTTGTTTGTCATTTATCATCGGAAGTCAACCGTCCTGGATAAAGCAGCATTTATAGATCTTCAAAATTTATCTACATTAAAACACAGTTGAGTCTGAACAAGTTTTGTGTTGGTGTTAGTAGTGAATACTCTTAAAGTAGCCAAAAGGGCTAAACTAAAAAGTAAATATTAATAAAAACAGTGAAACAATTCTATTTTTCACATTAAAAGTAAAAGTGAAGAATAAGTGTTTTACTCTCAAAATATTTATAATAAAAATGTTTGTAACTATTTACATTGCATTTTCTTTCACTTGTAATCATTTGATGTAGGGTTGCATTGAGTAAAAGAGATTTGATAAGTGATCCAATATCTTAAAAGTTTAGGAACCCCTGATTTAAATAAAATAAATATCATGTTCACTTTAACTATGAAAAATATTAAGCACTAGACTCTAGTAATCTTGTAACTAGAGGTGACCCGTGCGAATACTTCGCACCGATAGCAGTCAGTTACGTAATATAACAAAGTAAAAATAAATAAATGTAAGTATTTAGTATTAGTACTTCGTGTAGCTCATTTTCTTCTCCAAGGAATTCATTCATCTATCGTTATACCTAAATTTAATACTCATTCGTGTACTTACATAACTCGTGCTACGCACTCGTTTATAACTTACACACTTATATATTATTGATGCCTTTATCCCATTTACATAGTAATGTAGTGCCCTTAGCCAGGAAAACATTCAAAAGGGCTTAATAAATGAACTCAGTTGACCGTTTACTGGAATAACTTTGAACTCACTTAGAACGTGTCGCCAGACGCACGTAATAATGTTTGTGTTTATTTACCGTTCGTATTTATTTCGCAACCAGATGGCTCGGAATGAATGGTGTGTTATTGTTTTACTTCGATCGGTCGTTCGCTGCTCTACTTCGCAGTGACGGTCAAGATCACGACATTAAAATGTAGAATTGCTAAACTAAATTAAACAAATTTTTAAGTTCAATGTTTTTTTAATTAACGAGAGTTTTCCCGAAACTTCAACAAACCTACGAGCAAGGGACCTAACAATACACGGCGATCCTGATACATTACAGTAAATATCCAAAATGTATTTTTTTCAAAAAAACATTATACAAACTTGACACTGATAAAGAACCTTTAAACTGACAGGTGTTAATTTTGCGTTTATAATAGTAGTAGGTTCACACAATATCTTTATAAATTATAGCCCATGTGTTGTTCTGATGTATAAGCTACACTATTGTAAAGTTTCATTAAAATCCATTCAGTAGTTTTTGCGTGAAAAAGTAACACTTCACAGGCACAAGCCTGCATAAAGGAAGATAATTTGAAGAGACTAAGTTTTAATTCTATCGGAACAAACACGTGGTTGAGGTGTTCTGTGACGGAGGTTAGGTTAGGTTAGGTATCATGTGAGTGAGACACTGCGACCTTTAGTAGGTCTATTGTAGCTCACCCCTAGAGGTTAAAGTTTACCGCACAATCTAGCCGTTATCACAAAGTTCGTGGTTGTATGGGGTGAGATTTTCTTGAAATCGGTAGGTCCTAGGTTGGTATAACCAAATATTTTGAACCTTATTCTTTTCAGGCCGGGGCATAGTAAATAGTACTTAGTATATGTTCAGCAGTTTCGTCTTCCACGCAGCAAAACCGACAGTCCGTTTGTTAATGTAGACCTATTCTTCCGAGGTGGTATCTTAAACGCCAGTGTCCTGTAGGCAGTCCCGTTAGAATTCGCAGGTCATTTCTGCTCCATTCTAGGATCTGCTTAGTTGTGTTTTTCGAGGGTTTAGGTAAGAACGCCTTCGAGTGAGTCAACCCTGATAAATCGGACCAGTGCGTCCGCCCAGTCCGAAATAATTGTTTTGGCGGCACTTGTAGTGACTCCAAAGACCGGTTCTGGTCGAGCATATTCGGCCCCCTGTTTTGCAAGGGTGTCGGCTTTCGTTTCCCTCCACCCCCTGGTGCCCAGGTACCCACAGCAGGGTCACTCTGTTATTTGCACCAAGGTACTTCAGGTATTCGATGCAATTTCATATAAGTTTAAAATTTATCTTGTTGGAGCTCAGTACCTAAAAGATTGTAGCATACCTGCCAAAACTGGTAGATATCTTAATCTTTGGTTTCCTGCTGGAAACTGGCTCCGAATCCATCTGGGGTTTTTGAGCCATCTGTGTACAATACGTATTTAGTCTCTGAAAAGAGGATTTCTTTCCTCACCCACTCATCTCTCTTCGGAAACAGGACTTTGAACGATTTTTCTACGTGTATTTTTGTGGCTAGCATGTCAGGAACCATCCCGAGAATTTGGTAGTTTTTTGTTTCACTCAGTATCCCGGAGTTGCTCTCCATTAATTTGCCTTTTCAGAGACAGGAATCTGTAGGAGAATATCCTGGCCTTCCTCTCGAAGAGAATATTTAGATGAGGAAGATTTAGGAGGTGTTCCATCACTGCCGTTGGTGTGCTGAACATAGCTCCAGTTATGGTCAGGCATGCCAGCCGCTAAGGCCAGCAAGCATTGCTATAGCTGTCTCTTGTAACCCTTTGGTCCACCAGACTACTGAACCATACCTGACCATAGATATTATCATTGTTTGATAAATCCAGTAAATCTGTTTAGGGTTTATTCCCCAATATTTACCGCATACTCTTCTGAGATTCCAGAGAGAAAACCTAGCTTTGTTTATTGTTTTTTTCAGGTGGGCGTTCCAGGTAAGTCTTTTATCCAGAACTACACCCAGGTATTTTACTTCCGCCGCAAATGGAATGCTCTCTCCGTATGGGACAGGCTGTCGAAGCTTATCTAGCTTTTTTCTTTTGGTAAAAGGAGTAATTACAGTTTTTCGAAGAACCGAAAAATGTGTGTAAGAACCGTAGAAAGTGAAAGGGAGTGGTCTGTGCCTAACCCTACGAAAAAAATACGTGACTATATTAGTGTATGTATGTAAATTCTTTATTGACGCTCTTTTGACGATGTTGTCGTGCACTAAACTTCAACTTAAGTGTCTAATAAATGATATTTTCCTATTAGAACATTCAGTGTCTGGATTATTGTGTTTGTGTGAAGTTATTCAAAAGGAAAAGTTACACGTTCGATCGGGTAAGGCCTGTGAGGACTTTTAGCGATATATTTCAAGTACTATGTATAAATTTTTTAAATTTGCAAGAAAACTATATTTTTATAAGTAGATAAGCTACATAGGGTCTTAAAGTTGTCAATAAAAAATTACAAAGTTTGTGATGTACTGTCATATGTGAGTGGAGTGACAGGCCTCATCCGTCCGTTACGCTGAAAGGACAAAGTCAACTCGATTTCAACAGCTAATTAAATACGTAAATACGTTTAATAATTAAATAAAGTGTTAAAGACAGGAACCTATCGACTCCATAAAATACACCAAAATTATTGTATTGATCCTTACGTTATAATGCATAAATACCTACTCTAAATATCGTGTGACAATGCATAATTGCATTTAAAGCATTAGTGTCATAATATACTAGTGTATTTAAGTCATATTTAATGGCATGGCTGTTAATTAACACTACAGGTTTGTTCCCTTGGCAGTCAGGAACAGTCTGAATAGTGTGCAATATATTTAGAAGCGTTCCAGCAAGGGTTAATGACTGTTTGCAAACAGGTAGTAAGCTGTTTCAACACATTTTGTTGAGTTTGGTAATTGTCAACACAGTGTGTTTATTATTAAGCAATCGATTGTGAGATGCTTGCGCAATCAAAATGAATTCATAACCTATTTATTTGATGTGTTTTGTGATTTGAATTTACTTCTACGGTTTAGTTTCGCGCATTATTATGGCGAATTGATTGGCTGTTGAAAACACACTAATTTTTTTTTTTTAATTAAAATATAGAAGGAAATGATTGTGGACCCGCTTTTTGAAAAGTTGCAGGTCACAGTTCTCTGAAAAAACTGATTTTGGAAGCTTGTTCCATTTCGTAGCAGCCCTGTAAAAGAAGGATTCTTGATGGAGATTGGTCCTTGTAGTATCAATCTTGAGAGTAAATGGGTGAGACTGATCAGCGTGCTAAGATCTTCGGCCGAATGTGGCCAATGGTGGTACAAGAGTTTTTATTTCTCTGGAGCATCTGCCATGGAAATATCTGTAGAGTAATGACTGGTCTGCAACTCTTCTTTTATAATTTGGAGGGTGAAGGGTACCTGTGAGAGTTGAGCTGTTTATTAACCGAATGGCCCTTTTCTAAATGGAATCTAGAAGACGAAGAGAATGCCTTGGTGCTGAACCCCAAATGTGCTAGCAATATTCCAGTAGAGGTCGGATTTGAGCCTTGTACGTCGTCAACAGTTAATCAGGAGTAAAAATTTTTCTAGCTTTCCACAGAAAACCTAGCCTCTGGCTTGCTGACTGCGATGTTAGCAACATGGTCATGCCAAGACATATTATTGGACACCGTGACTACCAAAATCGAGATGGAGGGACTTGAGTCAAGGGTATTTTCGGACATTGTGATGAAATGATTTGAGTAATTCACTTTCTTAAAAAACTTGGCGCTTTGTGTTTTCTGGGCGTTGAACTGAACAAGATTGTTGGTTCCCCACTCGACGATTGCTTCAAAAAGGAACAAAGTGAAAATTGACCGAAGTAAGCCGCTGACAAGCTGTTTGCTGTTCCTACATTTGGTCTGAAATCGGACAGAAACAGTCATGCAAATTTGATTTGGAACTATCAGTAACTTGTTGCGGAACAATCCCTATGAGCTATTTATTCGGACATTTCTCTATGTTTGAAGGCGTTGTAATGCGTGTTACCCAGATAGCCCAAGAGACAGAGTTCTATTAAATTAAATGTTTATTCGTAAAATAAAAAATATACACAAGAAATAAAAGAAAATAAAAACAAGATTCTTTCGGAATACTGGTAACTCGACGTACTTCACACGACGTGGGTGGCTTGTCTTCGACGGGAATGGTATATGCGACTAATAGTTTGTGTAGTACGGTTCGAGTAAGGACCGAGTTATCGACAGATCAATACTCCATCGGTTTGACTCAGACGACAGGAATATCATTTATGGCCGGTCAATACCCAGCCTAACGGTGATTCCGTGTCGTGGAACTGTAGGTGTATTTCAGAGCGTCAATACCGCGTCTAAAATTTATCCTGACAACCTTACCCGGTCGTTTACAAACTTTCATTTATACCGAAACTCGACGGTGGTCCTGGTGGGTGTGTGTGCAAGGTTAGATCAATACTTCGACCTCGTCCAACACCCGGTAGTAACTGTGTAATGGGTTCAAGACCAGAATCAATACCTTTGGCCTTCGCCTCGCACAACAAGGTGCTTCTACTGCTCGGTGCATGGTCTTTTATATCCGTCGTGGTGGTCTTTTTTTTTATGAAAATAGTCGCAAAAAGGGTAGACCTATCGTGTGGGCCGCGGACGGCCCGCACTGCGACTATTAGAAGGGGAAGGGATTATAGAAAGGAAATGATTGTGGACCCGATTTTTAAAAAGTTGCAGGTCATAGTTCTCTGGAAAAACTGATTTTGGAAGCTTATTCCATTCCGTAGCAGCACTGTAAAAGAAGGATTCTTGATGAAGATTGGTCCTTGTAATGTCAATCTTGAGAGTAAATGGGTGAGACTGATTAGCGTGCCGAGTTCTTCGGCCGAATGTGGCCAATGGTGGTACAAGAGTTTTTATTTCTCTGGAGCATCTGCCATGGAAATATCTGTAGAGTAATGACTGGTCTGCAACTCTTCTTCTAGATGGAAGGGTATCTGTGAGAGTTGAGCTGTTTATCAAGCGAATGGCTCTTTTCTGAATGGAATCTAGAAGACGAAATGAATGCCTTGGTGCTGAGCCCCAAATGTGCGAGCAATACTCCAGTAGAGGTCGGATTTGAGCCTTGTACGTCGTCAACAGTTGATCAGGAGTAAAAAACTTTCTGGCTTTCCACAGAAAACCTAGCCTCTGGCTTGCCGACTTTGCGATGTTAGCAACATGGTCATGCCAAGACATATTATTGGACACCGTGGCTCCCAAAATCGAGATGGAGGGACTTGGTTCAAGGGTATTTCCGGACATTGTGATGAGATGATTTGAGGAATTCACTTTCTTGGAAAACGTGGCACTTTGTGTTTTTTGGGCGTTTAACTGAACAAGATTGTTGGTTCGCCACTCGACGATTGCTTTAAGACCTCTATTGATGGAATCAACCTGTTTCTGCCTGAGTCTATTTATATCATTCACCGAAAGTGATCGATAGGATGTGAAAGTTGAGACAAGTGTGCTATCGTCTGCGAAACTGTAAATGGGGTTTGTGGTGGTTTTTAAGAGGTCGTTGATGTGTAAAAGAAATAAGGTGGGGGACAGGATGGAACCCTGGGGGACCCCGGCATTGGTTTTAAACGCATCAGAAGAAATACCGTCAACTGCCACATGTAAGGAGCGATCTTGCATGAAGCTCAAGAGCCATTGGGAGACCGTAGGCAGATAATTTACTTAACAATGCCTGGTACCAAACGCGGTCAAAGGCTTTAGATATATCCAAGGCTATAGCACGGGATTCACCAAACTTTTCAATAGTGTTTGTCCAGAGCTGAGTGACATAAGCCAGCAAATCTCCAGTAGACCAAAGTTGTCGAAATCCATATTGTCTGTCATGGATTATCTCCTTCTACGTTCAATCCATCCGGAGTGGGAGTTCAACAGGTCTGGTGGTGGATATCGTCATCGTGGCAGTGGGGACAACTGGTTTTACGGATGGAAATTAATAGTAACGTACTTGTGTCGTTACAGCGTAATTATCTTGTCGGTGTCTCTATAGTAATAAATAAATAATTTCGTTGTATTATATTTTACCGAATGACGAAATAAAAATTACGGAAGCTAATACGATAAAAAAATTACAATCAAATCGTTTGATCGATAAAAACTGTCCATGTATTTTTTTTGTTTGTTTTTGTATCACCTGTTTAGTTGGTTGTACGTTTAAAAGTTTTGGGAAAAGGTCGTCCACTGAATTTCCAACGTTTTAACTCGCCCCTCGAGCACCGCATTGTTTTTATTCCGATATCATTGGGCTGACTAGATAAACTTTCCGTTTTATACAAATTAAATTATCAATGTCCTCCTTTCCGCATGCCGTCGTACGGCTAATCCAATAAACAGGACCGGCTGGATTATTGCGAGAAGTTTTGTTCGTTTTATTTCCCTTTTTTTTACTGAAAAAATTAACATTCATTAAATTGGACACAAATGCAGCTATGGCTATTCTGCCGCGCTATAAAACTAGAAATGTTCCACAAAAAAGTACGTAAAATAAAAATTTAGAATATTTTTATCATTACAATAAGATACGGGCAGGGACCCCAAGATCCATAAGCCCTGAATTGCACTATGCAATGATAACAAAAATTTAAGTAAGAAAATTAAAAATTACAAGAAAATATTAGTAAGGAAATGGAAAAGCATTCAGTCTGTTCTTAAAAATATTGACAGACTTCCGTCCATTCACACTCGCCTTATAACTTTGTTTCGTCAATCTTTATTTATCCATTCTTTCTACGTGTCCAAACCATCCAAGCATTTCTTTATCTATCTTTGTAACCGCATCGTCCTTTACACCAAAGCGTTCCCTTATTTCACTATTCTTTACTTTATCCAACCGAGTCACTCCGGCTATACTTCTCAGACTACTCATCTCCATAACATCAATCCTATTTTTATGCTTCTTTTGAAAACCCAACATTCACTACCATACATAAGTGTAGGAACCAAAACTTCTCTATAAAACCCAGTCGTTAATCTCTTTAAGGTTTCCGTTGATGCTCTTCTTATAATGTGTCCTATCTATTCCAGTCTCCTTGCTTTTACTTATCAGACTATATTTTCTCCAACCTTTTTTATTTCTGTTTCTTTTTAATCTTTTAAAAACCTGGTCTTTTTTGATGGTCTGAATAAATTCATATAGATTTATATTGTTTTTTACTGATCGATTTAAATCTTAATAATTTTCTGTTTATGCTAAGAGATTTCCTTTTACTATTCTTTCTTTTATCTTGTTTTTTTCAGTTTGTCCTATCGATGTTCCTAAGCATTTGAAGCTTGGTACAATTAAAATTTTTTTATTCTTTTCCTTTTTTTTTTCTTTCCCCACTCGCATATATTTTTTCTTCATTTGTTTGTAATCTAAATATTTGTGTCTCTGTGTCCAGCTTCTCCACTGCTTTTATTTGACCCTCTAGTTTGGCGACAATTTTGTAGGAGCAATTAACTGAATCTCGGTAACTATAGTATTGTTTTCGTTTAAGTTTATTCTTCTTTCTTTTTTTTTAGCCTTCTCTCGTCCACTGCTGGATATAGGCCTCCTCTAGGTTATGCCAAATCTTTTTATCCTGTGCTACCTGTAGCTTATTTCTACCGGCTGTTTCCCTTACGTCATCTGACCATCTCTTCTGTGAACGGCCTATACTTCTTATTAATGTTCTAGGTCGCCATCGTATGAGTCTGCTTACCCACTGTTCCGGAGGTTTTCTCGTAGTGTATACGGCCCATCTCCATTTTTGTTTTGCAATTTTGTCTATGACCTTTGTGCGACGTCTAATTTATGTGTTTCTTATTTGATCCCTAAGACTTATGCCAAGCATTGACCGTTCTATAGCTCTCCGTGTTGTTTTGAGCTTGATTGCGTTTTTTTTTGAGTTAGTGCCATCGTCTCTTTCCGTACGTCAGTACCTGAAGAATACAAGCTTCTCATACCCTCCTCTTTAAATTATTTGGTGTTTCTTAATTTCTGAGTACGTGATTTAACATTCTGTTAGCCGTCCATTTAAGCTTAACCCGCCTTGTTATTTTGGCAGTTTGATTGGGCTTTCCTAGTTTGGTGAGCTTGCCGATGTAAATGTATTCTTGTACGTTTTCTATACGTTGTCCGTTCATTTGGAATTGTATTTGGCTGCCTGACATAATTTTTGTTTTTCCGTAGTTCATTTGTGGCCCTATGGTCTTTGAGGCTCGGGCAAGATCAGTCAGCATTTGTTCGAGTTCAATTTCGCTTCCACTTATTATGACTATGTCATCTGCAAAGCGCAGATGGTTGAGGTATATGCCATCTATATTTATTTCCTTTTTTCCCAATTCAATGTTTTACTTACCTTTTCTAGTGCCGATGTAAAGTTGGCATCTTGTTTCACACCTCTTTCTAGTGGTATTTTTCTTGTCGATGTTGTTTTGTCTATTTTAACATGCATGGTGGCCTTTTTACGGAGTCGAAAGCCTTTTTGAAGTCTACGAACCCCAAATGTAATGGTATGTTGTATTCCCAGCATTTTTTGATCAATGTTTGTAAGGTCTGTAAGTGGTCAATAGTACTAAAGCACTTTCTAAATCCTGCTTTTTCGACCGGTTGGTAAAAGTCTAGTTTATTAGTCAGTCCATTTGTGAGGATTTTTGTGAACAGCTTATATAGATGAGATAATAGACTAATTGGTCTATAGTTCTCTATGGCAGCGTCTAAGTTTGCTTTTCTTAAAATGGTTTCAAGTGCTGGATAAGTTAGAGAATAGGAGATAAAAAAAAATAAAATGGGTTACACAATCTAGAGGACAAGCTTTAATGTTATTTTCCAGCTGCACGACTTAAAAGTGTAATGTCGAAAGACCCTTATAGGTTTTAGAGCATCACCATGAAATGGCCAATAGAAGACCGCATCATTTTGTTTTGTGTAAGAACACAACAAGCGAGGAACTATTTAGTTTTAATTCGAATTTTAACTCGACATGCTTTAATTTTTAAAATAAATAAAATAAAATTTAAAATACAGTGTTGTGTTGTTCTCGCCAGATCATCGCATCTTCGAGAGATAAGAACGCCCTTTCCTCCTGGATATAGAATTTAGTCACTTATCTCGCCGACAGGCAAGGTAACAGTTTTTGATGTGTAACATTTTTGCTTTCGCCTTCTTGCAATATGTAGAAGTGATTTTGTGAAAGGGGACGGAATTGTGTAAGTGTAACAGCGCAATTGACATTCAGTCAGATAGCCGTCAACCAATTTGGAAGCACGCGCTATTCAAATTCAGGTCGGTATTGTCAGTCATCAGCTGTGCACTAAAGTTACAGTTTTATGTATAAAGTTTGCTGTTATATGCGTAAACTATATAAATAAATATTTATTGTTGAGAATAAGTTTCAATAAAGTGCAGATCATTGATGTAAAATTCAAGTAAGTAATAATAAATAATTATTTGAATAAAATATTTCAGTATTTGGCTTTTTTAAATTTTGAGGTTAATTTCTGTCACTTCTAGAATCAATTAATTGAAATACAATTTTCATGGAGTCTTGTAATACTCTTCCTTGGCGGTCATAATTTAAGTTTGTGTTTACAACAACTAGAGCCATGTTTACAATTGTGCCAAATTTAACTGCTCCTAAGAGAATGTCTATAAAGGCACACCGCACATAGCATTGTAGCATAGGATGGACTTTGTACAAAGCTTTGCTATCGTGCAACAAAGATTTATTTATCATACACAACGCACCATGTGTGGGGGGTTGAAAAAAACTAGGCTATGCTTTGATATCACGCTAGGTGCAAGGCGAGGGTTAGTGCGTGTGATGACCAAGCGCAATAACTTTTATAATAACATTTGATTCGCACATGGATGCTACGGTACAATACTTAGTGCGATAAAAAGTGCGGTGCGCCGTAATTACCACCGACTAAGGCACAGCTTGAAGGGTCTATTTTCAATATTACTTTAAAAATAGTCTAAGTAAAATAATGCTGTTTTAGCGCAAACCTCTTTTTATTTAGATAACTTTGGTGTGTACCATAAAAATGTAAAAATGAGTCTATTTAACATTGCCCAGAAAAAAAAATTATTTTATATGTTTGTGTATTGTTTATATGGCTATAAACGTACGGCTAGTGTTGAAGTTTTTCTTGCAATCTCAACCCGATTCTGTCGCAATCGAATCGGTTTGCACCGCAAAGTGTCTGGGGGACAACTTCTGTTAATTAAAATACATCGATAACTGAGCACGAAGGGACGGCGTGGTGAACATGTATATTAAATTGAGTATAATAAAGTGTAATATGATCAGTAGCAGCACGGGTGCGAACCGCTCTATTGAAGACTAATTAAGCTTCTCCAATACGATGAAGAGAAAGGACAGTTTAACCGATGAGGGTAACATCTATTACTGAAGTTAGTGAGCTTCGAGAGGTCATCACTATTGGGACGTACGAGAACTTTTTGATTTAAAGTTAATCGTTTATTATATTTTGTAAAGAGAGCTGGTCTATTTTTATTTAAAAAAAACGTGTTTGTATAAGCAGCAATGAAATTATTTTAAATCATTTATTAAATTGAATATTTTCCAATCAAAAACCGACGTACCACATTTCTGTTTAAATTAAAGAGGTATATCGGGTGTCTCAGATTTTTTTTTATTTTATATAGAAAACTTATGTCATTTAAAATACGCATAATAACAATAATAATAATCTATACATATACATACATATAGACATACACATATATTGGCAAATACGTATTGCGCTTTTATAGACTTGGAGAAGGCCTATAACAGAGTGGTGAGGAATGAATTGTGGTCGATATTGCTATGTATGGGGTGAGCGGTAGTTTAATACGAGCACTGAAATCACTTTACGAGGATTCCACTGCTTGTGTCAGGATAAACGGAGATTGCACGGACTGGTTTAACATCGAAAAAGGTGTGAGACAGGGATGTGTGACTTCGCCATGGCTGTTTAACTTATACATAGACGATTTTTTAAAAGATGCTTTCTTTACGCCGATGATCAAGTTATATTAGCATCATCTGAAGAGGAGTTGCAAGCGAGAGTTGATGTTATACATGATGCCCTGATAATTAAAGGGACGAAAATAAATGTAAGCAAAACGAAAGTAATGGTTTTTAAAAGAGAAGAAAGCATGACAAACTGTGAAGTTTTGATTAAGGAGAATGAGTGGAACAAGTAAATGAATTTGTGTACTTGGGTTCAAAGTTTAGGAAAGAAAGTATGACAGTGACATTGAGCAAAGGGTGCTGACAAGAAAATAAATAAATGGGGCACTGCATAGCTTTATGAATAGCCAGAAAGTTACAAAAAAGGCACGTTTGGCTGTTCATAGAGGTGTGTTGGTTCCTACACTTATGTATGATAGTGAATGTTGGGTTTGGCAGAAGAAGCATGAAAATAGGATTAATGCCCTAAAGCCCTCCGATGTTAGGAACTTAGCCCCCAGGAAACTTATAAACTTTGTACGAAGTCTGGAATCCCGGGCCTCGAATAGATTGAGGGTTATGCACAAAAGATCTGATAGGTCGAGGTGCTTGAGGGGCTGCATAGCCTTTACGAACCCCCCTCTTACAATCCACAATATAAAACAAAAAAAAAACTTAACTTCTTGAGAAATAGGTTTTTGTAATTTTACGCCTAAATTGATTCTACCATTGAAATGAAATGAATTTTTAAGATTGAATTGAATGGTTTAATTTTTGTTAAAGTAAATTATTAAGATATGTTTTTAATTAATTATGTTTTACACGAAAAATGTTCTAATAGAGAACAAATATTTTAAAAATCCTACGTCTTTATGCCAGCAAATTATAAGACACTCCTTTTTCCATTATCAAAGAAGAAGTCGGACTGTGTACGAGGTTCGTTATCCTGTGAAACAAACGCCGATCTGATGAAAGCTGCCGATCCTCGAGGAATACCTAAACACTACTTGAAAATCTACAAACACACACAGAGCCCTTCCAGATTAAATTCGCCCTACGGACTTTTCTGTCTCTCCTCCAGTTTCCAGTCGTCGTGTTGGAAACGTCATTATCTTTACACTAGCACATCCGTTTCTGGAATAAGGAAAGACTTCTCCAGATATTTCTGGAAAAAGTCAATTCGACTTCGACACATATCACCTTTTATTACTGGCGACCGAATTTAACTTTATCGCTGCGTTAGATGGAAATGGACGGACACAAACATATCTGGAGCATACACAATCGCTTGGTGAACTAGTAAAGTCGAAGTTAATTTTATTTTTGCATTTATAACGGAACAAGTATTAAATTTACGCGACGTTACGCTACACGAGATCAAATTTTCAAAACAAAACGCTTGATTAAATTTCCTACAGGGTTATTCATCGTAACATCGAGGAAACGTGTTGCGTTTCTGCGCATCTTAAAAATTGTTAACTATTTAACAGCTCATTGTGTGGCTATTTTAAATCTGTTATTTTAAAATAATTTTTGTAATATACGGGGTATCCCAAATACAATAAATATATTAAAGTTTTTTTTTGTTCAATTATAGTCATATTTTTGATGTTCTAAAGTAAAAACTGGTTAAAAATTTATTTGTTTAAATTTTAAGTCAAAAAATTGTCATAACTTTCCGGTCCCTTCTTATAATTCATCCATTTTTTTTAAATTTATCATTTAAAATGTAGTAAACAATTTTATGCAAAATTTTCAATATTTTTTAAATATCTTACAAATGATACAAAATGATCCAAACACTCTGTATAATATAAAGCCATGTTTTATCATAATCAATTAAATTAAAAATTTTAACATTTTTTTTTCAATTTCTTACACATAATACAAAATATCCCAAAAATTATAATATAAAGATGTGGAAAAAAGTTTGCAGTTATTTTAATTTCTCTTCTAGAAATAAGTGCTGTCTTCATTTTTACCATGACGGCTTAAGAAGAATATTAAAAATTCAAAGAAAAAAATCAATTGAAGAAAAATCTGATGATATAGGAGGCAATGTAATCGTACCACGTGTAGATATTAAACGATTAGGAAACTTTAGAGAAATTGTGTCACTGCTGGTGCATTGTGACTTAAACGACCATCAATTTGAATATGATAATTGACAGCGTTTAGGTTATCATCGATAAAAAAGGAAACTATAATATAATTTCCTAAAATTCCTGTCCAAACAAGTTTTTAGCGTATTAAGTACGCAGAGAAATACTCAGATGCTAATTTTTCCATGTGTTCCTTAGATTACGAAAAAGCATTTGATAGAGTGCAATATTATAAAATCGTTCAAATGCTGAGGCGACTTGACATACATCAAAAAGACATACGCTGTTTTGAAAACTTGTACTGGAATCAATCAGCTGCAGTTATATTTGACAATGAAGTTATAAAGGCACATAAAATTCTTTGAGCTGTAAGACAGTGATGTGTCCTCTCCCCACTTCTGTTTAACATTTACTCTAAAAACATCTTCCAAAAACTCTCTAATGACAACACTTATGCATCAAAGTAAATGGTACATGGATCAAAAATTTACGGTATGCAGATGACACAATCCTGATAGCAAATAATATAAAAAAAACCTTCAAAGGCTCCTGGACATAGTTGGAATGCACGGCCGACTTATGGGAATTAACATCAACATCACCCGAAAATTGGATGAGTCCCAAAATGCGAAACTTTCATACGATAGTGAAGACATAGAACGAGTAAAAAAGTTTAACCATCTGGGGACGTGGTTATGTGAAGACTGGTCTATAGACGTAGAAATTAAATGCCGGATAGAAAAAGCGAGGAGCTCATACATGAGATTTAAAAACGTCTTTACGAACTCTGACTTTGACCTCAATCCCAGAATAAGATTCACAAAATGTTACGTATGGTCCGTACTGTTGAATGTTATGAAAGGGTGGACATTAAAGGTTAGCACAATAAATAGGCTGAAAGCATTTGAATTGTGGATCTATCGAAAAATCTTAAAAGTTCCATAAACAGCAGGATGATAGAAAGAAAGCACGAATTGCTGGGCACTATAAAACGCAGGAAAACAGCGTACCTGTGACATGTGCTAGGCAACGAAAGGTACCATTTTCTCCAACCATTAATAAAAGAAAAAATAAAGGGAAGTAGGGGTGTAATCAGAAAGAGGATGTCGTAACTCTGAAATATCGAACATTGGACATTAAAAGGAACCACAGGAGAATTAATTTACACCACCAGAGATGGTAAATAAATGTTTAAGAGCGATTGCAAACATCCATTAATGTATAGCAGCGGAAGAAGAGTTTTTCCAAAACCAATATCGTACAACGAATAGATTGTGTTTCATACTTAAAGAAAACGATTATTTATTTATTTATCGTATGGCAATACATCACAATAGTACATAGAATATGTTCAATAAACACTTATCAAATATAAAATTATAAAACGAACAAATACAAAGAGAGATTACAAACAAACATCTAAATTTCGGATGAATTCGACCGCATTGTATGTTGCAACTAGGAAATCATCGAAAGAGGCAGCCATGGTTTTGTAATTTCTCCGCTGTTCAGGAGAAACTCTGAGTGGATACCGTCAAATACTCTATGGCCTTACCGGGTTTAGTTTCTCTTAATGCAGATATAGTGATGTATATTGACCAAGAGAAGAAGCAATATTGGACAGAAATATGAAAGGAAGAAGAGCAATATCAATGTTAAACGGAGTACTGTGGGATAGAACAATAAGTAACAACAACAAAAAAAGAATTTACGACACGATAGTGAAGAGCATAATAATGTACGGTTGCGAAGTATGGCCTTTGAAAGAAAAGATCGAAAGAAAAATTAGAGTCACAGAAATGGATTACTGGAGACGAGCAGCGGGGAAATCAAGACTAGAAAGAGTTACAAATGAGAGGATAAAACAAATAATGGGAGTACAGCACGACATCACAGACGAAATAAGAACTAAACAGTTGATATGGTACGGGCATGTTCAAAGAATGCCACCAGACAGAATCCCAAAGAAAATATTACAGTGGAACCCCAGAGGAAGAAGAAGAAGAGGAAGACCACTAAAGAGCTGGAGAGAAGGCATACAAAAAGAGATGGAAGAGAGAGATCTGAGAGAGGACATGTGGACAAATAGAGAGGAATGGAGATTAGGAATCGCAAGACGCCGACGCACGTTTTAACGCGATATATATATATATATATATATATATATATATATATATATATTGACCAAGAGATCCAAGTAGCTTGGATTGTTTGGTCGCTTTGGTCTCCAGAGTGCACCACGGGGAGGCGAACTAGCATTGCACCCCAAAGAAAACGATTACTCGTCCGTATATATTTTTTTTAAAAAAAACATTTTGCTTTTCCATCATGGTTTCATAAAATAATATGTAGTCTTCGGGAAAATGTTGCCAAGTTTATCTAATTTCTTTTCCAAATTTTTATTCTTAACAGTCTGTCACTCATTAATTTTTTGAGCAATTTGTCGGCTTGTACATAGCTCACTTGCTTCAACAGCGACACGCACATCTATTCCTCCATTTTGACGCTCTTCTTTAATTGGCTTTATACGTGGTGCATCGATATTTTTACACAGTTCCGAAAACATCCACATTTCTCGAACTTTTGAATAATCCGACAAATGGTGGACTGAGACGGAATTGGCCCATTTTCAAACGCAATAGTCAACAAATTTATTGTTTTTTGAATCGAGTGACCCCCAAATACGACTTTAAAATTTATATTTTTTCTTTCATTGTGTACATTTTAAGTCGTAAAAAATTACTTATTTACTTTAAAGTGGCGACTGGCAACTAACACGATTTAAACGTAAATATGCTCTAGGCCAGCTATTCTCAACCGCTGGTCCGCGGAGAAATTTTACCAGCCCGCGGACAATTTTTTCTATCCGCGAAAAAAATTTACTCATCAAAAAAAAAATAATAACAACTAAATTTTAATTTATAAAATTACGAAATACTAATTTTAATTCTCTGTTGAAAAATGAATATCCATCTCTATACGAGATAGCAATGAAAATGTTAGTCCCCTTCGGAACTACTTATTTATGTGAAGCTGGATTTTTATCTATGACGGTAATAAAAATAAATTTAGAAATCGTCTTTCGGTTATATGTTGGATTATTTTGTTGTGTTTATATGCAATGATTTTGTGATTTTTTTATAATTTCTAACAATTTTTGTTGTAATTTTTGTCAAGGGTTTGTAATTTATTAATAATTATTATTACAAACAAACAACAAATTATATTTTTTGTAAATGCTTTTGATTTAATTTTTTAGTAATCGTAAAAGTGATATTTTCTTCCAAGACTGTCTAAATGGCATGGACACACCAACTGAATGGCACATATCCATAATGTCAACAATCCATAAAAAGGGTGGTAGAGACCAGTGCGAAAATTATAGGGGGATTGCAGTAACTGGTACGCTAAGTAGAATGTACGGGAAAATGTTAAAGAACAAAATCGAAAGCAAGCATAAAGATTTAGAGGCGGAAGAACAAGCTGGATTTAGAACCGGTCGGTCCACAGTAGACCATCTATACAACTAATTGAGAAAAAATCCGCAATCAAGCACTAAATTCATCTGTTGTACGTGGACCTGCAGAAAGCATATGACAGTGTACCTCTCACAAAATTGTGGAACACTCTAGAACAAACGAACATCGCAAATGGATTGATAAAAGCTGTCCTAAAAATCTATGACAAGAACGAAACAAAAATTAAAATGGGACAAAATATCTCCAATGGGTTCACTGTTACAAAATTTTTAAAACAGGGATGCTGTCTTTCGCCGACATTTTTTAAAATTTATTTTGAACAGGCGCTCAAAGTATAGAAACGGAAATGCAATGGTATGGAAATACCTCTCAATAATAATAATACCCTATGCACCCTATGTTTCGCCGACGACCAAATCGTAATAGCACAGGATCATGATGATTTAAGCTATATGACTCGAAAACTTATAGAAGAGTATAAGAAATGGGGCCTCGAAGTCAACATAAAAAAAACAGAGTGCATGTGCTTTGGTGGTCTAGCACAAGACATTGACTTAGATGATGGAACAAAGTTTAAACACTGCGAGGAATATAAATACTTGGGAATGAAGATAACACACGATGGGCTACTCGACACAGCAATTAAAGAACGAAACACACAAGGCAGAAAAGTTATCTCTATGATGAACGGAATCTTATGGGATTAAACTATATCGAAAGCTAATAAACAAAGAATATATAATACCATCCTTAAAAGCATTATAACCTACTGTAAAAATGCTAATAACAACTGAGATGGACTTCTGGAGGAGATCTGCGGGTAAATCAAAAAGAGACAGGATACACAACGACAGAATAAGAGATATAATGGGTGCCAGACACACGATTGTTGATGATATAAGAACAAAACAATTAATATGGTATAAATATAAATATAAAGAATGTCAGACGATAGGTTACCAAAAAAAACTTTAACATGGGCACCCCAAAAAAGAGAGGAAGAGGAAGACCAAGAAGAAGCTGGAGAGACAAAAAGATGAAAGAAAGAGACTTGCCGAAAAACTTATGGCAAGATAGAGATGAATGGCGGTTAGGAGTCGGAAGGCGTCGTAGAACGCTATAAGCCGATATATATATATATATATATATATATATATATATATATATATATGTATATATAAGAGTGATATTTTTTGTTGTGTTCCTATGTACATGAGTTTGTGGTTTTTTTTTATAATTTTCTGTGATATTTGTTAAAGCTTTACAACTAATTTTTATATGTATACATAATTACATATCTGTACATTTAAAAATTATTTCAAGTAAATGATAATAAAAATGTTACAATTTACTTATGCAGTAGTTCTTTAATAAGTTTTGTTGTTGACAAAATATCATTGGTCCGCGAATTTTTTTAACAAATTTTACTGGTCTGAGGGCCAAAAAGGTTGAGAAATGCCGCTCTAGGCAAGTCATTAGGAAACGGCACATTCGTCCAGTAGACCTGCTATACAAAAGACGCCATTTTGTCGTCTATTTAAAACATAATTAATTTACAAATTCAGGCAGAATTTTGTCACTGGCTGTCGACCTAAACCGTATTTTTTCCTTACTTTCCATACATTTTATTCTATTACTGCAGTAAAAATAAACATTTTTGTTAAAACTTACAAAATAATGATACATGATACTACGAGGGTTATCTAAGCGAAACTTGCTTATTCTCTTTACGATGGACAAAGTCACCAAACGGAAGTCGTCAAAATAGTTTAGTAATAACAGCGCTGATGTCAGCTTTTCTAATTGGTTTTGTTTGTTACTTTATGTATGATTGGTTGCCTATAGCAAAACGCCTAATTTTAGGAAACCAATTTAATAATTGGTTGCCCATAGCCTGCGTCTATCTGCTGTAATAATGAGGTTTTTAAATTAAGGAATGGTGTAGTGCCCTTAGCCAGGAAAATATGCAAAAAAGGTTTAATAAATGAACTCAGTTGACCGTTCACGGTAATAACTTTGAACTCACTTAGAACGTGTCGCGAGACACACGAAATAATGTTTATGTTTATTAATCGTTCGTATTTATTTCGCAACCAGATGTCTCGAATAATAATAGTGTGTTATTGTTTTACTTCGATTGGACGCTCGTTGCTCTACTTCGCAGTGACGGTCAAGATCACGACATTAAAATGTAGAACTGCTAAACTAAATTAAACATATTTTTAAGTTCAACGTTCTTTTTAATTAACGAGAGTTTCCCGAAACTTCAACAAACCTACGAGCAAGGGACCTAACAATACATGGCGATCCTAATACATTACAATGGATTGAAGAACATTCTACTGCTGCAAAATAACTGAATTTTCAACATAACCTATGTCCCGCATTTTTTCTCCACATCTACGTTTTTTTAACTAACCAATTTACTTTTTATATTTTTCTACGTTTTAATTGATTTTAAAATGTTTATTAAAAAATGCTCTTAAAAAGAAAAATAAAAATTGACAAAAAAGAAATTTGATTAAATATTTTTTTGTTATAATCTTTAAGTGTATTCACCGTTTTTTTTGTATAAATTTTGAAACCTTTTATTATGCCTGTTAGTTAAAGCAATAATTTAACAAAATTATTGTCTTCGGGGAATACCCGCAACAAAGAGATGAAATCTGTAATATAATTATGTAAGCACCGTTTGAATTTTTGCTGGAATCTAATCTGACCCTGCCGTATTATTTAAGGGTGGTTAAATTGGATTTTGTGGTAGTTGAACTTTTTTTATAAACTTTTAGAATATGTAATAAAAACAAAGATAAAAATTTAATACCGTGTGTCTATGTGAAACTTGGAAGTAGATAGACTTAAATTTTAAAAGAAAAAGATCTGCCAACGGGCTTCACCATGTGCGCAAAGTCAGCAAATGTGCAGTGCCGATTTAAACCGGAGTGGGTAAATATTTTGTAACGGTTACCAAATATTTATGTAGCAGAAAAGGTATTAAAATTAAAAATAAATAAAAAATTATTTATCAAATAGTGGACCCAGCAGACGTTGTCCTGCCCGAACGTTGGTTTTCCTGCTTGAAAATATCGCTATCAAATTCAGCGAATCCGAAAACACATATATATCGGCGTTTTTAATAGTTTTTATATTTCATCCTCTTCACTCCCCTTTTGTATGCGAGCTTACATAATTGGGAATGTCACTATCAAACTAAGCGACCCCAAAAACTATAAGTTCGAAACTTATATCGGCCATTTGTGATATTTTTTATATTTTAACCCCCTCTTACCTCTCTATTTCATCTCTTAAGTTAAAGCAATGGGTTAGGTTAGGTATCATGTGAGTGGTTCGTGGTCGCCCCTTCACTGCGACCTTTAGTAGGTCTATTGTGGCTCACCCCTAGAGGTTACAGTTCACCGCACAATCCAGTCCTTTTTAGTTGAAGCAATAAATACACATTTAAAAAATTTAATTGAAATATGATTATGAATTCGACACTAATATCACCCGTTTTAATAGTTTTTATATTTCATCCCCTTCCCACCACTTTTGTTAATCCGATCGCTACCAAACTTCACAGGAACACCTGCGGGGCAAAGAGGTATTTCAGTTTTTGCGAGACTAACAAACGATTCATTTTATATTATAGATATTTTTTTGCTTTTGTTTAGGTTTCTGCCTATTATTTTTCTTTTTAAACCACCACTGTATTAAAGCAAACAAAACAAAAAAAATCATTCAAATCGGTTAAGCCATTTTTGAGTATTAGCGAAACTAACGTACTGACACTTTTTTGGATTTTTAAAATTTAATTACGTGATAATCCGAATACAATATTTCTGAAATAGAACTGTTTTGCATTCCAACAAAACAGATATTGTGTGTGTGTGTGTGTGTGAAATAGCACAATAAAAACTTTTTTGTAGCATAATATCTTTTTCTAAGTTACTCTTTAAATAAATTTCTGAACGCACCCATAAATATTTGTCAATGGTGACCTATCAACCTTTCGTCTGGAAATATATTTCTGATTCGACAACCAATTGACACTATTTTGCATTTTTAAAATCTAAATACGCTATAATCCGAATGTTGTGGATATATGTTGTAGATAGAATAAAAAAAATAACACAAGTAAATAAACTTAAAATGACCCAATTTTAATAAATTAAACACATAAAGACCTAAAAATTTGAATCAAACTCACTTACAATGGTGTACGTATTAAACATTTAAGTATTGCGGTTTTAGTTAAAATTAAATTTTTTATTATTAATAAACATTAAAAATGGATCAAACACCGGAGGTAATAAAAAAAAGACGTATTGTAAAAAAAAATTAGGGGAACGTTGGCAAGCAACCACCATTTCTTATAAAAAACTTAATAGTTTTCTGATCATTTCCCGAGACAACATTCTCTTTTTTTTAATAAACTTTTAAGAACCGACTGCATTTTCAACCGATACTGATTAACTTTAAACCGAAATAGGTACCTACATACTTTCAATTACCTAATTAAAAAGTTTTTAACAACTTTTTAAAGTAATTTTGGAGCCTTGAGCAAGAAATTATTCATTTTAGTAAGTTAGAAGTGACTACTGACTTACCGAGGCTGTCACCACTGTGTATTCATTAATTATAAGAATGACGTGGAATATTCATGGAGTAACTTTTACACCAGTCTGAGTTTATGAAAAATGTAATAGTTAAACGCAAATTAGTTCTGCTATGATGTAGTCATTTATTGTACATTTTATTAATGTGCTCTTTAAAAAAGTTTAAATTTTATGAATTTTTCTTTTTTGGGTACAAAGGTCAGTAAAATAACCTAACTATGCACAAATGAAAGTTCTATTAATATTGTGAAGAAAAACACCTTCCGCACAACTAATACCAAAAGGTAAAAGGCTGACATATTTTAGTTGATTTTTTATCGATCATCCAGAACTCTTTTTAAAAGCTCAAAAGTATGTCTGAATTGCTAAATTAAAAAAAAGTGCGTTATCGGTAATAAATATCCATATTCGATTTTGAGCTGGAATTGTAAGGTTTTACAATTGATTAATTAAAACAAGTTAATTTTAACACAGTTTATTTAAAGCACAACCTATCTTCTTTTATTAAAGATATTCTTCACAAAAATGTAGCAGAACTTGAATAAATCTGAAAATAGCCAATTAAAAAATCAAAGTATGGGTGTCGTGACTAGCGCTTTTAGTGTAGTCTTTCATGTATACTTGGTAAGAGTTGGAATTGTTGATTTGTCTCTTCGAAGGGCAAACATAAGTTTGTCAAGACCTACCCTATGCTGATGAGGGGCAACACCCCAAAATCGGTCCATAGGTGGTCACTTCGAATGGATAAATTCAATAATTCTTTCTTTTACTTTACAAGCATCAGCATATTACCCGAAATGGAATCATACACGATTATTTATCAGATGTAATTCAATGCTCGTCGTAGGCATATAGCCAGGAGTGTAGTTGTTTTCGGATGTTTAATCGACCCACATATACCTTTAGTATAGGTTAAAATGCAGCGAAATTAGCTGGTTCTTTAAAAGTCAGTTTTATATATTGTTAAAAAATCAATATTTTAATTTAATTTTATACCAAAACTAAATAAATTATTAAGTGGTGTGGCCTTCTCAATTATTTACAACATTCTTACATCGTCTTTGCATAAATAGAGTCACGTTAACTATTTCTTGATAGATATAGCTCTCTTTCAAAATGCTCTCAGCAAAATAAATCAAATGTTCCTGCCATCTCTCAAGACTCGTCGTTGAAACATTTTCCTTACATTCTTCATTAAATTTAGTTGTTTCAAAAAAGGACCAAAAGGCTTTACCTGTTCTATTACAATATTCTCAAGATCTCGTACGGAGAGGAGCCAATTATGTGCGATCGTCAAAGCATATACACCCCAAAACATAAATCAACACCGCCGAATGGAATCCTTAAAGAGATATTGCAAGGATAAAAACTCGTTCACGACCATCGGGATGTTTTGAGCTAACCCTAGTTTTATCCGTGAATACAATTTTTTTTCAATTATCATTAGACCAATTTTGATAATTTCGAGCAAAATGTAACCTATCAAATATGTTCTCTCTAGTAAACTGGCTGGTCTCCTATTGTTTAATCCAATTCTAATTTCATAAGTATAAGCGTCTTAACAAACGACTTATTGTGAAACGATTTTTGCCTAACAAATTGGCAACATAACTGACTATATCCCTCATCCAATAAAACTTAGGCCCGCAGTAACTAAATTCCTTGCTTGATTCCTGAACGTAAGCGTCTCCTAGCCTCCTTCATTCTCTCTTGTATTGTGCTAGCTGGTACCAACTTCTTCCTTCCGTTTGCTTGATATCGTCCAGTCACCTTCTTGAAGGTCTACCCACATTTCGTTTATGTTCCCAAGACCGCCGGTGAATTATTTTTGAAGATCATCGTTCTGAGTCTGGTCGTGCGACGTGGCCAAGCCATGCCCATTTAAGTTCCGCTATTCTTTTGGCTATATCAAATACTTTTATTCGTCGCCTTATTTCCTCGTTACGCACCTTGTCCTTTAAACAAATTCCTAGCATTGCTCTTTCCATGGCTCTCTGTGTTACCTGGAGTCAGTTAATGGAGTTTTTGGTAAATGCATTTGTTCCTAGACCATATGTCGCCACAGCAAATTATCGCCCTATTGCATTGCTCTCAGTCATATCCAAAGTTATGGAAAAAGCGATTAACACAGAACTTATCAAATATCTGGAGAAATTTGAGAAAATCCATGACAGACAATATGGATTTCGACAACTTCGGTCTACTGGACATTTGCTGGCTTATGTCACTCAGCTCTGGACAAACACTATTGAAAAGTTTGGTGAATCCCGTGCAATAGACTTGGATATATCTAAAGCATTTGACCGCGTTTGGCAATAGGCATTGTTAAGTAAATTATCTGCCTACGGTCTCCCAACCAAACTGCGCCAATGGCTCTTGAGCTTCATGCAAGATCGCTCCTTACATGTGGCAGTTGACGGTATTTCTTCTGATGCGTTTAAAACTAATGTCGGGGTTCCCCAGGGTTCCATCCTGCCCCCCACCTTATTTCTTTTACACATCAACGACCTCTTGAAAACCACCACAAACCCCATTTACAGTTTCGCAGACGATAGCACACTTGTCTCAACTTTTACATCCTATCGATCACATTCGGTGAAATATACAAATAGACTCAGACAGGAACAGGTTGATTCCATCAATAGAGATCTTAAAGCAATCGTCGAGTGGGGAAGCAACAATCTTGTTCAGTTCAACGCCCAAAAAACACAAAGTGCCACGTTTTCCAAGAAAGTGAATTCCTCAAATCATCCCATTACAATGTCCGGAAATACCCTTGAACCAAGTCCCTCCATCTCGATTTTGGGAGTCACGGTGTCCAATAATATGTCTTGGAATGACCATGTTGCTAACATCGCAAAGTCGGCAAGCCAGAGGCTAGGTTTTCTGTGGAAAGCCAGAAAGTTTTTTACTCCTGATCAACTGTTGACGACGTACAAGGCTCAAATCCGACCTCTACTGGAGTATTGCTCGCACATTTGGGGTTCAGCACCAAGGTTTTCTCTTCGTCTTCTAGATTCCATTCAGAAAAGAGCCATTTGCTTGATAAACAGCTCAACTCTCACAGATACCCTTCACCCTCTATAACGTAGAAGAAGAGTTGCAGACCAGTCATTGCTCTACAGATATTTCCATGGCAGATGCTTCAGAGAAATAAAAACTCTTGTACCACCATTGGCCACATTCGGCCGAAGAACTCAGCACGCTGATCAGTCTCAACCATTTACTCTTAAGATTGACACTACAAGGACCAATCTTCATCAAGAATTTTTCTTTTATAGGGCTGCTACGGAATGGAATAAGCTTCCAAAATCAGTTTTGTCAGAGAACTATGATATACTATGATATACTGGAGTTCTTTAATATATGTCCTAATTTAGCAAATGCCGCTCAAGTAAGCCCTATTCTTTTAGTGATCTCTGCAGTCTGATTTTCTCTGTCTGTCTTATTAACATAACCGAGTTACCCATATTCTGCGACGACTTCAATTTGGTGATTCTCGATGGTTACCTGAATATGGTCTTGACTTTAAAGTTCCGTTTTTTTAAGATTTTTTTTTAATTAGATTTTCTTGGACATTTGCCTGAGTTCGTTTACATCATCTGATATTAATACGATGTCGTCAGCGAATCTTGAGTGATTTAGGTAAGAATCATCGATTTTAATACCCTTGTTCTATCAAGATAATTTTTTGAAGACATCCTCGAGGGCTAGGGTAAATAATTTAGGCGAAATCGTATCACCTTGGCGTACTCCTTTATTTATTGGGATTCTGTCTGTTTGCATATCCTCTTCAATTTTTACATAAAACAATGCATTTTCGTATATGTTTCTGATTACATTTGTATATCTTGAATCTATTCTAGTGTTAAATATTGATCTTAACAAAGCCCATGTCTTAATGGAGTCGAAAGTTTTGTGGAAATCTATGCCAAGTGAACTGGGACATTATATACTTGTTTCCTTTTTTTATAAGGAATCTTATTGATTGTATATGGTACATTGTAATGAAGCTTTTGCGGAATCTTGCTTGCTCCATGGGTTGGTAAAAGTCGAGTTTATTTGTAATGCGATTTGTTATTATCTTTGTTAATAGTTTGTACATGTGTAATAGCAAACTAATTGGACGGTAGTTTTCTATATCAGTAGTATCTCCTTTTTTAAACAGCAGTATCAATTCAGAGTTATTTTACTTTTTAGGGATTTTTTCTTCTTGCAGACATTAGTTCAATAGTATTACCAGGGTCTCTTTATTTGACAAAAGCTCTTCTAATTTCTTCTATCGATATATCCGGAATATATTTTAACACGTTGAGCCCCAACCAAAATCGAAGAAATTTTCCCCTGGCCTAATAAATTTGTTGCCCTATTTTAGTCCTCATATGGGGTGTAATTTCAAGGAAAAATAATGAAAAAATTTATTTGAAATATAAAGTGCGAAAAAATCATGTATTTTATGTGCGGTCCATAGGCCCGCTCTGGGCCCGAGGAAAAGTTTATCGATACAACTTTCCCCAGGGCCCAGAACGGGCCTTTGGACCGCACACAAAAAATATGAATTTGTTTGCCCTTTTTATTTCAAATAAATTTTTTCATTATTTTTCCTTGAAATTACACCCCATTTCTATCGGGTTAATTTCGAGAAATATTGTTTAGATCTATTTAAAATTTTAAAATCGTAGTTTTAGTTTAGTTTGAGGTTTAAAGTCAATTATAAAGTGTTATAAAAAGATTGTGTATTGTAATTTATCAAGTGAAAATTTATTGTTTAAATACTTAGATTAAAATAAATTGTTTAGTTTTTGTACAGAGCTTTTAAAATCATCGACCCAAGATTAAATATCTATAAATCGTAACTGTTTATGAATAATTGTTTGAATATAATTGTATATTTTTTTGTATTATTATTGTTTTAATTATTTAACTATAATTGTTTAATTTATCGTCAATATTTCTCTCTTTTAAGTGTAGTAAAAAAAAATATGGATAAACTTAATTTACAATAAAGCTTTGCGCGCTACATATCGATATGTATGAATGTAATGCTTACATTGGTGGTTATGTTTTGTTAAGTTGTAGGAAAGTCCGACCCTCCACGTATAACTCAATAATTTTTCCCTGCGAGTGTGTCAACAAAGTAAATTTTTAAAATTTTTTAGCAGTCTCAAGTTTAAATACCGCTATGGTGTAAATATTTGTAAAATATTTATAAATCAATTGGAAATTGTATTTTAATGAAAAACTAATTTACTTTCGCGAACGAAGGCCAATTTATATATTTAACGCTGAATCGACAAAAGACGAGAAGCTTATAGCCGTATCCAAACTGCTCTATCGAAAATTAGAGATTATTTAGAAAGGTACTGCAAGATCCTTGTCATTGGCTATGACGTCACTATACCGCCTAGCTTGCTAACGTACATTACAGTGGCGTATCGCAAAATCGTTACAGTATGCATTGACATATCTTAGGGTAAAATTAAAGGTAATTTTTTATTACATACTGTTAGATGTTCGATGTAATTATAAACTTTTATACGACACAATATTTAATATCGGGGTAATTTTAAATAATAAACAAAAAAATTGCCTTAACTATTAAAAGAACTACTCGTAAACATAGCAGCAGTCCTATATCGAGCGTAGTGGTAAGTATGAATGACTCTTGTCTTTATTGCTCATCTAATCATAATTTTTTATATCAGATAAAAGTCATCCAATTTCTAATAATACACTTTAAAAAACTTTAGCAATGTAAATTTTAGGTTCAGGTACGAATCAGGGTGTTATTGTACTAGGAAGACTTACACAACATTATTATAAATGTAAAAATAACATTTTTAGATAAAGTGTACCTAATAGATACCTAATAAACCACTGTTCTACAAAATATGTGTAAATAATACTATTATTTCAAATTCATGATGTTAAGATAGTTGTTTACGTTAAAAAACTTCGATTTGCCTTTAAAGCGTGCAAAAAAAACGAAATAGTGGATTAACAAAATTAAAAATTTTAGAATAAAAGTTTCCCAATGATACATCAGATAATAATTTTTTATTAATTGCAGAATCGTTGACTAAGCTGTTGTTTTTATATTATTATTAACATTTGTTAGTTTTTTGTTAACCGTAGGGTACGGTTAACAGACGTCTTGGCCCTACTACAAAAGAGAAGAATTCATCCGAATGTAATAAAGACCATCGAAGAATTGAACAAGAACAACTACACATATGTAAGAACTGCAAATAAGCTAAGCAATAAAATACCTATGACAACCGAAATCAGGCAAGGAGATAGCCGAAGCCCAATCCTATTTAATATCATCATGGATGAAATTATAAATGAAGTCAAAGAAACTGGGAGAGGATATCGAATGGGAGATAAAGAAATAAAAATCATATGCTACGCTGATGATGCTGTAATCGTATCGGAAGACGAGGACAACCTACAGAGACTCTTACACAAGTTCCAAAAAACAGCTGAAGAATTCAATATGCAAATATCCGTCAAGAAAACCAAATCGCTAACAATATCCAAAGAACCGAGAAGATGTAAACTCGCAATCTATGAGCAGAGTGTAGAGCAAGTGATGTCCTTTAAATATTTAGGAGCTAATATAACTAGCACTAGAAATATTAAGGAGGAAGTAAAAGCTCAAACAACAAAGGCATCTCTAATCTCAGGATTCTTGAGAGACACAATCTGGAGAAATAAACACATGAGTACCAGAAGTAAGGTCAGAATATATAAGACATGTGTAAGACCGATTATGACATACGCGATAGAGACCAGAGCGGAGAACACGACTGCAAAGCGACATCTTAGATCAACAGAAATGCGAATTCTTAGATCGATAACTGGCTATACCTTACTTGACCATAAAAGAAGCGAAGAGATAAGGAAATATGTGAAGTCCAAGACATAGTAAGATGGGCAAGAAACCGAAGAAGACAATGGAGAGACCATGTTAGCAGAATGCCAAACGACCGGCTGGCAAAAATTGTGAGAGAGAAGCGGCCCAACACACCACGCCCAACTGGACGCCCACCAAAAAGATGGTATGATAGCTGGTCTTCATCGTCCCAATTGTTTTTGGGCAACCTTTGAGGCAAACACAGGACGTAGTCCTAACGTAAGAAGAGGAAGAAGAGTTTTTTGTTCTTTTTATTATAATTTAAAGCCCTATGATTACTCCAACGCCCTTCGCCTACAGACGAAAGATACTCTTAGTAGTAATATGTCGTAAAAAAAGACAAGTGCTACCACATGCATGTGTTAATTTATAATGATTTTGACCAGGCGTCTTAAATGCTTGCCCCAAACGATTTAAATATTTCAGCATAAGGCGTATATGTTATTTATTTTTCACTCTTCATGCTACATTTAACACAAAATCCAATGCACGTTATTAATGTCGTAGATGTTTCACAGCAGTGATACAACCTATTGAAATATTCAGTTTGGCCAACGTCCATTAGCGTGCGCAAAGTTTTGTAGAATAAATAATTTAAAGTAGTTTGAACGCGTCGTTCTGTAATAGATTGCCGTATTATTTATTTATAAATAGGATGAAATAACATATCAAAACTTGCTGTCATAAGTACCTTTATAACCGTGTAAATAGAATATTCAAAACATTCGTTCAACTTTTAATTTGTGTATTATCTTTAAAAATATGTTTTCTCAAAAAAGAAATTAGTTTTGTATTTAGAATATTTTTAATTAAAACCACTTTAAATTTCCTGCTATTTCAAATTTTTTATAGTCCTGACAATTTGACAATGGCGCTTAAAATGTGTGACGTACAATAAATTTTGTTTCTAATTAACTGCAGCAAAGTTTAAATTTTTAAAAATGTTGTTTTGTTCGTGATATATTGCTCATAATGGATTTTTTTTTAAATTAATACACTTTGTATTACACTAACAACTAACAACAGCCACTAAAATTAGTTTTTTATTTGGCGTCAAATCATTCGTTATACAGAAATAAACTAAAAATTTGAACTCTAGAAAAAACAACATTACAAATCTAATTTAATAAAAGTTATAAACCACCTTGTTATAACAATCAATAGCCAAAAGTGTAAAAGAAAGATAATCTCATATCGCTGAGTAGGTTTGGTGTAATGTTGACACAAAGTTGAATAATTTTCTCCCTTAATCTTACTTACTCCGTAGTACTACAACACAGGGAGGGTCTGGGCTTCCTGGACTGTCTGCCTCCACCTGGAACGGTCATGGGTCATCTCCCTTCATTCTTGTTGGTCTACTCCAAGGATAGCCAGATCTTTAATGAAGTTATCTCTCCATCTAAGCCTAGGTTTTTTTCCTGGTGGTGCTTCCTTCCATACCCGTTTTATTGGGCGATCGTTTTGGATTCTTTGCAAGTGCTCTGCCCATCTTGGTCTGCCGGACTCTATCTTCTGAATGATGTCAGGGCTTTGATATATTTGGTTGAGGTCAACATTGCTTCTCATTTTCTAATGACCAGTTTCAAGGTCTCGAACGGGGCCATATATCACGCGTAGTATTTATCCCTCAAACCTTCTTGGAAGGTCTACGTCGCGGACTGTCAGTGTCCATGTTTCACTGGCGTGTTTTGCTACTGGACGTATTGTTTGATAAATTACGGTTTTGGCTTTTCTTGTGAGGATGATAACACCTTTTTTTCATTCGTCGGGAATTATTTCTTAATTCCAAATCTGTTGCATGAGGCTATGTATTTGTATGGCTAGGACTTCCCTTTCATGTTTCAGAATTTTTGCCAAGATATTATGTTGACCCGACACTTTGTTATTTTAAATTTCTTAATGGCTCTATTTGTCTCCTCCATGTGTATGGGCGGGATATTAACCTCTGCTGCTTGGAATACAAGACGCTCGGGTTCTTTCTTAATTCATTAACATTTTTATATCTCTTAAATTCGTATCGATAAGATTTTTTTAGGTATACCCAAAGAAAAAAAATATTTGGAGATAAATATGATGATCTGGAAGGCCACGAGATCGTACCACATTGGGGAAACGTTGTCACTGCTCCTACTTTGTGACTTAAACAATTATCCTGCTGAAACATGTGCAGAATCTGTAACCGAAATCATAAGGCTAGGTATGGACTCATACATTCCTCATGGTACAAGACGGATCTTTAACCCCAAACCCTGGTTCAACCAAGAATTCAACCGTGCGGTGCGTGATAAAAATCAAGCACATCGACTCTGGTGCGAAGTCCCGACAATTGCCAACCGAGAAGCCTTTGTCCACGCAAGGAACGCCTGCAAAAGAACGATCGATCTTGCCAAAGAATCCTACGACACGAGAATATGCAACAAGCTTGTCAATGCCCCTCCTGGATCAAAGACCTTCTGGTCTTTGGCTAAAGCCATAAATAAGAATTTCACAACTTCTTCTTTACCACCACTCGAGAGGTCCGACGGCACGACAGCCGTATCTTCCAAAGAAAAAGCGGATCTGCTGGCCGAAATGTTCAGCTCTAACTCAACACTCGATACCAATGGAAAACAACCCCCAACGATACCTAGAATAAACGCATCAATGCCTAAGATCACTATCCGCCATCGCACTATCAGGAAAATCCTACGAAATCTTGACTCTAATAAGGCAGTAGGGCCAGATAGAATTCCGACAATTGTCCTGAAGACCTGTGCTTAAGAGCTCACCCCAGTTCTCTGTAGACTTTTCAAGTTATCATACAGCAAAGGAGTATTTCCGTCCATGTGGAAAAACGCCAAAGTCCAACCGATTCCGAAAAAAAGAAAAAAGACTATTCCTGCAAATTATCGCCCTATTGCATTGCTCTCAGTTATATCACAAGTTATGAAAAAAGCGATTAACACAGAACTTATCAAATATCTGGAGAAATTTGAGATAATCCATGACAGACAATATGGATTTCGACAACTTCGGTCTACTGGAGATTTGCTGGCTTATGTCACTCAGCTCTGGACAAACACTATTGAAAAGTTTGGTGAATCCCGTGCAATAGCCTTGGATATATCTAAAGCCTTTGACCGCGTTTGGCACCGGGCATTGTTAAGTAAATTATCTGCCTACGGTCTCCCAACCAAACTGTGCCAATGGCTCTTGAGCTTCATGCAAGATCGCTCCTTACATGTGGCAGTTGACGGTATTTCTTCTAATGCGTTTAAAACTAATGCCGGGGTCCCCCAGGGTTCCATCCTGTCCCCCACCTTATTTCTTTTACACATCAACGACCTCTTGAAAACCACCACAAACCCCATTTACAGTTTCGCAGACGATAGCACACTTGTCTCAACTTTCACATCCTATCGATCACTTTCGGTGAATGATATTAATAAACTCAGGCAGGAACAGGTTGATTCCATCAATAGAGATCTTAAAGCAATCGTCGAGTGGGGAAACAACAATCTTGTTCAGTTCAATGCCCAAAAAACAAAGTGCCACGTTTTCCAAGAAAGTGAATTCCTCAAATCATCCCATCACAATGTCCGGAAATACCCTTGAACCAAGTCCCTCCATCTCGATTTTGGGAGTCGCGGTGTCCAATAATATGTCTTGGCATGACCATGTTGCTAACATCGCAAAGTCGGCAAGCCAGAGGCTAGGTTTTCTGTGGAAAGCCAGAAAGTTTTTTACTCCTAATCAACTGTTGACGACGTACAAGGCTTAAATCCGACCTCTACTGGAGTATTGCTCGCACATTTGGGGTTCAGCACCAAGGCATTCTCTTCGTCTTCTAGATTCCATTCAGAAAAGAGCCATTCGCTTGATAAACAGCTCAACTCTCACAGATACCCTTCACCCTCTATAACGTAGAAGAAGAGTTGCAGACCAGTCATTGCTCTACAGATATTTCCATGGCAGATGCTCCAGAGAAATAAAAACTCTTGTACCACCATTGGCCACATTCGGCCGAAGAACTCGGCACGCTGATCAGTCTCACCCATTTACTCTCAAGATTGACACTACAAGGACCAATCTTCATCAAGAATCCTTTTTTAACAGGTCTGCTACGGAATGGAATAAGCTTCCAAAATCAGTTTTTCCAGACAACTATGATCTGCAACTTTTTAAAAAGCGTGTCCACAATCATTTCCTTTCCATAATCCCTTCCCCTTCTAATAGTCGCAGTGCGGGCCGTCCGCGGCCCACACGATAGGTCTACCCTTTTTGCGACTATTTTCATAAAAAAAAAATTAATAGAAAGTAGCTAAACTATCAGAATTTGATCTTGCAGAAGTTACAGGTTACCATCGATAAAGAATGGACTATAATATAGTCGTCTAAAATTGCTGTTCAAACATTTTTGTGGGTATTGAGTACGCACAGAATGCTGATTTTTTGAGACCAAGCACGTCAGATTTGCCACACGCGTCATATTTCAGAATGTCTAAATTAGCGTCTTCCTGCAGATTAAATTAACAACGTAAGTATAAGTTTAAAGCATTGAATTTATGTATATTTTAAAAATTGAGTTGTAACAAAAGTGGGGTAATCAACTTTGTTTATGTATGTGCCGGGTGATGTATGGCTGTTCGGATTTTATGCAAGAATCACGAATAGACAGAGCCGTTTTATTTTAAGGATTTAAAACATTTTAAATTGTTAAACAAAAATATTATACAGGCAGATTCTTTTAGAGTTCCAATTAGACATTTTGGACAAACTTGACATAATTAAATTTTGAAAATTTGAGGTGTAAGGTTTTCGGTTATGCCGAATTGATCTAAAATATTTAGAACTTTCAACTACTTCCGGTTATACCGCAAGTTGACTTTAATTTGCTGATTTTAAATAAAACACCCTGTATATTATTACGCATTTCGATAAAGCTACTCTTGGGGATTCTCCCAATACAGGGTTTTGCTACCTTACACTGAGTGTTTTCCAAGATATGACCATTTTTATCACGAAAAAGTGTCTGATTTGACACCCTATAATTAATATAAATTTAAACATTTGTTTTTGCATTATGTTTTCTAGTTTTGTGTATTTTTTGGTCATTTTGTTATTAAAATGATTATTATTGTACAGGGTGATTCATAACGCATATTTAAAGATTTCTCAACTTTCCTAAATGGATCACCCTGTATTTTATAACGATGATAGACAGAACTTTTACTGCTCTTTAAGTTTCATTAATAACTCCCTTTACCTAAATTAAACCGTTATTGATATATGGCAGCTCTAAATATTTTAGATCAAATCGGCATATCCGAAAACCTCAAACCTGCAAACCTCAAACGTGTAATTGGAACTCCAAAAGAATCAGCCTGTAGATATCTATTGCTATTTATGGTTTTTTTCAATAATTATAATATTATTTTTACTTTTGATTTTTCCAAAAACTGTGTTTTTTGCTGTCTTCCAGTTTTTTTAAATAAACCACCATATTTGCGTGCTATATTTACAAAACACACTGTGCTGTTTTTAGACTTTACACTACTACATTACAAAAGGATTTTACCCTTTAAGTCGTCTGTTTTAATTAGAGGTTTTCAAGAATTAGCACTTCTACATTTGCTTGGGCATGCAAAATCATCTTATTTTTTTCTATTTAAAATGTTAATCTCCTTATAGTCCAGGAGGAACCGGCGCATGAGTACCGGAAACCATTCCACCTCAATTTTTTTTATGATCCTCTTTAAATTGCCCTACTAATGATATAAATGCATGTTGCAATGGGGCAGCCCCGTGCCATGTTGTTTAAACCGAAGTTGTTTAAATTGCAAGGAATTGTTATTTTCCAACCGGACAAATTTTTTTTAAATTCTTCATATAAATACAAATAAAAAAGGTTAATATTTTTGGAGATATGAATTTTTAAAGGTTCAAAAAATCTCAAATTTGGGTACTTTTGACCCATGAAAAATATATAAAAAAAAAGAATGAAGTATAAAAAATATTTTGTTTTTTATTTTTTATACAATGGGTAATGATATTCTTATTGAAGATTTAAAAAAATCGTTATTGTTTATATCTGTTCTAATAACAAATAAGTAATATAAACCGATAAAAATTAGTTTTAATTACATGTTTCGCTTGAAGCTTTAATAACTTCCGTAAAATTGATTTCAGGAAAAAACTTATACAAAACAAATTGTAGATAATTTAATTATTAATAACATTGCTTTCTCTAACAATGTTGAAAAAGTTAATAGTTTTTAAGATAAATGATAAATAATGATTCAGGACACAGAGAGGCCGTTGCAGCGTATGAGTCAGAGAGAGAGACGGCGATACTTAAAGGTAAGGGACGCATACTTGTGAGCGCGCGTAATAACCAATTAAAAAACAGATATTAGCAATATTTTTTTAAACCTCAATTAGGAATATTATTAACTATTGTATAAAGAATAAAAAATAAAATATTTTTTATATTTTATTATTTTTTTTTATTATTTTTCATGGTTCAAATGTACCCAAATTTAAGATTTTTCGAAACTTTTAAACGAAACTCCAAAAATATTAACTTTATCATGAAAAGTCAACCTTTTTTATTTGTATTTCAATAAAGAATTTAAAAAAAAATTTGTCCGGCTGGAAAATAATAACTCCTTGCAATTGTTTAAACAAATTCGGTTTACACAATATGGCACGGGGTTGCCCCAGGGCAACATGCATTTATACCATGAGTAAAATAATTTAAAGAGGATTGTATAAAAAAATTCTTTTTTTTCTTCTTTCTTCTTTAATGTAAGCAAATAGCTTGTTTTTCTTCGTATCCTCTGTCGTTTAATTGTTAGAGAGGTTGTCGCTCCATTTCTTGCGGGGTCTTCCAAGTCTTCGGCGCCCCAAGGGCGACTTGTCTGTTGTTATTTTGATCATTCTATCGTCATTTATCCGATCTATGTGTTCGTTCCACTCTTTCTTTTTTCCCAGTATTTATTCGTATACGTTGTCTATTTTACGTGTTCTTCTAATGTCCTCGCTACTCTCTCTGTCAAAAAGTGTTTTTTCCAGCGATCCTGCGCACTATTTTCATTTCTGTGGTTTCTAATATTCTCTTTGTGTTTGATGTATCTGGCCTAGTTTCCGCTGTGTATGTTAATATAGGTCGGATGACCGCCTTTGAGATTCGGGATTTGATATCGATTTCGATATATTTGTTTCGGAGGATTGTATCGTTCAGGTAAGCTGAGGTTCGTGCTGCTGTAATGTATTAGGATCGCCATGTATTGTTAGGTCCCTTGCTCGTAGGTTTGTTGAAGTTTTCGGGAAAACTCTCGTTAATTAAATAGAACGTTGAACTTAAAAATACGTTTAATTTAGTTTTGCAATTCTACATTTTAATGTCGTGATCTTGACCTTCACTGCAAAGTAGAGCAGCGTAACGACCGATCGAAGTAAAACAATAACACACTATTCATTCCGAGACATTTTGGTTGCGAAATAAATACGAATGATTAATAAACACAAACATTATTACGTGCGTCTGGCGACACGTTCTAAGTGAGTTCAAAGTTATTCCCGTGAACGGTCAACTGAGTTCATTTATTAAACCTTTTTTACATGTTTTCCTGGCTAAGAGCACTACACTGCTTTTGTTGCTTGGTTTCTTACCTCCGCCTCGATTTCACCGTATCCTGATATTTCTATGCCTAGGTATTTAAATTTCATCTCCTGTTGTATAATTTTATCATTCACAACCAGTTTGCATCTGATAGGTGTTTTTGAGGTGGTCATGAATAGTAATCTCTGTAGGTCATCTTCGTTTCCTGCAATCAGAACAGCATCATCGGCATATCATAGGATTTTAAAGTCTTTGTTTCCCATTTTATACCCTTTTAGGCTACGAGTGCTTTTTATTATTTCTTCCATGATGTTGAACAATAAGGGACTAAGGGAATCTACTTGTCGAATACCACTATTTACAGTGATTTCTTCGGTAGTTGTGCCATTAATTTTGGCTTTTCTTTCTCTGGTAAATATTTTTGATGGTTTTTATGATGTTGTATGGGAGTTGCCTGTTGTATAGAAGGTGTACCACGTTCTTTAGTTGTATTCGGTGAAAATCATTCTCCAGGTCTATAAAACACATGAAGGCTGGTTTGTTATACTCGATGGATTTTTCAGTTATTTGTCGCAGGACAAATATCGCATCAGTACAAGATCTTCCTGATCTGAATCCTTGTTGTTCATCGCCCAATGTGGTAAGTTCATTTATTTTATTTGTTATAATCTTTTTTATAAGCTTTAAGGTTGCAGGTATATTTTTGTCTCCTATTTTAAACAGTAAGATTATGGTACTTGGGCGCTATTCGTCCGGAATTTTTTTATGTAAAAGGATTTTGCGAATTATGGCTGTTAGCTGCTGTTTCAGGCTTCTCCCGCCGTATTAAAGAAGTTCATTTGAAATACCGTCTGGGCCTGTACTTATTCTGTTTTTAAGTTTCATTAATGCCATTTCTATATCTATTTTTTCTATTTCAGTTACTTCGTTAGTTGCGATTTCTGGGGTGTCTTGTATGCTTTCCGTATCTTCTTTTTTATATAGTTCTTTAAGATACTGCACCCAAGTTTCTTCTGTTATGTGGTTTGTGCTAATAAATTCACTTGCTTCTTTTCTCTGGCGTCTAATGAATCTCCACATCTGTGTTTGGAGGTCGTAAAAGTCGTTTTCCATTTTTCTTGAAAAGGATTCAGTATAAAAAATTGAGGTGGAATAACTTTCGGAACTTTAATCTGGAACATTTAAATGGTTTTAATGCGGCCATTCTTTGCATTTCTCCAAAACTGAATCCCGTATACCTTTATAGTAAGAGTATTTGATATGAGAGTAGTACAATATATATCGATAATAATTTATAGTACTAAAACGGTAGGCCTACTTGTGCTTAAACAATTAACACTGTTATTTGACATATGTTTGACGTTTAGTTTTGGTTACATGTACTGATATGTTTGCAAGTTCGTAAATAAAGTTATGTGCTAAAGAAAGTTTTTTTAGTTGAGCACTATTTTTGCAAAACGAAAAAAAAATGTGGATACCAATGAAAATCTCAAACGTAATATATTATGAATTCACCACGTCATAGTTAACGGATATCTGCTGTAAATTTAAATAGAAACTAAAGGACTCTTTAAAAGATATCGAAACAACTTAATGCTCATTTATATGTTACTCAGACGACCCAACAATTGAAAATAGGTAATTGTGCTGCAAGATTTGAATCATTGCTTTGCAAAATGATAATTCCACTTTCACCAGTAACATTTGTAACAGTGACATATGTCATTTGTCAGGCCATGCAAATAGGCGTGGCAATGAAGTTTAAGGTTTCCTACAACCAAGACGTTCAAGAAAATACCTGTTTGAAAGTTTCAGTACCATAAATTAATAGCCAAACACTAGTATCGGCCAATAAAATGTCCTATTTGTATATTTTGGCTTCTTTTTTCTTTAAATTATAATTACGCTTCTAGTTTTATTTTAAAACGCTTTTAAAACGGTGACATTAATTTTCTCGTTAGTAATTTTATTCTTATGTTAAGAATTATTCTTTACTTTTCAGTTTGATTAACTCTAAAATTAGTGTGTTTTTAAGTTTTTTTTATCTATAATTTAATTTTGGCTTTTCAGTTCGATATTTCACTCACCCTATTGCTATTTATCCCTCGGCACGTTTTTCACCAGTATATTGAATTGGGTGAATTATAATATGACATTGGAACTGCGCTCATGCGTAGTTCATGCACCAGTTCTATCTCTTTTACTCTCATGCAAAGGATCCATAAAGAATTTATGAATCCTGGCGAAACTTATTATATATATATATATATATATATATATATATATATATATATATATATATATAATATATTATATAATTATTGCATTGTCGTTGGTCTTTAACAAGTGTGCAAAGTTTAAATTAAAACTGATCGCTTAAAGTAGAGCAAAATCGAGGCCAAACAGTTATTTACAAAATAATATACAGGTGAAACTAATAAAAGTGTGGTAAAAATATGTTAACCTTGCCGTACCGTCTTGAATATTCAATAAATTGTTAATATTGCAAATATACACAATATCCATCCGTAGTTAATTACAAAATTTCTTACCCCTTAATTATTCAATTAACATCGAACTGTGTTTGACACTGGATATATTGTAGATTGTTGGGGGGGGTCGTGAAGACTATGCAGCCTCTCAAGCACCTTGACCTTTCACATCTTTTGTGACACTGGATAATTCTGATTTCGATTCTTCCATAAATGTACTAAATTTGCTTTAATATCAATATTTTTCTTGTACCTGTTTAAATAGGGGAAAATCGACATAACAAAAATAATTGAAACTTGTCCTAATGGCAATATTTGAAACCAAAAATGTAACGGGCAAAACTCCCTTTATGTTTAAGGGTTGCTTTATTTCGTGGGCAGTCCGATAAACTTCCGGCTAATTTCATTCGAGACACGGGCGTGGTTTGAATTTTAGAACCTAATGTATAGAAAAATTGTTTTTCGGCACCGGGATTTACTTTCACCCTTGTTAAGAATGCTTTTTTGAACTTCCCCTCCACGAAATGATTAAAAAAGGTATTGACGTGGTAAGAAAAACCAATCTTTTCTGCGTTTTAAAAAAATAGGTATTAAATAAGACAGCTATATACGACCAATAAGGCATTATTTCGTTATTAACGTTCTTCAAATAATTAATGACTCTTTGTTGATTACATTCGTGTTTAAAACGAATCTTGTTCATACATTATTAATATTATTTGGTATCTCAACCGAAGTTTAACACTAATAAAAGATGATCTCAAAGTTCCAGTTGTAAAAATTTTTTTCTTCTAAGGATGCTTCATTACCAAAAGTTTAAGGAAATGATTGTTGTTTTATTAGACTTTTGGTAAAGTTGTAACACTCTGTGCAACAAAATTGTTTATATAAAATTTACATTTACATAAAACAATGTTATGATTTAACTTTAACCACATTTTTAATTGACTTTGCTGCATTGGAATAAATAATTAATGTTTTAAAATAGTGCCACCTGCGGGTTGCTATAATTTAAGAGTTTTCATTTAAAAAAATATGATTTATTGAATTAAATGACTGTAATAAAAGATATACCATATTTCATACATTATTACTATATACCTAATATGAGAAGTATAGCCGGAGTGACTCGGTTGGATAAAGTAAAGAATAGTGAGATAAGAGAACGCTGTGGTGTAAAAGAAGATGTGGTTACAAAAATAGATAAATATAGTTTGGACACGTAGAAAGGATAGATGAAAAAATATTGACGAAACAAATTTATAAGGCGAGTGTGAATGGACAAGTCGGTAGAGGTCGCCCTCTGCGAACATATCTCGATCAGATCAACATTGTTTTGAAGAAAGGCCAGGTCAAGAGTACCAACAACCGACGAGCATGTATGAGAGCACTGATGAAAGTAGAGGAAGCAAAAGAACCGTAGCAAGTGGAAGGAAGTGGTCTCTGCCTACGTCTATGGGAAAAAGGCGTGACTTTATGTATGTATGTATGTATGTACCTAATATCAACTTTAACCTTTGGAAAATTTACATCCTTTTCTTCTTTAGAAGTTTGGCTACCATCATAACTATTTTAACTCTATCTACCGGTGACCTAAAAAGTTGGACTGACGAAACACTCTCTCAAGTTGCGCAGCCACGACATTCGTTTCCGACCAATGCTGCTTTTGTCCTGCATAATCACTCGTAACAGAGTATATCTTTCTCCTCTCATAACGAGGCACAAGTACTGTACTTTTCGGATTTTTGTCTCATACACAAGCTTTGTCCCTTTTCCTAGTCGTCTGAGTAATTCTTCGTTAGTGATGCGGTCTGCATACGATATTCCGAGTATTCTTCTGTATAACCACATTTCAAACGCTTCCAATTTTTTCAACGATGTTTTATTCAGTGTCCATGCCATAGAGAAGAATAAAAAATATGTAACATTTTATCATTCGTATTTTCAGTCTTTGATTCAACGATCGGTTACAAAAGAGCTGCTTTATCCTTAGAAACGCTTAACGCGCTATTTCGATTCCTGACCTTAATTCTTTTAAAAGAGTCATTGCTGGAGTCTATTATAATTCCTAGATATTTATACGTAACAACTATTTCTATAAGTCGGTTGTTTATGGTCAGCTGGAGGTTTGTATTTACCGTTTTAGAAAATACCAAAAATTTTGTTCTATTCAGGTTCATTTTCAGGCCATATTTGGAACATGTTGTATACACCCTAGATACAACTCTTGTCGCATTCCGCGTTTAATGTCAATATCTTCAGTTTTTTTATTTTCAATCTCAATGTTTGCTTTCTGGTCGTAATATAGGTTTTTAATAATTTTGATGCCTCGAGTGTCCATTTCTTTCAGTCGTAAAATCTCCATGAGCAAATCATGTCGAACCCTGTCAAAGGTCTTTTTATAGTCTACGAAGCATGTGTACACATCTTTATTAACGTCGAGGCAGCGTTGCGTCAGTACATTCAGACTAAAGAATGCCTTCATGGTGCCAAGCCCATTGCGACATCCGAATTGTGTCTCACTAATTTCAGTATCTAGTTTCTTATTCCAACGATTGTGTATTATATTAAGGAAGAGCTTAAGTGTATAACTCATCAAACTTATGGTTCTATGATTACTACATTTTTGGGCATTTTACCAACCAGTCTCTAGGTATAGTTCCTGATAGGTACACTAAATTGAAGAGATCTGTAAGTATTTCGATGTTGTCGTCGTTGATTAGTTTTATTATTTCTATGGGTAATGCGTCTGGCCCAGGAGCTTTTTCGTTTTTCATATTCTTCAAGCAGTACATCAATTCTTCGTTGTTTATTTTTGGTCTGGTTTCTGTTTCTACGTCGTTTATTTACATCAGCCTAATTTAATTAAATATTTTCCCTTTTTTTTTGAGCAATAACAAAAATATAAAATTAAGACCCAGTCTTGTTTGCTAAACGTTAGCAGATTTTTTATGTTTTTTTTTCAATGGTGAAGTTTCTTAATCTCCTTTCTCTGAATAGTATCTAAAGTCCTCAAGAAATACCTGAAATCACATTTACCTTTTAAAAAGTTTACACCGCCCCGATCTAATTAAATGTCTTCTTTCCTAATCTTGTTTGTTTTTATAAAAGGATCGTTTTCATTTTTGATTTCCCCACCCAATTTTTTCTCGTACAATATTAGGTTGGGTTTTTAATTACAACTTCTTTAAATGACATTTTCCTATACCTTTTCTCCTTATAATCACTTTGATTCTAATTCCTATCTCTTAAGGTTTTGTGAACTTAAACTTTTATAGCCGCAGTATCCGCACTTATTTTTCATTATTGAACATTATTCAAAATGTTTTAAATTTTTTCGTTTCGTTTTGTTTTATTTTTTTAATTTTCGCTGTTTTTTGTTGGCACTAGTTGTTTTGTGCATTCTATGTTTATTCAATGATTTCACTGGTACTTTATTTAAATAATCCAAACTATGTTGAGACGACGAGGTGAAAATTCACTGCGAATTTTTCAATTTTTTTTATTTTTAAACCAATCAAGACGCTTCTATGACGAGAAGTTTCATAAAAGACGATGTAAAGGGTAATGATTACCGGATACCACCTTAATCAGTTCAGTTTAATTCAGTTTATACATATATATATATATATATATATATATATATATATATATATATATATATATATATATATATATATATATAGTTACTCCTTTTTCCCGTAGGGGTAGGCAGAGACCACTTCCTTCCACTTCCGCTACGGTTCTTACACATATCTTTTGCTTTCTCTACTTTCATCAGTGCTTTCATACATGCTCGTCGGTTGTTGGTACTCTTGACCTGGCCTTTCTTCAAAACAATGTTGATCTGATCGAGATATGTTCGCCGAGGTCGACCTCTACCGACTTCCGTCCATTCACACTCGCCTTATAAATTTGTTTCGTCAATCTTCCTTAATCCATCCTTTCTACGTGTCCAAACCATTTAACCAGTCCATGCAAGATCCGTTTATCCTGACACAAGCATTGGAATCCTAGTAAAGTGATTTCAGTGCTCGTATTAAACTACCGCTCACCCCATACATAGACAATGTCGACCACAATTCACTCCTCACCACTCTGTCATAGGCCTTTTCCAAGTCTATAAAAACGCAATAGACCTTCTGACTTCTAGGTGAACTATAAAAGAATTGACGAACTAGTTCAGTCACATCCATACCTACAAGTGTACTTGTAAACAAAAATTAATTGATTAATTAACCGTTGGATTTTGTTTGGAACCCATATATTTCGTCACAAACACAATTTTTGTGACATATATTCTTAAACCGACACTGTTAAAGAGGTCTCTACAATTTTATATTTATCCGTGTTTATCGATCTTATTTTAAAATTAACATGAATTAGAAGCATGAAAGCTTCAGACTCGGCAGCATTTCTTGCATGTTTTCCAATAATAAAACTTTGTGGAATAATGTTATTTTTTTGTGTACAATAAAAAATTTGAAGTTTAACATATTTCTTTTTAAAATGAACAATATTATTTTACGTATAAGTAGTTAATGTCGTTTCAATTATAAATTATACATTTACTACAGCTTTATTAACAAGCAACATAATTATTTTGCCTAAAAACAAATAACTTTGTATAATGCAACAATCACCAACAATGTTGGTTTTTGTTTTACCTTTTAATTAATTCAATTATTAAAAGTTTTTATAAGGGTGGTTTCTGTGATTAATAATTGTTGTTACTTTTGATTGGGTAAACACATTTTCAAGAGAAACTGTTTGATCTCTTGCATGTGTCGCAGTTTCTTTTTTGATAGGTCCGATGGGCATACCGGCGCTAGAAGTTTTATACTGAGTAATTTCACTGATTTTTGGAGACCTAGAATATGTCGATGAGGTGGGGATAGTTCAAATTGGAGTGTAATTAATTACTTGATTGTTTGTTGCGAATATTTAATATATTTTATGCTGGTCGACTGGTTTTCGTGCATTTCAAGATTTTTTTAAACTTAATAAAAGCGCTACGTTTTAATACGCGTTCTTCCAGAGCCATGTACCAATATATTTATACTCTCACAGATACCCTTCACCCTCTAGAACATAGAAGAAGAGTTGCAGACCAGTCATTGCTCTACAGATATTTCCATGGCAGATGCTCCAGAGAAATAAAAACTCTTGTACCACCATTGACCACATTCGGCCGAAAAACTCGGCACGCTGATCAGTCTCACCCATTTACTCTCAAGATTGACACTACTAGGACCAATCTTCATCTTCTTTTACAGGGCTGCTACGAAATGGAACAAGCTTCCAAAATCAGTTTTTTCAGAGAACTATGACCTACAACTTTTTAAAAAGCGTGTCCATAATCATTTCCTTTCTATAATCCCTTCCCCTTCTAATAGTCGCAGTGCGGGCCGTCCTCGGCCCACACGATAGGTCTACCCTTTTTGCGACTATTTTCATAAAAAAAAAAAACTTGTTAACTTGGATGGGTTTATAATAGTTTTTTTGTTTTGCGAGGAGATATCTGCTAGGTTAGGTCAGGTTAGGTATTATGTGAGTGTGGCGCAGGTCGCCTCTCCACTGCGACTCTTAATAGGTCTATTATAGCTCTCCCCTACAGGTTACAGTTTACCGCACGATCCAGCTCTTCTTTGATTTTTACTAATAATCATATACTTTGTTTTCCGCAATTAGTAGTATTTTGTCGTCAGCATACCTGATGTTGTTTATCCAGACCTTTACGCGTGGTTATATATCTTTTTTCATAAAATATATGCTCGAAATAAGTATTAAACAAAAGTTGTAATAAGATATTTGCTAGCCTTACTCCTCTACGTATTGGTATTGCGTTAGTTACATACTTTTTAATTGTTACTTGAGCAGTTTGGTTTCAGTACAAACTTTCTATGCATCGTATGCTCAATTGATCGATGTCTAATTTTTTAAGTATTTTGACAAGCATGGAATGTGTAACTTTCTCATAATCGATAAAGCACAGCCATACGCTTTTACTTTGTACTAGCACTTGAGTAGCGAAATTTGCTTCGCTAGTTTCTAATCCCTGCCTAAAGCCAAACTGTCTCTCACTTAGTGTAACCTTGCAATAAATTTGGTTCTTCTTTTTCTTCTTATTTAGCCTCAAGTGATCCAACTTTGCACGTGGGCCTCCCCCATTTCAATCCACCGTCGTCTATTTTGCGCCATTTGCTTCCAGTGATGTCCGCCAATCTTTTTTATGTCATCTCCCCATCTTATTTGTGGCCTTCCTCTATGTCTTTTACCTAGCCATGTTCTTCATTGCTATTTTTAATAATTCCATCTTTTTTCTTTCAGATGGGCAGTATGTCCTGCGAAACTCCATTTTAGTCAGGCGGCATGTTCTCCTGCGTCTTTCACATTCGTTTTACATCTAATCCATTTCTTTGTTTTTCTATCACTTAGTTTTTCTTCCAACATTGATCTTTTCATCGCTCTTTGTGTCTTTGTAATTTTATTTATATTAGCCTTGGTGAAACTCCAAGTTTGTAAGCTATAAGTGAGTATAGGAATGATACATTAATCATAAACTCTTGTTTTCAGATATTGTTGTATTTTACTACTTTTCAGTATCTAGCTCAGCTTTCCAAAATTATTTATTTATTTTTATTATTTGTCCTAGGTATATGTATTCGCTTACTTTTTCCAAATTTTTCTCATTTAGTTTTATCTGTCTGAAGTCCTATGTATTCGTTATTATCTTGAATGTAGTTAATGTGTAAAATTAACATTTTTTTTAGTTCTTCAAACCAATGTAGTTAAATTTAAAAAACACACATGGAAATAATCTAAGGATATTCTTTTCTCAACTATAAATGTTTAACTAAATTAAAGTATTGCAGTTGATAAATTAAAACTATCTAGTGAACACGACCGAACAAAGGACCTTAAAAAACAAGTTAACAAAGCAGCAGTAACACATAAATTGTATGGGCCAACCAATAGACCAGCGGTTCTCAAACTTTTGTTATTCACGCCCTCCTGTTTTAATTTAAAAAATGTTGCGCCCCCCAATCCGTAGACCTAGGAATTTGGACTAAAATAGGCAACATTGTCTCGTAGAGAGCGCCAAAGATGCTGTCGGAAAGTTCGCGGCGTTCGTGCCACGTATTCAAGCTTCCTGATCTTTCTCGAACTGTCTGAACGCGACTATAAATACAGAAGCGCACATACGGTTTTCTCAGTCTCTCAGTGAAGGTGTTTTAACACTAAGCAAGCATTATTGTGAAGTGTGAGTGTATAAGTAGATGTAGTATGGATAAATTTTTAAAACGAAAACTTGAGGATGACGGGGCTTGTACATCGACAGGTTCAGGTGGAAATCGTCCGAAATCTAAAACAAGAAAATATGACCCATCATACCTAAATTTGGGCTTTACTAGCCTTGAAGTAGGTGGCGAAGAAAAACCACAATGCGTTATCTGTTTAAAAGTATTGGCTGCAGATAGCATGAAACCAAATAAATTACAGAGGCATCTAGAAACGCTGCACAGAGAATATGTCAATAAACCGCGAGATTTTTTTGTGGAGAAACTCAGATTGTTTAAAAAACAAAAATCCAGCTTCCATAGAGTACTGGCAGTAAATGAGAAGGCTCTCTTGGCATCATATAAAGTGGCATACAAAGTAGCTAAATGCAAAAAACCGCACACTATTGCAGAGCAACTTATTTTACCCGCTTGCAAAGACATTGTAGAAATAATGTTTGGTGAAAACTTTACTTCACAACTTAACAATATTCCTCTGTCAAATGATACAATCTGTCGACGAATTAACGATATATCAGTTGATATGCAGCTTGAATCTGAGCTTACTGAAAACTTGTTTGCTATACAACTTGACGAAGCAACTGACTCTAGTAATGATTCCCATTTGATTTGCTACATGTTCTGTGTGAAGATATGGGAGCTGAGCATCAATCTTTGTTGTTTTATTCCTCATCCAGATGGTTGTCACGCGGTAAGACGGTTAAGCGTGTCTTTGAATTAAGAAGGGAAATAGCGATATTTTAAAGCGAGGAAGGTCACAAGCATTCAACAGATTTTTTCGACAAATTATTTTTACTGAAGCTTTCTTATTTAGTAAATATTTTTGAAAAACTTAATATACTTAATCTTCAGCTGCAAGGAAAAGACGTAAATATATTTGATTTCAGTCAAAAGATTGATGCTTTTTGTAAGAAATTGCAGTTATGGCATAACAAATTGAAAGAAAACAGTTTGGAAATGTTTCCCACATTTTGCGATTTTGTGCAAGATTCCCCATTGGAAGATATTCATAAAGCTGTGATGCTAAAAACCATAGGAAGCCATTTAGAAAACTTAACTGAGAATTTCAAGCGATACTTCCTTGCAGAGAAAGATATCAAGTTGTCAGACTGGAGCTGGGTTTTAAATCCATTCGAAAATAGACCTGTCGGACTATCACTGCAAGAAGAAGAACAACTGATAGATATTTCAACAAATCCCTTACAAAAATCAAACTTTGTTAACAAATCTTTAACAAACTTCTGGACTGAACTTCCGAACGACTACTCCGTTATAAAAGCAAAAGCACTTAGAATTGCCTTTTCCAACGTCCTACCTCTGTGAAACTGGATTTTCTGCACTTGCTGTCGTGAAATCTAAATACAGAAATAAACTTCAAGTAGAAAATGAACTCAGAGTGGCCATCTCTAACATAGAACCAAATTTAGAGAAGTTGTGCGCCTTAAAACAAGCTCATGTTAGCCATTAGTCCTTAGAATGTTTCTTTGTCATCATTAAGTAAGTAAAATTTCAATAAAGATTTTTTAAAAATCTATCTGTAGCATTTTATCATTACCATTTTATTTTTAATCTGTACTGCGCCCCCCCCCCCCCCCCAATCATGTAAACGCGCCCCCCTTAGGGGGCGCGCCCCACAGTTTGAGAAACGCTGCAATAGACCATCCAATGGACAATAAAATTAATATCTACAAAGCGTGCGTAAGACCTGTCATGACGTACGCAAAATAAACATGAAAAGAGAATATTAAAACTAAAAGCATGTTACGTGTGGCCGAAATGAAGGTGCTAAAAACAATAGCTGGCTGAACCAGAAGCGACCGCGTAAAAAAACATAAACATAAGATATTGGTAAAACTTCTAGGAAACTTTCAGTTAGAACACGTGAACATTTAAATTGACCACAAACTTCGAGTTTTGGGGAACATATTAAAAACAGTAATCTTAATTTTGACTTCAATACTGGCATAAGTATCTTAAACAACGTTAATGGTTATAATTTACAGCTTGATCATCTTGAAGATTTGAAAATTACAAATGAAATTTTAAACAATAATAATTGTCTAAATACCCAAATTCATCTTAACCAAACTTGTTTTCTTCCTATCTTTAAACTTTTGAAAGAAAATCTATCCTCACAAATTAGTTAACTCCTATTTAAGTTTTCATCACAACAAGGATCCTTGTCTTGTCTGACATCTTCGATAAAGTTTCTTTTTAAATTTCTTTATCAATAATTAACTACTTTAGCAATATTTACATTATGAATGTCTCTCCATTTAATTTGTTTTAGTTTGTCAATACTCGTACAATGTCATTTATAATTACAATCAGTTTGTCTATTCTATATATATATATATATATATAATTTATTGTGTTCTATGTACTTCATGGTCATTATTTCTTGTCTTACAGCGGAGGTACCTAGGATTACTAGGGTACCATTTTAATTTTATTTTATTATTATGTTAATCTTCTTAACTCTTTCCTTACAAATAAGATATTGATAAAATGTTTATTTCCTATGTTGACCCTTTGTAAAGAATTTTGACAAGTGAGATAATTTTTGATTCACTTTTTAGAAATCTCTCCTGATGATGGCAATGTTGCCGAGAACGTTTGATTTTTAAAAATTGTGTACTAAAGCCTTTTAGCAGTTTGTTATATACATTAAACATAAACATAAGAGGACAATACGGCATAAAGGACATAGTTAGAAAAAGTAGAAGAGAATAGTATAACCATGTCAAAAGGATGACCAAAAATAGACTACCCCGCATAGCACTAAAAAGAAAACCAGCAGGAAATATTGCACCAGAAAGGCCACCAAAAAAATGGAGATACAGCTGGAAGTTCACATCACAGGAAATGCTACGATGCGACGGAAAGCCCGGAATAAACAGATCAAATGATCTTAATCCGGTAGAAAAAGAAGAAGAATTTTGACTAATTTCATTTAAACAACAACCACTTTTTTTTTAAATTTTTAACAAAAATAGAAAAAAACTTCAAAATAACCCAAAACAGCCAAATAGAAAACTCAAATGGATATCACCTCTATTCCAAAATAAGATAAACAAATAGGTCCTGTATATTTGTATCCTGCTTAAACCCTTATAAAAATAAACCTTCTGTAAATTCTGCAATCATACTTTAGTGCCAAGTATTTTTCACGCTTTTATACGTTTTAGGTTAGGATATATCATAATCATAATTTATCTGAAAAACAAATAAGATTTCATCAGACGTTTTGCTCAGCACAATTACCTCTTGTTAAAGACTGACAATTCAGCGATCTTCTCGACTTTAAGTAAGTTTCGTGCAAAAGATTTATCATGGTACTAGAAGAAACCTGTGTTCTATGTGTTTGCAACAGATTCATTTGTAACATAGGTACCGTTACCATAAGGTTTCTTCTTACAGCTAATTTTAAAAATATATGATCTCGTGCGTCCTTTAAATACATCTCCAGCTTCTACATAATGGGCTTAAGCGGGAAATTTTACTTTGAAATGTGCCAAATGCTCACGCTACATTTGTTTGTCGAGCGCCATTATTGGGTCTTTTCTAATACGTTCCCGCACTTTCAAAGTTAGGTTAGGTTAGGTAAGGCCAATAATAATCGGTAATAATTGAGGCAGTAAAAGTAAAAAAATTAGCCTAACCTAACCTAACGCCTAACCTAATAACAACAGTACCTGGTGAAGTTTGAAAATGTGGGGAAGTATTAAAAAAGACCCCCATTTTCTACCATGCCAATGGCTTACAGAATTTTTTCACGGTTAAAATGATATCTTATCTGGTTTAATTCAAAATTCATGTTATTTACTTTCAACTTAAAACAATAGGTACTAATACATTTAAAACTAATAAAATAAAAAAAATTTATGTTTTTAAATGTTTTTGTTAAGCTTTTTTTGTGACAAGGTATATAAAAACATATAGTGACACATAATGGAAGTTAAAAATACAAAATATTTAATAAACCAACTAAATATTATTTAAATATAAAATAATATCCTAAGAATATTTTCATTTGTGCATCTGTAATTTCTGATTAAATGATTTTCACGAAGTAAAACGTTGGGTTTTATTCTGTTTTTGTAAAAAAGAATCAAACAACATCAGTGGTAAATCCAGCTTTAACAACAAAATTTTGTTTCGATGTGATATATCTGATGTTGGATTTATTTATGAGCATCCTGTTCAAAGGAAAGCATTAATAGTGCAACCTTATTTTCTTAGATGTTCAACTGAACGATCTCGGATTTAAAAAAAAACCACTAGCGACTTTATATTGCAAAAAATATTTACTTGAATTCAATATTTAACAGAAAAGTACATCATATATAAAAACCAATAAATAATTTTTTCAAATAATTTAAGAAATTCAGCTTGATTTTAGTGAGCAGAATGATGAAGATTTACATTGTGTTCATTTGAAAAGGACCCACCCTTAATATTTCAGAAATGCGACATATTCGAATGATATACCGAAACACATCAACTTTTACCTTGAGGGGGACACTTTTTAGCGCTTCTGTCATAAACGTCAAATTCACCACCTCCCTACTGGAGATACCCCTTAATTTTTTTCAAATGGCGTTAGATATCAAGTCATACCCCATTTAAAAGGTCTGGTAAATCAAATTGTTATTTAATTGTTGTTTAAAATTGGCTCTCTTTTACCTTTTCATACGTCCCACAAAGCTGAATCCTGTTATTGTAATTATCACTATGACTTTTTTAATTATCTTATTGTTTTTGTTTTTGTCACTGTAACTATGACTTTTTGAATTTTCAATATAATACGGAGGCATATAAAAAGTGAGTCCAATCCTATTCAATATATACGGCGAATGGACTATGCGAAAGGCCACTGATGGGTGGATTGGTGGTATCACTATTGGCGGAAGGAAGATTTTTAATCTGAGATGTGCAGATGACACAGCCAATTTCGATAAGTCTGAAGAAGAATTGTGTCAACTATAAAATAGAAAACATCAGCATAGAGGCAGGTCTCAAAATAAACAGAACGAAGATAAGGATCATGGTAATAGATAGAGCCGACAACAACCAAAACAATTAACAGAAATAAATAATATCGCCGTTGTAAGTCAGCTTGTGTACCTGAAATCTGCAATAACCCATACTGCCGGATGCACTAAGGAAATTAAACGTAGATCAGCTATTGCAAAAAATGCAATGGTTAAACTGACTAAAATCTGAAAAAGTCACGAAATCACCATAGCGACCATAATAAAACTGGTCAGATGCCTGGTCTTCCCAATTTTCATCTATGCGGTGGAGTGTTAAACTCTCAATGACACTGACAAAAAGAGCATAGATGCATTTGAGATGTAAGCTCAGAATTAGTTGGACAGCTCGCAGAACAAATGTGTCAATATTAGAACAACTGAATAATAAGAAAATACTAAGGACGCAAGTAACAAAGCAAATAATAGGCTATTTTGAACATGTATTTTGAAGAAACGGTCTTGAGAAGCTTGCGATACAGGAAGGCGTGAAAGGTATTAAGGCCGAGGCAGATCCCCCACAAGATACACCGACCACATTGTCGCAACAACTGGCGTTTCACTATCAGAATGTGCAAGAATGACGGAAGACCGGAAAAAATGAAGAGACATTGGCAAGACGAATTCATGATATCACGATACCTGTTTCAGGTTAGCGAATAGGAAGAAAATAAAAAGTTTAAAGAGAGCCAATTTTAAACAACATACCTACATAAATACATACATATAGTCACGCCTTTTTCCCGTATGGGTAGGCTGAGACCACTTTCTTTTACTTGCTACGGTACAATGTTGATCTGTTAGAGATATGTTCGCCGAGGTCGACTTTTACCATTCACACTTGCCTTATAAATTTGTTTCGTCACTCTTCCTTCATCCATCCTTTCTACGTGTATAAATTATCTAAGCATTCCTTTGTCTATCTTTGTAACTACATCTTCTTTTACTCCACAGCGTTCTCTTATTTCACTATTCTTTACTTTATCCAACCGAGTCACTCCGGCTATACTCAGAATACTCATCTCCGCAGCATTAATCCTATTTTCATGCTTCTTTTGCCAAACCCAACATTCACTACCATACATAAGTGTAGGAACCAACACACCTCTATTCACAGACAGACGTGCTTTTTTACACTTTCTGGCTGCTCATAAAGCTATGCAGTGCCCCATTCATTTGTTTTAAACAACGAATAAATAAAAATAGAAGGCTGGTATCAAAATCCAAAAAATTTCATTAAATAGAGATTTACCAGACCTTTTAAATGAGTTTTAAATGACTTGATACCTAACGCCATTTAAAAATTTTAAGGAGTATCTCCAGTAGGGAGGGGGTGAATTTGACTTTTGTGATATTAGCGCTAAAAAGTGTTTCCCTTAAGTTAAAAGTTAATGTGTTTCGGCATTTCATTGTAATATGTCGCATAATTCTGAAATATTAAAAGTGGGTCCTTTTCAAATGAGTACAGTGTGTATACTTAAAATTTCATGTTTTATTTGTTGTAAAAATTTAATTATAATATAAGAAAGTATTTATTGATTTATTAACATCTAAGAATTGTCGAAGAACTTTAAAATCATCCCTTGTTTATTGATTAGATATATATACTACGAGTGGTATTGTGATTATTGAATTATGTCAAATATTACTGAAAGGTATATGGCGTTTAATACATTATGAGTACTATAATCAATATTCATCTGATAATAATTTAATTACTTGTTTGTTTATATTGGTAAATGTAAATAACATTTTGATTAACTTTTTATTCTAAAATGCAATATTATTAAATCATAAATGCATAATTCATCAATGTAAATGTTTAAATAAAACGAATTGTAAAATTAAATTATTAATTAATTAAGCTAAAAATTTGCATTAAATTGTTATTGGAGCTTGTGGATTTTCTTATCGTCTATGACCTCGAAAATATTTGCGCGTTTTACCTACTTGCAAAAGTAACAAAACTTTAAGTGAAAACCGAAAACATTGACTCAATTAATCGATTTGGGTTGAAGATTGGTTTGATAGAAATTTATATTAAATAAGAAGATATACAGGGTGTTGGTAAATAAGTGCGACAAACTTCAGGGGGTAATATACACTTGTGTATAATGCACGTATAGTAGGAGTCAGCAACCTTATCAACCTAGCTACGATGACCATGACCAATACAAGAGCAAAGGTGAAAATTGATAACAATCTGAGAAATCCATTTGACATATCATCTGGAGTTAAGCAAGGCGATGGACTCTCTACAACACTATTCATTATAGCACTGCATAAAACAATACGGCCTATTGACCAAAGAGGGACCATTTTTGACAAATCCACTCAAATATGTGCGTATGCGTATGACGTAGCAATCATCGCCAGAACAAAGGACCGCCTGATTAAAGTTTACAAGGAAATAGAAAAAAACGAAATAGAACTGTGACTATGTCTCAATATACAGAAAAAAGTCTACATGAAAGTGTCAGCCTTGGAAGATCCGAAAAAAGGTTTAAGACCTTCAGATAGAAAGCGGTAACAAAATGCACGTATCTCGGGGAGTTAGTCAGCAACGAGAAAAAAACCAGCACCGCCATTAAAGAAAGACTCCAGAGAGGCAACCGATTTTACTCCTGGTAATTGTCAAGCAGGATTATTCGACAATCGTCCTGTTTTTTTGATGTTTTTTTTTGGCAATTTGTCAACATGAAAATTGCAAAAATAGAGGAGAGGAGACGCGTAGCATAGAAATACATAGCAAGAGTTATCCATAGCGCGTATGCTATTGGCTGTGCCCAGTCATAGGTGCGCGCTTATTGGTTCAAGGCAGTTAATAAGTCCGCACCGGCAGCGCAGGTATAATCGTTACACGGCATATGCGTCTGATAATTCGTGTTTCGTGACGGAAAAATCTTACACTTTCTTTCACCTAGCCCCCACCAGTACCGTGCGATAAGGAACTTTCTTCCAACACCTATATTTTATTAAAAATAAATAATGGTGGTAAATAAACCTCGATCGTATTATTTTATGTATACGCCTATGGCGAACACGCGTATAAAATGTTAATATAAAATACAAATTGTACTTTGAAAACGTTTCAACGTGCCTCGGAGGTCTACGACTCGCAGATATGGAGTTTATACGACGTACACAATAAGTTTTGATGCAGCAGAAAAATCGCGGCAGTTTACAGTTGAACCGTGTAAAAGAGTTTTGTTGGGAAATCTCCCGAGATGGAGCCAGAATCGACAGAGGAATTTAAGATATTGAGCTTTACATATAGAGTGTCCTTTTTTTCCATATTGGACGTTAAACTATACGAAGGCTTTAGATAACAATACATGCTATAAATTAAAAATGCCAAAAGTGATTTTTGTATAATACTTGATTTGGTCCATCCAGCAATGGATGATTTTTTGTAATACCTAAAACGATTATCTACTCATAATTAAAATTAATTCAGGCGGTTTAATTGATTTTTAGAAAGTTGGAAAAAAACTTTTGTATACTACAAGGCATTCTACTTCCAAGTCATTTTTCTCTGTAACCATTTAGAGATATGATTAGGATTTATATTTATATTTTATGATTTTAAAAACGTCATCATGTGTTTAAAAGATGAGCCTGCATTCCTTAAATGGGCATGTTACAATAAATTTTTTTTTAAAGTAACGCCACTGCAAATATACGTTAACGTAAGAAGAAAAGAGAAAATTTAAAACGCTTTTGCCACGTTGGTCAGCCTATATTTTGATTTTATAGCTGACTTTTCCATTTTGCGATAGTCGTGGCTTTCCAATTGCCGCTTTACGTCATAAGGGAATGTTACATTTGTTGAAGATAAAATTATAGCTTCAGAATAAATTTATTGCGCATGACCATTTCCTAGGCTACCTGCTGTTTTTTTAGAAAAGGGTCCGAATATCAAAACAAGATAATTATTTAAATCAAAGTTTGTTAATTTTTTGTGATAACATATTTATGATAGTCTTTTAACATTAGGTATTTTTCTTTTCTACAGGGTGATTCACTAAGAATGGGCAATCTTTGAACTGCACACCAAAATAGGAATTTCTTTATAATTTTGTGATTTAAGCAGCATCGTCTTGAAAATTGGCAACTTTACGTTTTTTGGCATAAAAATTACGAATTTTATGCTGAATTTAGCACTATTCATATAGGTTGTTAGTTACACCCTGTTACTTAGGTTAATTACAACATATCTTTGTGCGTAATGAGTTTTGGATAAAATGACTAGAAATTCTAAAAGGTAATTCAATTTTGAATAAAAAAGGTACATTTGTTTATTTCATGTAACTCTATCAGTTTTTGAATTATTTGCATTTTAAACATTCAGCGTAAAGACTCTTAAGCCACCGTTATTACATTGACTTTTTTTTAAGTAGGCTTGTGTCAGAACTTATCAGTTTTTTGTGTAAAGAAATATTTGAAAATTTTACTGTCACTAAGTAAAAGTGTATTATTTGTAGTAGAATAAGAAAATGCCACGACATAATGAATTTTCCAACAGTGAAATGCGTGATATGATTTGTGTTTTTGCTCAGTCAAATTATAGTGGACTTGGTGCAGCCAAAAGGTATTTAGAATCATACCCAAATCGAAGACAACCCAATCACAAACTGTTCGGACGTATTCATACCCGCCTGGGCAAAACAGGGTGTTTTCGTCCTAAAAGCTTAAATGGTGCTCCAAAAAATATCAACGTCGATGATGAAGAAGAGGTTTTAGTTCTTATTTCGGAAAATCCAGATCTCAATACTCGTCGGTTAAGTTCGGCAACAGGAATAAGCCAATCGTCTATCTGGAGAATTTTAAAGAAAGAGAATCTTCGTCCATATCACTGTACTCCTGTCCAAAATTTGCTACCTCAAGATTTACCAGTTCGCCTACAGTTTGCTCAATTTATGCTAGATAAACAAAACGAAAACCAGGATTTTCTTGATTACCTCCTTTTCACCGATGAGTCGACGTTTACTAGACGAGGTGTTTTTAATTGGAAAAACAATCATTTGTGAAACTCAAAAAATCCGCATGCTCTAAAGGAACGACATTTTCAGAATGAATTCAAAGTAAATATTTGGTGTGGTGTGATATCTGGTTTTTTTATTGGTCCTTTTGAACTTCTTCCTAATATGAACGTGCCCCTCTATTTAAACTTCCTTGAACAACAGTTAAAAACACTACTAGAAGATGTACCACTAGCTATAAGGCGAAATATGTGGTTTATGCAAGACGGGGCGCCGCCAAATTTTTCTTTGCCAGTACGGCAATACTTGAATGAACATTTTTCTCACCGGTGGATTGGGCGTGGCAGTGAATTTGTTTGGCCACCTAGAAGTCCATATTTAAACCTTTAGACTTTTTAATATGGTCACAAATGAAGGACATGGTTATAAAAGATACAATTAATTCTATCGAAAAATTACGACAGAAAATTCAAGAAGCTGCTAATAATATTAAAAATAATCGCAGATGTTATTAATATTCAAAGATCTTTAAGGAGACGCCTTACAAAGTGTATTGAAGTGAAAGGTGGGCATTTTGAGCATTTACTTTGAATTTTTCTTTTATTACTGTTACTGATTGTTATTTGTTGTCTTTACTGTTGTTACCCCGCATAGTAGTAATTTAAAGGAATAAATTTATTTCACAGTAAATAAAATTCATTGAATGTTTAAAATGCAAATAACTCGAAAACTGATAGAGTTACATGAAATTAACAAATTTACCTATTTTATTTAAAATTAAACTGCCTTTTAGCCATAACTTATTTGGGAAAAAAAAATGTAATAGGGTGTTACTAACGCCCTGTATAAATAGTGCTAAATTTAGCATAAAATTCGTAATTTTCATGCCAAAAAACATAAAGTTGCCAATTATCAAGACGATGCTGCTTAAAATCACAAAATTATTAAGAAATTTAAAAAAAAATTCCAACTTTAAATACCCTTTATCCCCTAAACCTGCAACATTTGTAAAAGACATGTTAATTAAGCTCAATCGCCATATGTTGGTGTGTAGTATCTCCAGTTCAGAGATTGCCCATTTTTAATAATATACACTTCTTACACTTAAGTGTAGTAAATTTTTGTTTAGTTTATTTGGGAAGGGGAAAAGTGTACATCTTATTATGCGTTATAAAAGAATGCTAAAGTGTAAAACATTGCGCTTAATTTGGTATTTTAAACTTCGTAAATATAAATAAAAATATATAAATGAGAATTCAAAATTAGCTTATTTTTCCGAATCATTAATCAGCACTACTTTTGCAAAATATTTTTTATTTTTGCTTTTGGTGATTATTAAATACCTACCATTAGTATGTTGTGTTGACAAATTTATGATGAATAAAATTACAGAAATTTTGGAATTTAAATTTCATTTGATTCTACAGATGATGAGGATATTGATGAGCTTCCTCGTTTCTTAACCAAATTGCACTTCTACATAATTTCTTCATTAAAAAAAACCTATATAAATATGTAAATAATAATAAGTTTATTTGCATAAAAAACAATGCAAGAAATTTTTTGTTTTAAAATAAGCACTAAACTTGAATAAGTTACAGAAATATGTAATCATTGAACTGATTGAATTGTTATATTATTTATACGTGACTTTGGCTAATGGCGAAAAATTAAGAGTTAATACAAATTAGGATATTGTAGCTGAGGTAAAGTTGTACCACAGATTTTTATTAACATTAACCTAAAACTAACTTAATATAATGAATAAAATGTTCAAATTTTTAGTGCACATACAGTTTACAACTATTTTAACGTAACACTTAAAACATCGTGATTTTAAATTTTGATTTTGATGATAACACAATCAATATTGTATATTTTAATTCAAAATGTCATAAAGTTGTGATTTGCTAGTTTTCAGTATCCACATTTAAACCTCTTTTGTATCTTTTTTTGTTATTGATATTCAAACTACTTATTTAAGACAGTGTAAATTAAGTAATATAAATGATTGATTTAATGTTATTATTTATATTAATAAAATTTTTGTTACTTAACTACAATGCCGAAAAAAACATTGTAGTTTTGTACTTCTGATAATCGATAACTAGAAAAAAACGTGTTTTTTATACCATTTGTAAAACCTCAATTTAATGAGGTTAGGTGTAATAAATGGGTACACGCATCGAGGAGAGTGAATTTAACAAAAGAAAAAATTAATAAATATACATATTATGTGTGTTCAAAACGTTTTATTGGTGGTAAAGGTCCAACTGAGAAAAATCCGGATCCAGGTTCTGCAACAATTAGTAAGGTCAAGTAAGTACTTAATTGTCAATTTTGGAGTAAAACTGTCGATTGAATTTTTAGTAAATAAACATGAATTAGAAAAAAATATAACCGCTGTTTGTTACTAAAACATTTCAATTTGTGATATTTAATTAAATTTATCTTAATTACCAATTATTTTCGACTCATATTTCAGTCTAAAATAAATTTTAAATTCATTATTACTTTGAAAATTTGTTATTAGAGTTCGTGAGTACTGCTACATAATAACTAGACTCTGTTTACTAATCTGTCAATTAATTCATTTTTTCTACCTGAAATTTTTAAATTACGACAAGCAAGCCATCGTTTTAATGCTGCTGCTACATTATTTTCCTTGGCTTTTGCGAATTTTAATTTTGCCAGAGGCTAGGTTTTCTGTAAAAAGCCAGAAAGTTTTTTACTCCTGATCAACTGTTGACGACGTACAAGGCTCAAATCCGACCTCTACTGGAGTATTGCTCGCACATTTGGGGTTCAGCACCAAGGCATTCTCTTCGTCTTCTAGATTCCATTCAGAAAAGAGCCATTCGCTTGATAACCAGCTCAACTCACACAGATACCCTTCACCCTCTAGAACATAGAAGAAGAGTTGCAGACCAGTCATTGGATTACAGATATTTCCATGGCAGATGCTCCAGAGAAATAAAAACTATTGTACCACCATTGGCCACATTCGGCCGAAGAACTCGGCACGCTGATCAGTCTCACCCATTTACTCTTAAGATTGACACTACAAGGACCAATCTTCATCAAGAATCCTTCTTTTACAGGGCTGCTAGGGAATGGAATAAGCTTCCAAAATCAGTTTTTCCAGAGAACTATGACCTGCAACTTTTTAAAAAGCTTGTCCACAATCATTTCCTTTCTATAATCCCTTCCCCTTCTAATAGTCTCAGTGCGGGCCGTCCGCGGCCCACACGATAGGTCTACCCTTTTTGCGACTATTTTCATAAAAAAAAAAAAATTAAAGAGGGCCGTTTTAGCAAAATGTTGTATAAAGATCGGCCGCATAGCGAGGTATAAGTGTATTTTTATGTTCGAAATTAAATTTTTATTCGGTAATAAGCTAAACAGTTAGTAATTTCTTATGTACCTACGTAGAGGAAAAATTTATTAACAAAAAACAATTCTAACAAAAACACCATTGTCAAAACATGCTAAATAAACAATAATCATTAAATAATAAAGTGATTTTGAACAGCATTAAAAGAAATTTATATTCAATGACACAATTCGTTAATTGCATGAATTTTACCCCTTATTCCATTCTCATGTTACGACTCTGTCCGATTCCACTTTTTCTTTTCTATTGAATTTTCTCGCAAACATATTTTCTTCTCTGTGACAGAACCTTTTCTTTCTTAAGAAAACGGCAAAGGTAGTTCAGTGCTTCTCCTTAATATTGGTCTGACCGCTTTTCTAGTGTTTTTTTTTACTTTTTAGTTATTTATGATGTAGTAAGTAATTTATTAATTTAATTAAATTTGAAAGTAAACAAAAAAAGGTTGTCATTTACACATTTGACGACAATAGAGCGGGGATTTATTTTTAAAAAATACAATGTTAAATTTAATAGTTTAAAAAAAGCTGCAAAATTATTTTTGGTTACATTTTTTTAGGTTAATCTATACATATAAAATGCTTTGTCCTGAATGACTGACTGACGGATCAACACACAGCCTAAACCGCTGATCGTAGAGGCCTGAAACTTTGAGGATGTGTTATTTGTATGACGTAGGCATCCGATAAGAAAGGATTTTCCGAAATTCTGCCCCTAGGGTGGTGTAAAACGGAGGCAAAGTTTGTATGGGACAACGTGCTTCCTTGGTCCAATCTACTTCGAATTTTGCATAAACATTCTTTAATTAAATTGATAAAAGACATGTTACGTATTTTATTAAACTCATCGCTTAACGGGGTTAAAAAGGAGTAAAAAGTTATTTTGGGGGTGATTTGTATTAAAGTTGAGTTTAGGCTTTCGAATTAAATTACATTTTATTTTGACACATGTTTGAAAACTCAATCCGAGTTTTTTCCAAAAAACGTTAAACTTACATAAAAGCTTAGTGCAATGCAATACTTTATAAAATTGGAATGTTAAATATAAAAGAATATTTAAATTCGAAATTTTAATGTTTTTGGATATTTCAATGATAAACTTACCTTATACCTTGACTGCACAATTCGCGTTTCAACTCCCTCTCGATTTGATACAAACCAAAACCCCACTCTACATGTACCCAAACAAGTACAGAAGTACTCCGCAAAACGAAATTAATTGTTTCGATTGAAAGTACTATGGCTCCTAAAGGAGGTTTCGAAGCCCTAAATAGATCTTTACAAGATGTAAGGAATAATAATTGTAAAATGGGAGGAGTTACTGTATTGTTAGCAGGCGATTTTATCAGTAGTGCCCAGAGGAACGCATCGGAAGAAGTTAAAGCGTGCGCGAAGCGGTCTCATTTGTAGCCTTCAGTGGCAAAACTAAGCCTTACCAAAAATATGGGAGTTTATCTTAGGGGAGATGTTACTGCCGTACAGTTCTCAGACCTTTTGTTTAAAGTAGAAAATGGTGATTTTTCGGAACTGCATATTAATATAATTCTCCCTACAGAGTGAGGTACAATTGTTTTTACTGTATGATTAGCCGAGCACCAAAAAACGAACAAGCCTCAATCTAAATGTTATACTTTTGACATCATTCGAAGGGGTCGAATATCAATATAAATCCGTCGACTCAGTGATAAACACCATATATTATCCGGTCGAGTTCCTGAATACACTGAAGCTTCCCGGTCTCCCAACTCGCATATTAAAATTAAGAATTGGCGCTCCAATAATGTTGCTGCATAGTATAAATCCACCAAAATTATGCAATGGCACCAGATTGCAAGTGAACACATTGCATTGCAATGTAATCGAGGCAACTATATCGACAGGTTGTTTTCTAGGAGAGTCTGTATTTATTCCTAGGATTCCCCTAACACCATCAAATAACCCCTTCGAATGCAAGAGAGTGCAGTTTCCCATCAAAGTCTGCTTCGCCATAACCATAAACAAAGCTCAAGGTCAAACTCCTAAGGTAGCGGGTGTAGACTTGGAAAAAAACTGCTTTTTCTACGGCCAGTTGTATGTGGTATGCTCCAGAGTAAGCGCACAGAGTAGCCTAGTGAATCTAGCTAAAAAATAATGTTTAGAAAAAAATACTGCGGTAGATGTAGTATTTCGATTTCGTTGTAAAAAGATAATAACCTCGTGTAACTTTCACCAGGTCAAAGGCCGAGCTTCGTGTTCACATAAGTATTAAAACATTTTAACATAATAATTTATGTGTTGTAACAAAATTAATACCGTAAAAAACCAATAAAAATCCTATTAGAACCACTTTCGACTTCTGCGCGGACGAAGTCGCGGACAAAAGCAAGTGGAAAATAAGACAAGAATTTATTTATAACTAATCAAAAAGGTGTAGGCATGATGTTTAAGTTGCGAAAAGGGAATTTTGCAAAAAAAATAATGAAGTAAACAAAAAACAGTGAACAGTGTGGAACAGCTAAATGAAATAAATTAATTTTTTTACTTTTGGTGTATATTCATAAAAAATCCCGAAATACGTCAATTTTAAATTAAGAAACGACATCCTGTATGAACCCTTTTCAGGTAACAGTTGTAACCCGTTAAATTTTTTGTTGAGAATTGATCAACTGACAGCTCATCCAACCCAACCCAACCTTGACCCTATCCTCACTTCATACTATTGTTTGGCGTTAATCTTGTTTATAATATGACAAGTGTCATTGTATTGAATAGTATGTATGTCATTTTTCAGTAAAATTAAAACTGTATTTTTCTTTTAAAAGTTTGTCGCCACATGCTAATTTTTGATTGTAAGTTAATAAATTCAGTTATTGCAAAAATCTGGACTCAATTTTTCATCAACCAAACCCAAACCCACTGCAAATAAACAACATTTTTAAATGGGAAAAAGGGGCTTGTGATACATTATTTTCCATCCAAAAATGTTTTTTTTTAAATTTATAAAAAAATAAACTCATCTTATTGACGAAATTTGCTGCATTAAAAACCTTATAATTAATACCGTTTAGTTGTTGGTAATGTTAAAAAACACTAATCTTAATATAGATGTTAAAAATGCACACCTCAAACGTTTTTGCAACATTCTAATCCTAAATAAGGTTAGTTATCCTTTAACGTTATTTAACATCTGTTCTGTAGTCAACCCAATATTCAACGTCAACTAAAACTATGTAGTACCTTTAGGTACCCATAAAAAGAAATCTAATATCGTAAGATCGGGTAATCGTGTTGGCCATTCTATCGATTCTCGCCTCCCTATCCATCGATTTGGAAATATTAGGTCGAGGTAGTAGTACTTACCTTACCATTAAATTTAGGTGCCTCAGGAAAAATAACGCCTGCGATTAGATCAGTCACACCACAAATGTTAAATAATGTTGAAAGACAGTTTTATTTTAGAACAGCTTGAGAACTTAGGTCTCATAATGCGGAATGTGAAACGTTATGAGCTCCCATAGCTGGTACTCCAGGGGAGAGTCCTATGACGAAGGGGTCCTGGCAGGAAAAGAATCTCGTGGTTAAAGAATTCGAAAACTTGGTTTGGTACCACAACGACCGGCCTTTTCTGGTCAGCTATTTCATACATACATACATAAAGTCACGTCTTTTTCCCATAGGGGTGGGCAGAGACCACTTCCTTCCACTTGCTACGGTTCTAACACACCTTTTGCTTCCTCTACTTTCATCAGTGCTCTCATATATGCTCGTCGGTTGTTGGTACTCTTGACCTGGCCTTTCTTCAAAACAAAGTTGATCTGATCGAGATATGTTCTCCGAGGTCGAACTCTACCGACTTCACTTCCATTCACATTCGCCTTATAAATTTGTTTTCTTCATCCATCCTTTCTACGTGTCCAAACCATGTAAGCATTCCTTTATCTATCTTTGTAACCACATCTTTTTTAACACCACAACGTTCTCTTATCTCACTATTCTTTACTTTATCCAACCGAGTCACTCCGGCTATACTTCTCAGACTACTTATCTCCGCAGCATTAATCCTATTTTCATGGTTAAAATTTTCATGATGATCGCTAATATCCGTTAACGGATGAGCACTCAAAGAAGAAGAACAATGACTTTAAAAAGCAATCACAAATTTTTAACCAATTTAATTTTTCAAAATTTTGGTATTGGGTAAGTGGGTGCGATAGAGGAATAAAAAGAGAAAGTTGCATAAATGGATTGCTATCCTTGTCTTGTTCGCATAGGTACACGTACAGTGATTTAAAGCTTATAGTTTTGTTTAATAACCTGAACGATTTAATCCACTTATTTCCTGTCGATTCATTTGTATTAAATTCAAATAAAAGAGATAAATAATGTACAAATATTAAGTTAGTTCGTTTAAACTATGTTTCTAAAATGAGGCTGAGCAGATTTACATTTACACGTTTTCGTCATTTAAAATGATATTTCTTTTTTACTTTCGTGTATCAAAGATAATATTTTATGAAAGGTATTTCAAACTGATTAAAATAATTATTTATTTTTTAACGTGCTACACGGCTAGCAAAAATATTACTCTTCATTAAAATAGAAACGAAGTCTCCAGGGGATAAACGTCGCCAAAGTGGTATTTATCTAGGTATATTTAACCATTAAAAATGTTGGCCTTGTTATATCGAATAGGATAAAGGAAAAAATATTTTTACTCTGTTACTCTGCAATGCGTCACTTAATTATATTAGTGATTAAAAATATTACACTACTACCAAATGAAAAATATTTTATTCAATAAACGATATTATTTTTATCCGTTAAAAAGAATAAAGTCAAATAAAGATAAAAACATGCCAAATTTTTACTGTTTTTTACGATGACGATATATCTGTTAACACAGATAACTCGCTCCAAAGTTCATTATTATTATAATTATTTTTAACGATAGGGTAGAACGCACCTCGACCTTAAGATCTTCTGGGCCATCTATTGGGTTATTTATTATGTTTGTTCGAAATCCACAGCTTTTTCCAGGGCATATTTCTTTCGAAAATTAATATTTTTCTTGGACGACCCTGTATTCCTTTAAATCTTGCGCGATATCTAAAAGCGCGTCTCCATTACTTTTATCCAAGTAAATCTCACTTGTTCTATATTTGCTCTTCTGGCAAGACGTGATGAGACTTAGATCGAGGTCTCACTTAAATAGTTCGCATTATAATCTATCTACTTGTACTTGTTTAATACCACTAAATCATAATCAACTTATAATAAGTATAAAAAGTATTAGTATTTTGGAAAGTGTGGTTAAAAAGAATCTTAAATTGGCAATTCCTTTTTTCTTCACATTTAATAATATTTTAATAAAGTTCAGCAGGATGTGCGGATCATGAAAAAGCAGAACCACCTTTTCGGGAAGGTAGTTTTGGAAAGAGTGGCGAGCAAAGATCTGATTTACATGCTGCTGGCCTTCGCCAAGCATTTTACCCTGTAGGTAGTTCATCCTCTAGTGCAGGAACATAAAACGCCTTTTGAGCACAGTGTTGTGTTATGGATGCAGATAGTTTGTGCATAAACCTAAGTTTTTGATTTAGTAATTGTTATTTAACATTAAACCGTTCACTAGCTCTTAGTTTTTAGTCATTTATAAATATTTATATTATTTCTATATTATTCCATATTTATATCGAACCCTTTCCAGTACGAAATCAGAAATCTTGTAATCTTGTTACAAGACGAATGCTGGGATTGGGTCAGAAATCTACAGTCGTTCGAATGAGATCTGGGAATCGATCTCTTTGAGCAAATATGCTACAGTTTTTCAAGCTAAAATCGTAGTTAGTGCCTTCGACTATTAAATCACAATTAACTCTGGAAAGCAGACGTACCCTAGAGGCATTGGCGAAAGTCAACAAGGTCACTTTTGTCTGGGTTCCTGGTAATTCGGGAATTAATGGCGAAAGGTAGATCTGATACTAGGTTTTGGGCCCATAGTCGGCCTAACAGATTTAATTCTGTCTAGAAAAAAGGGCAATCTGGGGCTAGCTCAGAAATCAGAGCCTCCTTATTATCGGCTATTGCTCAGTTCATGCCAGACTAAGACTGACTGCTGGGTGCAGCTTTTCCTTATTAACTAAGGCAGTTAGCGATCGGCGACCTGCTTCTATTCTGGAGAAAGAGGTATAGCAGATCGCTAGCTACCATCACGAAAATACACGATGGAGGACGTTGTCTGAGTGCCGTTGGCGGCAATATTTAAGTTTTTTTATTAAATAAATTGCCTTACCGAGCAAATTAACCCTTTTTTGTGATAATGCTTCACATTCTTTCCAATATAAATGTCGATTCTTTGTATTTTTTGTTTAAAAATAGCAGGTTGTTGTCCCAATATTATTGCTAGTCCAATAAAAGTTTGACATGTTAATACCAGGTTTAAGAGTCAATTTTTAATTTTCTAAAGCGAAATTGTTATTTAAGTTTGTTTTTGATCCAGAGTGTCTAGCAATTTTTTTTGCAAATTTTTATTACGCTTCGTTGCTTATTTTGGCCTTTGGATTAAAAAAAAAGAAAACAGCATAGTAGTTAGTTAAAGACCGTAAAATAAATAAAACAATACGATAGATAGCTCAAATCTTATATTGATTTTGTTCAAATTGACGCATCCGCCTATTGAACCCGTTATATTTTCCTCGTAGAAACACGTCTAAAATAAATTTCCTACCTTGACTTCCATGCTTATCTTCCGTTTTCAATGAGTTATTCATGGGAAAGAGAGAACACCGAAACTGAGTTATCTCCGGAAAAGTTTTCGCAGCAACAGCATCTACACTATCAATTCCTCGATCGCAGTATCGACACCAGGACCAGACTCGGTTGCTTCGAAAAACATGTTGGGATTTGTTTTGTTCGACAAAAAAAGATATTGAAATTTGCTAAAAGCTCTATCGAAAAAATCGTATCCATTAGTCGGGGAAAGAAAAACAGAAAAAAAGTTAACTTTAAAATACGAGCTTGCTATGGGTAACTTAATAAAGTGTTAATAGATTCGCTAATGTAAAAGATAAGGTTATTTTTTATTTTAAAAAGTAGTGATTTCAATAGCTCGGTAAAAAAACTAAAAAAAGTAATTATTGACCAACAATCATGTTCCAGCAGATTCCCCTGCAGTTCGTTTCAATATAAAATTTTAATCACTCGAGAGGTCCGACGGCACGACAGCCGTATCTTCCAAAGAAAAAGCGGATCTGCTGGCCGAAATGTTCAGCTCTAACTCAACCCTCGATACCAATGGAAAACAACCCCCAACGATACCTAGAATAAACGCATCAATGCCTGAGGTCACTTTCCGCCATCGCACTATCAGGAAAATCCTACGAAATCTTGACTTCAATAAGGCAGTAGGAAGGACCAGATGGAATTCCGACAATTGTCCTGAAGATCTGTGCTCAAGAGCTCACCCCAGTTCTCTGCAGACTCTTCAAGTTATCATACAGCAAAGGAGTATTTCCGTCCATGTGGAAAAACTCCAAGGTCCAACCGATTCCGAAAAAAGGAAAGAAGACTATTCCTGCAAATTATCGCCCTATTGCATTGCTCTCAGTCATATCCAAAGTTATGGAAAAAGCGATTAACACAAAACTTATCAAATATCTGGAGAAATTTGAGATAATCCATGACAGACAATATGGATTTCGACAACTTCGGTCTACTGGAGATTTGCTGGCTTATGTCACTCAGCTCTAGACAAACACTATTGAAAAGTTTGGTGAATCTCGTGCAATAGCCTTGGATATATTTAAAGCCTTTGACCGCGTTTGGCACCAGGCATTGTTAAGTAAATTATCTGCTTACGGTCTCCCGACCAAACTGCGCCAATGGCTCTTGAGCTTCATGCAAGATCGCTCCTTACATGTGGCAGTTAATGGTATTTCTTTTGATGCGTTTAAAACTAATGCCTGGGTCGCCCAGGGTTCCATCCTGTCCCACACCTTATTTCTTTTACACATCAACGACCTCTTGAAAACCACCACGAACCCCATTTACAGTTTCGAAGACGATAGCACACTTGTCTCAACTTTAACATCCTATCGATCACTTTCGGTGAATGATACAAATAGACTTAGGCAGGAACAGGTTGATTCCATCAAAAGAGATCTTAAAGCAATCGTCGAGTGGGGAACCAACAATCTTGTTTAGTTCAACGCCCAGAAAACACAAAGTGCCACGTTCTACCAGAAAGTGAATTCCTCAAATCATCCCATCACAATGTCCGGAAATACCCTTGAACCAAGTCCCTCCATCTCGATTTTGGGAGTCACGGTGTCCAATAATATGTCTTGGCATGACCATGTTGCTAACATCGCAAAGTCGGCAAGCCAGAGGCTAGGTTTTCTGTGGAAAGCTAGAAAGTTTTTTACTCCTGATCAACTGTTGACGACGTACAAGGCTCAAATCCGACCTCTACTGGAGTATTGCTCGCACATTTGGGGTTCAGCACCAAGGCATTCTCTTTGTCTTCTAGATTCCATTCAGAAAAGAGCCATTCGTTTGATAAACAGCTCAACTCTCATAGATACCCTTCCCCCTCTAGAACATAGAAGAAGAGTTGCAGACCAGTCATTGCTCTACAGATATTTCCATGGCAGATGCTCCAGAGAAATAAAAACTCTTGTACCACCATTGGCCACATTCGGCCGAAGAACTCGGCACGCTGATCAGTTTCACCCATTTACTCTCAAGATTGACACTACAAGGACCAATCTTCATCAAGAATCCTTCTTTTACAGGGCTGCTACGGAATGGAATAAGCTTCCAAAATTAGTTTTTCCAGAGAACTATGACCTGCAACTTTTTAAAAGGCGTGTCCACAATCATTTCCTTTCTATAATCACTTCCCCTTCTAATAGTCGCAGTGCGGGCCGTCCGCGGCCCACACGATAGGTCTACCCTTTTTGCGACTATTTTCATAAAATAAAAATAAAATAAAAAAATAACATAGAGTTTCTCTTGAAGTAGTATCATCCATCTTTGTCTTTTTTGTACTATCAATAACTTAAATATCTGCCGATTTTTCCGCAGTATTTTATGCTTTTCATCAATATGGAAGTCCCTCTCTGATCGATGATTTCTAACAGCCCCTACTAGTGTTAAATTTCACCGTGTTTTCACTCGCTGAGATTCTTGTAAAAATTTCCGCTTCCGGCAAACATCCTACTTATTTAAGTCATCTTTATGTAGCTGCTTTAAAATTTATCAGAAGTCGTTCAATTTCTTTATATGTGATTCAATAACAATGAAAACGTTATTCTTTACATATATTCCCTATCGCATGATATAATATTTTTACATGAGTGGGTTAGACATAATGTTTTTCGTATAATTTATGGCAATATATTATTTTGCATGCGCTTAAAAACCTATTATGACTGTGATTAAAATAGACTTCTAGGCGATGGTTAAAATTGGGTATGCATAATGCCCTAAAAATCAAAGGAATGAAAATAAATGTAAGCAAGAATAAAGTAATGGTGTTTGAAAGAAAAGAAAGCATGACAAACTGCAAGGTGCTGATGGGAGAAAAAGTGGAATAAATGAATGAGTTTGTATACTTGGGTTCAAAGTTTACGAGAGATGAAAAGACCACGCTTATGCATGGTAGTGAATGTTGGGTTTTGCAGAAAAAGCAAGAAAGTAAAATCAATAATGTGGAGATGAGTATTTTAAGAAGTATAGCTGAAGTGACTTTATGGATAAAGTGAAGAATAGTAAGTTAAGGGAACGCTGTGGTGTAAAAAAAGATGCGATAACTAAGATAGATAAATGAATGCTTGGATAGTTTAAAGAGGATGGATAAAAGAAGATTACCGATTTATAACAGATTTATAAGGCGAGTGTAAATAGGCAAGCCGATGGAAGTCAACCTAGACGAACGTATCTGGATCAAATCGAATTTGTTTTAAAGAAACGCTAAGTCAAGAGTACCAACAACCAACGAGCATGTATAAAAACAATGATGAAAGTAAATGAAACGGAAAACGTGTGTAAGAACCGAGGCAAGTGAAAAGAAGTAGTCTCTGCCCACCTCTACGGAAAAAGGGCGTGACTATATGTATGTTTGTAATCTCCCAATTTCTGTATAAATTTTTTTTCTTGGTTTTATTTAAAAAGGCATTAACAAAAAAAGTAATTAAACGGTATACTAGAACCTTAGCCAATCTGGGCTCTTATATAGTTTGAGAATATGTAAACTTTGCATAAATCCTTTAAAAACATTCGGTACGAATAATGAAGTCCAAAAGAATAGCAAAAACCTATTAGTGAATAATTAATAATTGTTAAGAGATGTCAGTGTAGTTCTTATATTGTATATTCCTTTTTTTTACGTGCCTATCGGTTTAGAATGTTGGCTATCATCAAGGCAATTTTAACTTTGCTTGTGACGCTGCGAAACAATTCTGCTGAGTTCTTTCCGAACCTTATTCTTAATTTTAGGAGCAAGGATATTTTTCTTCTGCCAAGTTGCTGCCAATTGATAATGTAAATGAGTTTCGTATCATCCCCCATTGTAAGGTTAAGTGACTAGAAAATGGCATTCATTTGATTAAAACATTATTTTTCCTTTTTTATACGACATTTAATATCCTGTGTATTATTCGATTTCTTGTTCATATAAATTCCCAAGTAGCAGTACTTATCTATACTCTCTGTACGGATGTTTGAAATATAGGTGAGCTAGTTTTTTTGTTGATGATCATTTGTTGGTTTTCGGGTTTTTAATGCCAAAACCGTAATCTTTTTGCAAAAACATTAGTTTTCTCTGCATATATTATGTTGTTTAAAACTCCATTTTTAATATCCCTTCTTTTACACCATCCATGTAACGGAAAAAATTATTTTTCAGGATAAATTAAACAATTATGGGGACATTAAATACCCTTATTAGACTCAATAAGTGATTTAAACATATTTTGATTTATTTTTATTTAACCTCATTATGGCTGTAATGGTTGTACTTTATCTGAGATCTCTAACAGGTGTGTTAGTTTTACCAAGTATTTTTATCATTTTTTACGTTGAACTCCATGGAACAACAATATAGTTTACAATTTACGGCTCCTCACCTTCAGAACTTGCATTTCAAATAGGTCAATTGGATTAATAAATACTAAACTGATTAGGTGAGATTATGTTCTCGCATTTTTTATTTATTTTTTTATTTATAATCCTTAGGAAAAGTTTTGAGAAATGGCTCATTAGACTTATAGTTCTAAATTATTCACAACTTTTATTTTCAGAAATTTTTCAGGCATGTCACTTATATCATTTATGTTGTTAAATTCGTTATTCATTTTATTTCCTCTTTATTTTTTCAGGAATTCGCCGCCTATGTGAACCTTTCCTGCGGCTTTGCCAGTTTTTAATTGTTTAACTATTACTTCGACTTCACCAACTAGAATTTCTGAACCACTAATAATTTGCCCATCTCTTCGCCACCTGTCTGTTCTCAGATAATGTAATAACTACATATTAAATAAAAGAAAAATTAAAAACTTATTTTTTGTATGTTAAACGTTTAACGGTAAAAAAGTGACAAAACATCATAAAAAATGAAAAATGATTTTTTATATAAACGAAATGGGGGTTTAATATTTTTTCTAGATTACTCTATTTTGTCAACATCACCGGGCAGAGACCTGCTTAGTCGCGACGGCAAGCTAAAGTGTTCGAGCGACATACATGACACGGTGTCGAAAATAAACGTTGAAATGTGGCGATTAGAGCGCTATGATAACAAGGTCGTAACTGAAAAGAGAACAATAGAGGCTCACAAACAGAGCAGTCCTTAATACAACGGAGCATTGTTTCTTTGATAAATGAATGCCTTACAAACCGAGATAAAACCATCAAAGAAGAAAGAACCGCAAAGTTTTGATAAGTTTTTAGTGGTCGCAAATGGGAGTTTTCATACTTCAAAGCATTTTTCTTTTAACGTAGCACCGAATTTCGGAAAATTCAAACAGAATATTTTTGAAGTAATTGCGTTTAGAATAAAATAAAGATTTTTATTTATGTTACATTTGGATGGGTTTTATCGCCTGCACAAGGTAGAGAATTACTATTTTTTGACAAAATAATTATACACCTTGATAATAAACAAACTTCGAGTAATGTTTCATTTTTACAGTGGTCGAGTCAACTTTGTGTTTCAATTTATTGTAAGATAAATTTAATTCGGGGACCTCGCAGAAACTGTACACGATTAAGTGCGAGGTTACTTCATCATCGATTTCAAAAGCTCCTTCGACGACTCGACCACGAAAAAAGAAAGGAGGGACTCTCTCATGCCGTGTCCCAGAAGGCTCTGAAGCAATTAAAGTTTTTGTAGATGACCTGTAGATAGAGAAAAGTTCGCCGTGATTTGAAAAGAGGGCCGCGTACATGGATTGGGGTAGGTATGTTGGATATTTGTTCTGGGAAGTTACGTTTTTTTTATTGACGTTTTTATAGTGAACCCACGAGATGAGCAGAGGCCGTACGATAGAGATTTGATTTTATCCTGAGCGAATAAAAACAATTTTCGACCCTTTTGCATCGATGAGAGTTAAGACAATTCGCCAAAAGAAAAAAACGTTTCGTTTTGAAAGCCAACAGTGACGTCGTAGGTTACGACAGAATAGTTATTTATGTACCAAGGGTATAAATAGATCTTTATGCCCTGAGGGCGACGTTTTACAAACCCGAGGGCCTCTGGCCTGAGGGTTTGTAAGTCGCCCGAGGGTATACACATCTGTTTATGCCCGCGGTACATTCATAACTTTATGTCATACTAGTTCGTTATTGCAATCCAATTTCAATACAAATCAGTATTTTAAAAAATCCGGTTTGAATTAATAACATTGCCATTTTATCATAGTAGACACCATCGTTGCCAGGTGAATGTTGACAAACGTAAATGTCAGAAAATCACAATAATTTTTATATGTGTCAAAGTTAGAATTCAACATGTACGAAGATTTTGGAATTCCTGACGAAATTATTGAAAAAGCAAAGAAAGCAACTGAAAATCTGTTACCAAAAGTCTAATGAAGCTTACAACATGGAATACGAAAAATTATTAAATTGGATGCAAGAAAACTACGTAAAAAATGTTAATGAAACAGTGTTGCTTGGATACTTTGGCGATCTCGCTAAAAAAATTTCTCCGAGTTCCTTGTGGTCCAAATATTCCATGGTAAAGAAGACTTTAATAGTAAATAAGAATATTAACATTGCTAATTACTATAAGTTAATGGAATATTTGAAGCAAACTTCGAAAGGCTACAAACCAAAGAAGTCTAAAATTCTGTCTAGAGAAGATGTTTTAAAATTTATTCATATGGCACCGAACGAGACGTTTTTAATGAACAAAGTTGCATTAATATTTGGAATAGTTGGTGGATGTCGACGGCAAGAACTTGTAAACATGTTAGTTACTCATGTAGAAGATAGAAAATCGGTTTTGTGGTAAATGTACCAGAGACAAAGACCGATAAAAAACGTATTTTTACCATTATAGATGAGGGTGAAATGAACAGTTTAAAGCTAGTAAGAGACTATATGACACTACGGCCACGTGGTTGCTCAGAAAAAAGGCTTTTTCTGACCTATAGACAAGGTCGATTTACTGTACAGCCAGTAGGAAAAAACACGTTTGGAAAAATCCCGTCCATTATAGCGGAATATCTGGGTTTGAGTAATCCTGAGAAATATACAGGTCATTGTATGCGTCGAACGTAAGCAACTCTTCTTGTGGAGGCTGGAGCCAGTATGACCACGTTGAAGCGCCATGGTGGATGGAAGAGTATGTCGGTTGCTGAAGGATATTTAGAGGATAGTTTATCTTCTAAAAATGAAGTTTCAAGAATGCTGGCAGGTGTACCTTCCGGGTCTGGTGTTTTGGTACAGAAATTTGAAACTCAAACTATGAAACATGAATCGTTTGCTGTAGGCAACTTAACTATCACCGGATCATTTCAGAACTGGCAATTTTATGTTAATTCGTCAAAATAATGTTCATCAAATATTTACATATATTACTATATTCCGTTTGTAATTTCATTAATAAAGGTTATTAAATAAGTTAAAAAAGTATTTCTCTTTATGCCCGCGCGGGCCATAAAGTGAACTGTATGCCCGCACGGGCATAAAGTACGACATTAGATAGTTGGTAACTAAGAAATAAAAACACAATAATGAACTAGTATGACATAAACTAAATTTTTAACTGTCTAGGTATTTTGTCACCTAGCCGGAGCCAGTTTCAGTCTCTGCCATGGAGAAAAGCAGTAACTTTGCAACTTTTTTTAAATCGTTATCAAAATCAGATGTAAAAAATCTTATTTAAAAAAAAAGTTTATTTTCAACCACCTAAATATAAGTATAAATTTATAAGGCGAGTGTGAATGGACGGAAGTCGGTAGAGGTCGACCTCGGCGAACATATATCGATCAGATCAACATTGTTTTAAAGAAAGGCCAGGTCAAGAGTACCAACAACCTACGAGCATGTATGGGAGCACTAATGAAAGTAGAGACAGCAAAAGATGTGTGTAAGAACCGTAGCGAAAGTGGTCTCTGCCTACCCCTACGGGAAAAAGGCGTGACTATATGTTTGTATGTATGTATGTTATAGGAAGCACCATGTAAATGATTTTAAATGATGAAATCGACTGGTTACTTCTTTTGACGAAACTTTTTAGTAATTTTGTTTAGAAAATATGACGCAGACATCATTTTTACGTATTATTTTTATTTAAACACGATAATTTTATTCGTTTTCGTAAAAAACGCAATTGAGCAATTCAGAGTTTTCGAAGTGGACTTTAAGTAGGTAACAGACGTTAAAGCAGAATTAAAAACAATTTAACATAAACAGAGAAAACTTAAATTAAATGTTTTACGTGCATTTCTTCGACTTTAATGCACTTTCAAATTTTAATAAAGGACTGTCGAAATTCAAAGAAAATATTAATCTGTCCCCCTATTAAATTTTGTATGTTCCTTCAGAGTTTGTGTCATGAATTAATTTCATTGGCATAAACTAAGGACTTTATATGTCCCCAAACATGAAAATTAAGCGGGTTATATTTAGGACTTCTTGGTGGCCACTTAAAATCACTTTTTCCGCCAATCGATGTTGAGAAAATATGTCGTTTAAATAATTTCTAATACCAAATGGGAAATAGGGTGGTGCTCCATCTTGCATAAACCTTATTTTTTTTTTCGGATCTAGTAATAGATTATCCAAAATATCATTAACAGTATTTTGCACACAAAAAAAAAAATAACAATTTCCATTTAAATTTGGAGGCAGAACATATGGTCCTAGTAGTTGGTCGCCTATAATGCCACACTATACATTTAATTTAAACCCATCTGCATCTTTATTAGCATGCGGGTTTTCTTCTTCCCGGTAACGGCTTTTTTGCCAATTAAAAACTGTCCTTCTTATAAAATTCGCTTTATCGGTGAACATAATATTTTTAATAAAATCGGTCATCATTATGCTTGTTGAGAATACGTTGGCAGAATTGCAATCGTCGTGAGAGATCTCTTGAAAGCAAATTGATTGATAATGAAGTGATAAGGGTGAAACTTTTTTTTAAAAGTCTTACTCCTGACTTACTCCTATTGCTGCTGACAGATGGCATTAACTTACTGTAGGGTTTTTCTCTACTCGAACCAAAATTTTATCTTCTTGATTAGGTGTGATTTGTTTAGGATGACCACCCTGATTTTTTATTGTGAGTTGACCCGATTTCACCCAAACGATGAAATGGATTTGCAAAATTTTTTGTAATATAATTGCCCTACACCTTGATATAACAATAATTGGTATATCAAGGGATATGATTTGTGTATAAGCACAAGAAAATTTTTGCGGTCGCTCTGCAGCAAAAAGGTATAAATTATTCATAACTTCTTGCTGCAGAGCGACCTTAAAAACTTTCTTGTGCGTACACACAAATTATATTTCGCATTTCTTCATTCTAAAAATGATTGTGACAAGCCATTTCCATCGAAAAATAATATGACAGACAGCTTTAAAAAAATGCAACAATACACTATAATATCACAGCAAAAATAATTCACTCACAAGAAATGACATTTTCCAGTAACAATTATCTGACACTTCATAGCACACTTTTAATAAATTAAATAATTTTTCGCGGTGAATAGCGGATATAGGACGAAAGAAAACAAACTTCTCGCTTTTCAAAAATCGCCGACGTTTTGAACTTTATTTTAGATCTTTCACAAGGCTTTTTAATTCGTGGAATGAAAAATTTTAAATATCGTATCCATCACAGAATCAGCGCAAACGTATTTACAATTAACATGAAGCAAATGAAAGATTGGCGATTTAAGAAGAGAGAGGAGTTTTTTTTTTGGGGTCACTTGGTGTGATAGTGACACTCCCAATTTTAAAAGTACCCCTACGAAGGGGTGGAAAAGAGATAAAATATGAAAACTATTAAAAACGCCGATATATTGGTTTTGAGCTTATTCCATTCCGAATGTGGCCAATGGTGGTACAAGAGTTTTTATTTCTCTGAAGCATCTGCCATGAAAATATCTGTAGAGCAATGACTGGTCTGCAACTCTTCTTCTATGTTCTAGAGGGTGAAGGGTATCTGTGAGAGTTGAGCTGTTTATCAAACGAATGGCTCTTTTCTGAATGGAATCTAGAAGACGAAGAGAATGCCCTGGTGCTGAACCCCAAATGTGCGAGCAATACTCCAGTAGAGGTCGGATTTGAGCCTTGTACGTCGTCAACAGTTGATCAGGAGTAAAAAACTTTCTAGCTTTCCACAGAAAACCTAGCCTCTGGCTTGCCGACTTTGCGATGTTAGCAACATGGTCATGCCAAGACATATTATTGGACACCGTGACTCCCAAAATCGAGATGGAGGGACTTGGTTCAAGGATATTTCCGGACATTGTGATGGGATGATTTGAGGAATTCACTTTCTTGGAAAACGTGGCACTTTGTGTTTTTTGGGCGTTGAACTGAACAAGATTGTTGGTGCCCCACTCGACGATTGCTTCAAGATCTCTATTAATGGAATCAACCTGTTCCTGCCTGAGTCTATTTGTATCATTCATAATTTATAGTTTTTTGGGGTCGCTGAGTTTGATAGCGAGATTCTTAATTTTGTAAGCATTCCTACAAAAGGGGTAGGAAGGGAATGGAATATTAAAATTATCAAAAATAGCTGATATTAGAGTAGAATTTATAGTCAACGGGACCACTGAGTTTGATAGCGAAAACTATTTAAAATGCCGATATTAGTGTTGAATTAAAAGTTTTCAGGGTCGTTAAGATTGATAGCGATATTTCCAAAGCAGGCAAGGCAATATTCGGACAGGGCAACGTCTGCCCGAACCAAAATTAATCTTTGTTGTATAAATAACTGGATTTCACATAAATTAAATTTAACTTAGCTTTAGCAGCTTATTTTTTAATTGACGTTGACATTTTTAATACGTAGCTGCAATGACGTTTAGTGTCAAATAATATAAACCTATTGACTTGATAGAATGCACCAAAATAATTATAATACATCTTAAAGTTATGATGCATACATCCTAAAAAATTACATAAGACACAATTGCATTAATGTCTTTAAAGTATTTGCACAGTAAGCTGACGTTCCAATCTTTATTTTAGATCTTTTTCAAGGCTTTTTAATAAGTCTTAAGTCTGTAATGTAAAATTATTGATATCGTATCCATCATAGAATCAGTGCAAACGTGTTTACAATCAACATTGAGCAAATGGACGATTGGCGATTTAAGAAGAGCGAGAAGTTTGTTTTCTTTCGTCCTAAATCCGCTGTTCACTCCGAAAAATAATTGAGGAGGACATGAACCAAAATAATAAATTAAATAATATTCGAAATCCTCTTCTCAGACTCTGAATTGTACAATTGCGTTTTTATCGAAAACGGATGAAATTTTCGTGTTTGAACAAAAGTAACAATGGTACGTAAAAATAGTGTCTGCGTCATATTTTTTAATCAAAATAACTAAAAAGTTTCGTCAAAAAAAGTTACCAGTCGATTTCATCATCAGGAATCATTCACATGGCGCCCCCTAAAACAAAATGTAAATTATTACATAAAATAATATGACTTGTCTAAAGTTATGCTTCTCTGCCAATTTTAATAACAATTGCTAAATTTACAGTAAAATTATTAGCAAAAAAACAAAAAAAAATTTCAAATTTAACGCCTCGTATATTTTTCCACGGCAATATTTTATAAAGGAATATTTCGTCCTATTGTCATATTTTGGTTCAAATCACCTGACCTTAGCCTATGTCCCAATAGTTATTAATCACCCTGTATATGCCGATTTAATCAATCCAGAATTTTCTAGTAGGCTTTCGACATTTAGGAGCGTGCCAAAAAAAATTTTTTCTCTATCGTCTGTTTTTGAAGGTCCTATTTATGGGAGATGACTAATACTGGGGACATTGCCATTTCTTTGCTATTTCTTTTTGCTCTACATATACTTATGCATTGTTTAATATACTTATGAGAGAGCATTAGGTAGAGTACTGTTTTATTTGTTTACGTTTACATAACATAATTTTTTGGATTTCAACTCTTTTTCCCATCTTCTTTGCTTTATATTAGTTTCACCTGTATCTTGTATGTATGTATGTATATTTGACTCTTTTGCCTCGATTTTGCCCTACCTTAATCAATCAGATTTAATTTAAACTTTGCACACTTGTCAAAGACCGACGACAATGCAATAATTTAATCAAAATATCCGGTTATCCTGATTACCTTCGCCAGGATTCATAAAATTCCTCAGGGATCCTTTTCATGAGAGTAAGAGAGGATAGAACTAGTGCTTGAACTACGCATGCGCGCGGAACAAATATTAAAACATTTTATTGCATCGGTGGTTCAGTGGTAGAATGCTCGCCTGCCACGCGGGCGACCCGAGTTCGATCCCCGGCCGATGCATTTTTTTGTGCCTTTACCATTTAATACAAAAAATTTTTAGTGAAAAAAACAAAGCAAAAAATAAATTAAAGTTAAAAAAATAAAAAACACGGTTTTAGAGTTAATCAAACTAAAAAGTAGAAAATAATTATTAATATAAGAATAAAATTACTGACGAGAAAATTAATGACACTGTTTTGTTTGTCATAAAAAGCACCTCAAGCTTTTAGAACAGTGACATTAATTTTCTCGTCAGTAATTTTATTCCTATGTTAAGAATTATTTTTTACTTTTTAGCTTGATTAACTCTTGAAGCGTGTTTTTTAGTTTTTTTAAACCATAATTTTTGCGATTACATAACATAATCTTTTGGATTTCAACTCTTTTTCCGCTCTTCTAATTTTTGCTTTAATACATTATTGTTGGTTCTGGAAATTTCTTTGAATTTTTTTTTGCCGATGAATTTGATTTTTCATTGTCCGGAACGTTCTGTTCGAAGTGTGAATAAAACTAATCAATCATCCGCGTAATATTTGTATATACTGCACCAACATTTAAAATCAAACTTTTAATTATAAAATATCACCAAACCTACATTTTTTTGCACGAACCAAACATAAAATTGACTAGCCTGAGGGGGACTGGATTTTAATCAATTCGTATCCTTTTGTGTTTTCAAAACATTAATAAAATATGAGCACAAACGGTTTCAGCTTTAAATGTACGTAGACACGTTCGTATTTCCTATATTGGATGAAAAAGCAAAACAGAAGATTGACACCTAAAGCTTTTATTAGATTTCGAGAAAACAAAAACCAAAGGACGAAAGGTCTGAGAAACACGCTTAGAAAAAATATCGCAGGTTTCCTTTTGCAGAAATGGGCTTGGCGCGAGAGAGTATTTTACTTATTCAGTAGAATTACAACGAATTTAGGAAGATAGACAGAAAGCGAATTCAGGTACATAGTGATTAATGAAAAGTTTTAAAAAAAAATTCCAGAGATGTAACTGATTATTTTAAAACTTCTTTAAAAAGTAAAATTAATTCTCCAACCAGAATTTACCAGGAATAATAATTGTTTAATGCTTTATAATTAACTTAGAAAACTTCGGTTTGCGATTATTTTTATAAACGTGTAAACCAATGTTCCCGACCAAACAAATTTTTTCTGGAAATTGTCCCGAAATTGATCAACCTTTTTAGATATATCGGTTGTCTTGAAGTAGGCCCGCGGCTATAAATCATTCGCCAAAATGTGGAGAAAAAGGAATATGCATCTTTGTGTGGACGATACACCGCCTCTGCCAGATAATAGGACAGGGGCGTATTTATCGTCTCAAATCCGTAACAGTCAGCAAACTGTATGCAAAGATATTGATTAAAATAGTGACGAATGAAACTGAGAAGATAATATGGGATGTGCAAGCAGGATTTAGAAGAAAAAAAAGATATGTGGATCAGGTATTTTAATTACGAGGTATAGCCGAAAAAATTTTGGCTAGAAGTCAGAAGGTCTATTGCGCTTTTATAGACTTGGAAAAGGCCTATGACAGAGTGGTGAGGATTGAATTGGGGTCGACATTGTCTATGTATGGGGTGAATAGTAGATTAATAAGAACACTGAAATCACTTTACGAGGATTCCACTGCTTGTGTCAGGATAAACAGAGCTTGCACGGAATGGTTTACCATCGAAAAGGGTGTCAGATGTGTGGCTTCGCCATGGCTGTTTAACTTATACTTGGGCGATTGTTTAAAAGGTTTAAAAAAAAGTGCGTATGGATTAAAAATGAATGATTTGATCGTCAAATGCCTTCTTTACGCCGATGATTATTAAGTCATATTAGCATTATCTAAAGAGGAGTTGCAGGTGATCTTATAACATCAGATGGTAAAAAAAAAGTTGAATTTTAATGATTTAAATTTATTTAAATTATAATAATGTTCCCTTTTAATAAAATATTATGTTATTATCCGTTTGGGGTCATAAAATAATTACTGAGACGCTCAGGCATTGAAAACAATTGAAAATATGGTTTTTGTCATCATGGACCTGCTTGCCTACGTCTGACACATTTGGTAGCTAGCTATTGAAATATGTGGTGAAACTCTAGTAGTGGAATAAGATACCTCTAAAGCATTTAATCACGTTTGGCACAGGGGCTTCCTTGCCAAACTCCCATCTTATGGTTTGCCTCCTCAGTTGTGCTCTTTGTTATCCATTCTCTCAGGTAGATCTCTTCATGTGCTAATCGATGAAGGTTGACCATTAAATGTTACCAACATTATTTCTGCTTTGCATTATATTTTTTTGAAAAACCACGTCTATTGCTAAAAGTACCTTTTAAAATCTTGGTGTTCTGTTTAAGCTATGAGCTAGTAGCTCTTATTATTCGCTGTTAATGATCTATAAGGCACAGATACGAGATTTTTTGCTCCCATATATGGAGTGCAGCTCCTAAACACGTAATAAATATTTTGGATTATAGTAATTTGGTTTGAAGGTGATGTCTCTCTTACAAACTCCTTTACTTCTCTGTAACACCGCAAAAAGGTTGGTTATCTGTCTCTTTTACAGATATTTTTATGGCCGATGCTCTTAAAAAATATCCTCGGTAATTCTTCGAGATTGACCCGAATCAACGCACCCTTTTATCGTTCTGCCAAACTTAACATTCACTCTATACATAAGTGTAAAAACCAACACATCTCTATGCACTGCCAGGCAGACCTTTTTTGACACTTTATGGCTGCTCATAAAGCTATACATTGCCCCATTTATTTATTTTCCTGCCAACACCCTTTACTTAATGTCACTGTTATACTTTCCATTTCTCGTATCTTTGAACCCAAGTAGACAAGTTCATTAACTTGTTCCACTCTTTCTCCCTTAATCGAAACTTCACAGTTTGTCATGCTTTCTTCTTTTTCAAAAACCATTACTTTCGTTTTGCTTACATTTATTTTCATCCCTTTTATTTACAGGGCATCATGCATAACATTAACCATTGCCTGAAACTTCTCTTCAGATGACACTAATATGACTTGATCATCGGCGTAAAGAAGGCATTTGACGATCAAATCATTCATTTTTAATTCATACGCACTCTCTTTCAAATATTTTAAACAATCGTCTATGTATAAGTTAAACAGCTATGGCGAAGCCACACATCCCTGTCTCACACCTTTTTCGATGTTAAACCAGTCCATGTAATCTCCGTGTATCCTGACACAAGCAGGGGAATCCTCGTAAAGTAATTTCAGTGCTCTTATTAAACTACTGTTCACCCCATACATAGACAATGTCGACCACAATTCACTCCTCACCACTCTGTCACAGGCTTTTTTCAAGTCTATAAAAGCGCAATGGACCTTCTGACTTCTAGCCAAGATTTTTTTTTTTAAAATACAGTGAGTATAAAAATCTCGAGAAAACTTTTAAATAACAATATTAGAAGATACGTTAATTTGCGAATGTGTGATTGCACCATTGGAGGATTAAAAGGACGTCCAACGAAAAAACTGGTAGATCAACTTAAATAATGGTATTTGAAGACTAGGTAAGGAGTAAATGTTTTCATTGCCGAAAAATTAACCATTTACTCTTGTTCGTCCAACAATCAAATAGCAACAACACAAGAATAAAATTGCTACCAAAAAGGGTGTTTCGTACAATCAATAGACTTACACTTAAAGCCTTATAAAATATTCATTAAAAGCAAAGTTTGTCAAGACAGGATACGTCAACGTTAACAGGTTTACACGTTTTATGTCCTAATTACTCTAAAATCTCAGTGTTATTAAATCTTTTGTAACGACCTTACTCAAAGCTAAAACCTAATATATTATTTCTCAGGCCACATCTATATTCTCACAAGAGAAGCGGCAAACGTCCTTTTCATACCACCGACTCGAAGTCGTAGCTAAAAATGGTTGATACCTTTGTTAGATTGACGATGTTTTTTTAAAGTTTCTCTTTTTTGATATATTTTTAATGATTTTTTATGCTTGAATGAGCTTTAATAAAACGATTTTTATAATTATGTGTAGAATAAGTGTAAGTTTGAATAAAAATTAGGTATACAACAGAGTAAGCGCGCCAATAAAATACGTTTAAAATTAAAAAAAGCTTACACAAACAATGGATGAAATTTTTAAAATAACATTGCGTTTAGAAGTAAGTGCCACGATGGAATTACATAATCCTTGGAAAAGAGGTTCATCTCACCATTTTATTAATTAAAAAATAATAAAGTTAATGATCTTGTTTTATTAGTATAGTCTAGTCACCTTGGGTTGTTTGGTCCTACAAGAATATAGACCTGAGTTTTCGGCCATTACCGGTGTATATTTTGGCATTAAAAAATTATTGAAAATAATTTTCTTTAGTGTTGCAGATCAATAAAATATAGAACATTAACGAAAGCATGTTTTTTTAAATGTTTTTATGTGCTAAAGTAAAAATATCAAAAGAGACAGTGTAATATTTAATGTGGGTAAAAAAACAATACATTGAATGCACCAACAATATTTAAATAAAAAAATTAATATTTTTACATTATTTCCCTGCTTTTAGTTGATGGTTCAGGAGGTACGTAAAAGAGTAAAAAATTTATACGTGTTTGCACGATTTAATGAACATGTCTGAAAAATGAAGTATCTAATGATACATAAAAATAAAAAACTCTTTTTACGAACAAAAAACTTTTATTTTAAATGCAATTTTTTTTTCTATTTTGGTCCCTCACATATCCACACCTATGGCACTTTAAAAATCTTCTTAGTTTCTTTTGTGTTGCAATTCTCCTTTCATTTCTTTTTTCATACATCTTCTAAGATGATTTTGTAGGCCAAGCTACCAGACATTTAGGGGAACATTTCTTTTATTTATTTAGCAATAAAAATTCGTGTAAATTTTTAATTCGTATATATTTCATGCAAATAGTGCCACCGCTGCTACACCATCGGATACCGAGTTGCTTTTATATTCGAGGCAGCATTTAAAAAATTTATGAATATTTGTACACTTCTTTTTTAGTTCTTCTGTTTCTTTTAGTTGTTCGGCATGAAAATGTGAGGTAATAACTTTTTCTGGTGGATATAAAGTGACATTCCTTATTACCTACTTTGATACATTAATTATTGAAACCATAAACATTACGTTATCTAGTTAAAATGTGAACACTGTACAAATTTAATAGTTCTGCTTTATTAATAACACAGCTCATAACAAATAAAAAAATGTTTGTTGTTGCCCTCGATATTTCGGCAGATTTCTATAATTTAAAGTAAACGGTTTACAAATATATTCAAGAAAGTACTGAATTGGCTCTGGTTTTTATGATTTTGGTGTATTTATAATATTAAAAATAATAAACAATTTACGTCGGCTTCCCTGAACATATTAATAAGTGTTTGGTTTCTGGTTAACATTCACTTTGTAAAAATGCCAGAGATCATTATTTAACAAGATTCTTGGACGCGTGAAGCGCGTTTGGGTAGGTTGCCAATGTGAGGATGCGTAGTAGACGTTAAAGGTTTTATACGAAATAAAACGTGAAAATATTCAGCTTTACAGTCTACAAAATATCCTATCTTGCACAATAAAGACCCTTCTCGGCCTATTTATCTCTCAGAAACTATGATGTTGCCAAACTCGCAGCATTCAATACAATCTACAAGTGGTAGTAAATATAAAGGTGGAACATCATTTCCACAGTTGCTCCTTAAAATGAGCTCAGCGATTTATCAAAACAAGCATCAGAACTTCTTGCATCAAGACCAAAAGAAAAGAATTTATTGAAACGAAAAGTAACAATTACAGCATACAGAACAAGGAAAGTGAAATATTACCAATTTTTGACGAAAATAAAGAACTTGTCTTCTGTAATAATATCGCAAAATTACTTTTAGATATTGGTTTAAAAAAATACAAATCTACTGATTGACGACTCTTCATTGAAAGCTGCAAAAACAGTTTAAAATGCGTTTTATTTGGGTATGGAGAAGTTGATAGCTTTAATATTTGATGGCCCTCAAATTAGGACATTAATGAAAGATACAAAAAATACAAAAATACAAAAAATTATGACTAATTCTGAAAGTAAAGCTTAAAGAGAATGTTTGTTGGTTATAAAACATTTCTAAGGTAACTATAAAGCACCAAATTATAGAGAAATTGTGCAAAAGATATTGGAAACCTTAAATATTTTAGGAGCGAATATAAACGCACTTTCTCTACTGTCACCTGAATATATTTCCTGATAATCTGATAACGCTTCCACCAAAATCTAACAGTGATGGAGGACACAGGTATAAGGGTAGATGGAGTCGTCACATGATGGCAGATAACAGTTTCATAAAACTGGCGGTGTCAAATGGGTGAAACTCGAAAAAAAAATTGTTAAATTTGCTGTTAATTAGTTGCCAAAAAATCGATTTTGTTGCTCGAACCGATCCCGAAAAATCGCCAAGAATGCTAGCTTCTCGTTAAGCAGGCAATGACAACAAATATCAAACGATCTGAAAAAACGAAATGGACTAAAATTCTAATTTGTTACTGAGAAACCATACTAAAATAAATAGAAATTTTTTTTTTCAAAATTTCCACCAAACATGCTAACTTAAATTATAAATATAAATTATAAAATTTATACCTAATAAATAAACTATTTAATTTTGTTGCTCATCGCAGCAAAGATTGATAAGGTCCCTATAGAGGCAGCAACAAAATAAAAAACTGAAAATTGGATGAGTTTTCGACCGGTATACTTAAAAACCGTCCACGCCAACTTAAATCGGCTGCCTTGCCGGTCGGTGCCGGCCAGAGACATCGCTAATGTAGGGGTAATGTTATAGCTGTTTGCTAATTTTTATAGTTGGTTTCCAACTTACATATGTTACCGCTATGGGACGGTTCAAGGATAAATTTAAAATGAAAAAAAAAATCATTTTTAAAAGAACATCAAGCTGGCGTGGACAGTTTGTTAGTATTCCGGTCAAAAACTTATCCGATACGGGTTCTCAAATTTGTTGCTGACTATTAAGACATCACCGATCATTACTCTAATGAGCAACAAAATGACTATTATTTAAATAATGAAAATAGCAAATTAAGCTAGCGTGGACGGTTTCTGAGTATACCAATCAAAAACTCATTAGATTTTAGGTTTTTAAATTGGTTTTTTTTTTTTTAAGAAAATAGTCGCAAAAAGGCCGCGGACAGCCCGCACTGCGACTATTAGAAGGGGAAGGGATTATAAAAAGGAGATGATTGTGGACACGCTTTTTAAAAAGTTGCAGGTCATAGTTCTCTGGAAAAACTGATTTTGGAAGCTTATTCCATTCCGTACAATCCCTGTAAAAGAAGGATTCTTGATGAAGATTGGTCCTTGTAGTGTCAATCTTGAGAGTAAATGGGTGAGACTGATCAGCGTGCCGAGTTCTTCGGCCGAATGTGGCCAATGGTGGTACAAGAGTTTTTATTTCTCTGGAGCATCTGCCATGGAAATATCTGTACAGCAATGACTGGTCTGCAACTCTTCTTCTATCTAGAGGGTGAAGGGTATCTGTGAGAGTTGAGCTGTTTATCAAGCGAATGGCTCTTTTCTGAATGAAATCTAGAAGACGAAGAGAATGCCTTGGTGCTGAACCCCAAATGTGCGAGCAATACTCCAGTAGAGGTCGGATTTGAGCATTGTACGTCGTCAACAGTTGATCAGGAGTAAAAAACTTTCTGGCTTTCCACAGAAAACCTAGCCTCTGGCTTGCTGACTTTGCGATGTTAGCAACATGATCATGCCAAGACATATTATTGGACACCGTGACTCCCAAAATCGAGATGGAGGGACTTGGTTCAAGGGTATTTCCGGACATTGTGATGGGATGATTTGAGGAATTCACTTTCTTGGAAAACGTGGCGCTTTGTGTTTTTTGGGCGTTGAACTGAACAAGATTGTTGGATGGAACCCTGGGCGACCCCGGCATTAGTTTTAAACGCATCAGAAGAAATACCGTCAACTGCCACATGTAAGGAGCGATCTTGCATGAAGCTCAAGAGCCATTGGCGCAGTTTGGTTGGGAGACCGTAGTCAGATAATTTACTTAACAATGCCCGGTGCCAAACGCGGTCAAAGGCTTTAGATATATCCAAGGATATTGCACGGGATTCACCAAACTTTTCAATAGTGTTTGTCCAGAGCTGAGTGACATAAGCCAGCAAATCTCCAGTAGACCGAAGTTGTCGAAATCCATATTGTCATGGATTATCTCGAATTTCTCCAGATATTTGATAAGTTCTGTGTTAATCGCTTTTTCCATAACTTTGGATATTCTTCTTCTTGTTGTGCCATACCCCCTGGGGGGGCGTCGGCGACCTCTCTGCAACTATTCATGTGCACGCTCAATCAGTGTTGCATGAATAGAAGGGACCTACAGTTTAATGCCGGTTCCGAACGGCTAGTTTAGAGAGGCCTTACTAGGCAGAATACATTCGGTGGTTTGGATATGACTGAGAGCAATGCAATAGGGCGATAATTTGCAGGAATAGTCTTCTTTCCTTTTTTTGGAATCGGTTGGACTTTAGCGTTTTTCCACATGGACGGAAATACTCCTTTGCTGTATGATAACTTGAAGAGTCTACAGAGAACTGGGGGGAGCTCTTGAGCAGAGGTCTTCAGGACAATTGTCGGGATTCCATCTGGTCCTACTGCCTTATTAGAGTCAAGATTTCGTAGGATTTTTCTGATAGTGCGATGGCGGATAGTGACCTCAGGCATTGATGCGTTTATTCTAGGTATCGTTGGGGGTTGTTTTCCATTGGTATCGAGTGTTGAGTTAGAGCTGAACATTTCGGCCAGCAGATCCGCTTTTTCTTTGGAAGATACGGTTGTCGTGCCGTCGGACCTCTCGAGTGGTGGTAAAGAAAAAGTTGTGAAATTCTTATAAAGACCAGGAGGTCTTTGATCCAGGAGAGGCATTGACAAGCTTGTTGCATATTCTCGTGCTGACTGTTCAGGTATCAACTTTTAATTCGCAATAAAATTAATCCGATTTAAATAATAAAAATAGCGATTTAAGCTGGCGTGGACGGTTTGTTAGTATACCGGTCAAAAACTCAGCTGATCTTAGGTTATTGATTTTGTTGCGGACTTTTCGGGCATCAGTGATTATCATGCCATTGAGCTACAAAATTAATTCGATTATTTAAATGATGAAAATACTGATTTAAGCTGGCATAAAGGGTTTTTAAGGATAGCGGTCGAAAACTCATCCGGTTTCCAGTTTTCTATTTTGTTGATAACTCTAGAGACCCTAACAATCTTTGTTGCGATGAGCTTATTTGTAACATTGTTGTTGATAATATTTCTTTTTTTTTACATCTACGTAAATTAAATCATTAAAACAAATCAATATTTTTCTATAAAAAAGATTTCTTTCTTATACTTACTGCCTTTTTATAGTGTAATATAAAATTGAAGATTTAAAGAAAATCAGAGCCAATATTCCAAAATAATTCATAGATTTATAAATTGTTGGCATAAATTTACTAGAAATTATTTTTATATCAAGGGCAACAAAACCACTGTTGACCAGTGTAAATTAATACTGTAAATACATGGGTCATTTATTATAGAATAAAAAGTAACACGTTTAAATAATTTTACAGTTTTTCGCTAAATGCAAAATAAGAATATTTAATTATTTTTTTATAACAGATGTAATATTTCACAAGCATAATTAAAATCTTTAAGAAATATAACTCGCGGATATTTTCATATTATACTTGCAGATAATGCGCTGTGATAAAATGCGGTATACTCGTATATTAGATAAAGGAATAATGTGGGATCTTAGATACATTCATCTTGCAAGGTATAGTTTACTATGTATGGAAACACTCTCCGTTATTCTCTTATTAAACATAACAAGTGTAATTACTGCTTAAATAGTAAAAAGTTAGAGGCAAATTCATGTTTACTAGTCACCTGACGGCAGCGTCAGCGACAGATGGGTGACGTCATGGCTTATTCTTATTTTATCTGTCTGTCAAAAAGTGGCCTCGAGCTAAGTGCCCACTTTTATTAATTTATTAAATATTTAATGATTAAAATATGAATGGTAGAGATAAGAAGATAATTTAATACACTTTCAGGGACATTTTTTAAAAACAAAGATTTTTTTATCTGTATTATTCATAAGTCGAAGTAATATTTAAGAAAACGGTGATGTCATAGCTTCTTTTTCTTTTATATGTCTGTCAAAAAGTGTACTTTTAAAGAAAATCTATCTCAATAAATACTTTAAAACAATAAATTTAAACGAATTGTTTTGATAGCTGTCATTAACGAGCAAAATATGCATAGCCTTCTATTCAAATAGGTACTTGATAAACTTCAAAAACAGATATAAGAAAAGGATAAATTTTTTTGGATAATTTCATATTGTTGGGATAATTTTGTCCAGAAGTTTATAAAATAGGTGATGATATTTAAAAAAAAAAGATTTGTTTGGTTTAATATTTAAAAAGATACCTGTTTATACAGGGTGTTTCTTAATTAATACGAAAAATGCAGCAGGTTATTGTCCGCATGAAATTATGATGGATCTATACTATAACAAAAATTTTTCAGACCATCCCCTTCCGAGATGTTACCCCTAAATGGTGGTGAGTAAAGTAAAGCGTTAACTTTTTTTTCTCAAATTTAAGTAAAGATAATTTTCGTGTACTCGCAAAGGACTAACCGCCGGTATTTTTTCAACATTCCTGTTACATTGTAAGGAGGTGAAATTGGTATCCCTTACCCTATTTAATATCAAATCTTTTTTTTTATTTAGTTTTGTAAAATAAAAATTTTACATATATATACTTATAATCTCTGTTTATTTAAAAACATTTCTTTATCTTTAAGTTTTTTTCTTAAATCAATGGATTCGGTAAAAAAAATATAATAAAGAATCCTATTCAAATAGCGTGTTCGACGATCGATGAGACGTAGATGTATTTTGGCTGGTCATTTCAAACATTTTTTATGAATCGAGATGTTTCGGCTTATTCTGAATGGCAAGATCAAGGGGAAAAATGGATAGGCTGCAAAAAAATATCCTGGCTTTAAAATCTCCGACAATGGACAGGGTTAACTGCTAAGGAACTTCTCCACGCAGCTCAAGATAGAAATAGATACAAAGAAGTTGTCAATATGGGAGTCGTCAACCCTTAAGAAAGCAAGATACTGTAAGACGAAGATACGCGTCTACTGTTTCGTGTTTCGTGACGAAAAAATCATACACTTTCTTTTGCCTAGCCCCCATCCGTCAAGCCCGTACATTGCGATAAGGCACTTCGTTCCAATAAAAATTATTATTTTTTTAAAATTAATTTTTATTGCATCGTTACGTATTTGTGCAACACGCTGTTAATATTAATTGATGTTGTTAACACAAGCTTTGTTTAGATGTAATCTAAAATTCATTTTAATTTGTATGGCGTACGAATCTATTGAAACCGCCACATTAATGTACGAATTAGTAATTTTGAAAACCACAATTAAACGGCATTATGCTTCTTCCAATTTGACACCAAAACAATAATTTTATAAAACAATCAAATAATTAAAACAACGTCCGCTAGTGTCGACAATATTCGCGGTACATGTTAATGATGCATTTAGCAATGTCAAATAATACATTATTATTTACATTACCGGCATTTGTTCATTAAACCTACTACGAGCGACAGACTTTTATTACGACATAAACACCCTAGAGTGGTACGAAACATTTTGTATTTCATTTTTGTTTTTGTTGTAATGAACAATCCACGAAGTTCCAGGGGTAGCTTAAATCGATGTAAGTTTGTTAATGTGGATTATTAAGAGCTAAAGGTTGTCTTTTTCTTCTTCTTCTCATGCGTATCCATTACTGAATGTTTGCTACGCAAAGAAGAGTTGCAGACCAGTCATTGCTCTACAGATATTTTCATGGCAGATGCTCCAGAGAAATAAAAACTCTTGTACCACCATTGGCCACATTCGGCCGAAGAACTCGGCACGCTGATCAGTCTCACACATTTACTCTCAAGCTTGACACTACAAGGACCAATCTTCATCAAGAATCCTTCTTTTACAGGGCTGCTACGGAATGGAATAAGCTTCCAAAATCAGTTTTCCCAGAGAACTTTGACCTGCAACTTTTTAAAAAGCGTGTCCACAATCATTTCCTTTCTATAATCCCTTCCCCTTCTAATAGTCGCAGTGCGGGCCGTCCGCGGCACACACGATAGGTCTACCCTTTTTGCGACTATTTTCATAAAAAAAAAGAAAAAAAGTATGTATTAGATCGTTTTCAGTCCGGTCCATTGTCTTACATTGCGTAACCATGACATATTTTTTCTTCCCATTCCTCTCGTACCTTTGTACTTTCGATAATTAGCTGTAATCATTGATATTTTGTGTTCTAGGTACGCTGTTTCTTTTTTCTTGATTGTCGTTAGTAGTTCTCTGTCTTTATTTATCCTTTTAAGAACGTTTTTATTTGTTTCTCGTGCCTTCCATGAAATTTTAAGTACTCTGCGGTATATCCACAGTAAAAAAGGTTGGTAGGAGGAAAAAAAACTTTTTACATTATAGAGATCCTGTTTGCAAATGACCATTCTAGTTAAAAGTTCCAAGACGCCCTTGGACTGCACAATGTACGAGTATTGTTAATTTTATATAGGTACCAGCTGAACCCGGCAGACGTTGGACTGCCAGTCTGTATTATATTAGCTTGTATTCTATATTAAGTAAGTATAACTTATACTTTCGAAGTTACTGCAAATCACCACTTTTAAGATTTATTTTATAAAAAAAGTGCGTGAGTGTCGTGGAACCCTCAGTTGAAACGAAGTTGCTTTCGTAGTATATTATTATTGATAAACATATTATATCTCTCACGCTTGTTTTTGCAATTTTCGGCATTGTACACAAAAGGCACATGCGCAAATTTTTTGCAATTGTCATTTTAACAAAAAAGTGGACTACACAAATAGACTTCACGTTGCTAAGTATTTCTATGCTACGCGTTTCCTCTCCTCTACAACAGAACGCGCATGCGCGTTATTTTTGCAATTGTCATTTTAAAAAACACGTGGACTACACAAATAAGACGTCACGTTGCTAAGTATTTCTATGCTACGAGTCTCCACTTATCTACAACAAAACAGAGCCTCCAGAGCCCGTAATTACAAGGTGGGTAACATGTATTAAAACAGCAATTTTTTACGCAAATCATGCCGATGCCGTAAAAGAAGTTGTGTTAAATATTCACAATGACTCACAGTGTGTAACTCAAAGTCAAGAACTTTAAAGTAACTTAAAAATTGTTAAAGAAGTTATGTTTATAAAAGTTAATTTTAGGTTAGGTTAGGTTAAAACGGCGGTTCGGAGGGAACCCATTTAGGCCTTTGGCCCGTTGTAATACCATAAGAACCAGTTGGAACTTTTAATAAAAAGTCTTTAATGCTAACTGAGCTGACATCAGATAAGTCATCAAAGTTCGGTTGACCTAGTATAGAAAGCCGTTTCCTGTCTAGGGCAGGGCAGTGGCAGAGAAAATGTACCATTGTTCCCTCCTCTTCCTCATCGTGACAGTTTTTACAGAAGTCGTGTCGTAGTTTTGCGATTCCCATGCGCTGTGCATGGAATCCACCTGCCCAGTGTCCTGTTAAGGCCGCGATCGCATTTTCAATGGACTCCCTGGATAGAGTTAAAACATCATTAGTTTAGGCCAAATCTGTTTCGATGATGTGCATGTGGGTTTATTTTGCCACCTCAAGCTGGATTTTTGAACTACTTTGCTGTGCAGGAGGAGCCGGCAGTTTGCTGAGGTGAGACAGATACAGCTGGGGGGGTGGTGCCCTCTCTTGCTAGCTCGTCCGCCTAAAAGTTACCTGGTATGTCCCTGTGTCCGGGTACGCAGACAATGTGAACTCTTAACTTAGTTGCTAGCTCATTTAGGGCGGATCGGTATTGCACCGCTGCCATAGAGGTCAAGTAGACTGAGCTCAGTGATTTGATAGCAGCCTGGCTGTCGCAAAGAATGAATATCTCGCTGAACTTTTGTTCGTTGCGGAGTGTCCAAACAGCTGCCCCGGTAATGGCTGTCATTTCGGCTTGATACACTCAACAGTAATTAGGCAAACAAAACGACAGGTTAAGTGACGGGTCTTCAGTGAGGACACTGCAACCTACTCTCCCCTCTAGTTTAGAGCGGTCCGTATAAAATACTGCGCCCTGAGGTTAAACTAGATTAAAGTTTATTTTACTGTACGTACTTTCTTTTGTAATTTTTACAAACATATTAGGTCCCCTACTCTTGACTCTGTAAGTAATAAAAATGTTAATTAGAAATATTCTTTGACTTGTATAAATGTTTAACAAGTTATCTTTTTAAAGGTAATATTATTTCATTAAAACGTATTAAATTTATTTTGTCATCGTTAAACAATGTTACATTAGAAGATGAATGGTAAACAAAAGACTGGAGAGTAACGAGCAGCGATCAAAGCACACCAAACTAAATTTGACTGAGGCGGATCAACCTTGGGCGTTACACAAATATTGGCTGAACTAATTCAATTATTGCTACAGCTTTAGCTTTACCGAAACAATTATCGTTTACTTTCACTTATGGGGTGGAGCCCGTAAATTTTAAAATGGTATCCGAATTATTAACGACCTCTCACTCTTGACAAAACCTTCTTCCAATACTGTATCATTGATTATTATACTTTTATATAATATATCTTTTAAAGTCATGTGCCACGTCTTTTTTCGTTCTCTAACGAGTAATCTGCTAGCGGTTTCTCTACTGGCAAATTATGCCCGAGCTCAGCCGTAGAGGGTAGAAGAAAAAAATATAAAAGTGAGCTGCGCCACCGGCTTGACGGTATAAGCCGGAAACCCCTAGATCTTATAGGCACTAGCAGGGCCACAAGATAAACAACTATGATTATGGTGAACCAAATAAATAAAATTATAGCAAAGTATGTTGGATACTTTACTCACACAATAGATAATTAAGGTACACAGTTCAATAGCAACATCATAACAAATATAGTCAAAGTTAACAGCTATGGTAAAATTTTCTTGCTAAAACAAACCAAAAATGTAAAATTTACAGCTTTATAAAATAACCAGAACAGAAGTAAGAGTAACAGACTTAACCAAGTTACAACAAAAGGTAAGACATATAAATTAACTCATTAATAACACTAATTCAAACATTTACATGAAGGCAAAGAACAAAAGGTAAAACATATATATATATATATATATATATATATATATATATATATATATATATATATATATATCAGTTAACTCATTAATAATACTAATTCAAACATTTAAATAAAGACAAAGAAGATTCACCAGTTATCTGTTTACATAAAGATTTTCACTGCCAAAACAAACGAGTTCATTTAAAAATATCTTTACTATGGTTGTCCTTTAAAATATCAAGATTGTAGGATATTTACAAATAAGTAGAAAGAAAATATGTTTTTACTTGGACATAAAGAATTATTGAGAAGGTTACTTTAATCCAAGTTTAGTTTTGGCATATTATCTAATGCAATAAATAGTTTCCAACAATGTACTTTACTAATAAACTAAACAGGACATAATAGTGGTGTCAGCATGAGTCACTGCTTTATATATTTAAAAATAAATCACTTATAACCTTTGGGTATACGAATTCACAAAGCACTATATTTATAAACTGAAGCAAGACTTACTCGTGGTGCCGGAATGAGACACAGCGTTATATATTTAAAAATAAATCACTGAAAACCTTTGGGTATGCGAATTCACATGTACTCCTGTGGCCTACTCCGGGGGCTGGTTAGATTATGGGGGTGGCACTGGTTAACAATGGCTTCCCTCAAATAGATCCCGATAACGGTTATTTTAACTTGACACCAACTCCAACAATATCCACAACAATGGCAAGACAAAATGGTCAAGTTAAAAATCAAATGGTTTTTCTTCAAAATCCAATTAAGATGGCCCAAATACAGCCAGATATGAAAGAAATCCCATAGAGGTTCTGCACACGTGCTAATAACACCGTCCTCAACAACGTTCACCGACACCTGGCCTCCAAGACTCTCAAAACACGACTCCCGCTCCTATCCCGGAAATCAAGAAAAATGGCGCGGAATAAACGTCAACCCACAATCTTCTCAAATCCGTGCCTCGTCCTCGTCCTCGTCCGTGTGGATATTTAGTCCCATCCACACAGAAATTGCAAACCAACTATCGAGAGTTATGCAACACTACTTACGAGTAAGGCACAATTATTATGAACCGTAGATGGGAGAAAATAGGCACGTGACACATGGAACGGAAATTTTTTTTTTGTATTATTTATTAACTTATTTGACGGTGACCTGATGGGCTTTAGATCGGGATTTAATTTAAATTTTCACGAAAGTTTATGTAATTAAAGTAGGTCGCAAATCTACCCAATTATATAACCACCTAGTTTAGTGGACTATATTTAAGTAATGATCCAGAGATGCAATCAACATAGATCGAAAGGTATAACCGGCTTTTAGTAAAAAATGACCTTACCATTAACAAGGCTTGTAATTTTATAAGCGAAATTGAAGGACTCCTAGATTTTAGATTGTAGAGGGGGTCGTAAAGGCTATGCTGCCACTTAAGCACTTCGACCTATCAGATCTTTTGTGCATAACCCTTAATCTATTTAAGGCCCGGGATTCCGAGACTTCGTACAAAGTTTATTGGTTTCCTGGGAGCTAAGTTCCTGACATCGGAAGGCTTTCGGAAGGCCCCTTCCAGAAACTTGAGCCTCTTGCAGAAAAGCGCTGGGCATTCGCAAAGCAAATGTTCTGCAGTTTCAGCGAAGTTCTCGCAGTAGTGGTAACTATCATTCTCTGTTTTATCACAATCAACAAATCAAAGAAAATTACTGGGAAGAAATTTCTAGCAAAATGAAAATATCGGATAAGTAATAATGCAATATGTACTTACTTCTAAGTCAATGCCAACTTTTCTTCCACACCTATAGCTTTTCGAAATGTCGTATTATGTTTATGAATATCCAAAATTTTTAACAAATCATAAAAATTTTAACTAACATTCGGAAGTACTTAAAAAAATGAAAAAGATCTGGGAATAGATGACGAAATTCCCCAAATTTTTATCTTTTCAGGTTGCGCTTTTTATTGTTTTTTTTTTCTCAATGTCTTCTTCTTCCAGAACTACACACAGCGCCACAAATTTTTCGTCTGAACTGTCCATTGCGAAAGACCAATACACACTGTAGTGTTCGTAGGATCGCCATTGGTGAAAGGTTAATCATACGCCATCTTGTACCTTTAACTATTTTATTCTAAAGACTAGTTTTTAGAAGACTGCATTATGAAGATTATCATGGAGACTGTCATAAAGATTGTTAAGATTTTTAGTTCTTCCGTACAGTAACAAAACAATGTTTATTCCAATACAATAAATTCTACTTTTAAAAGTCACTTAGATATACAACTTTTACGACTTTTTATAATTATTTACATTTCTTAACTCATAAACACTTTTAAAACTAATACTTAACTGTTTTTTTCGCGGCCGCTTGCCTTTTTTATACTTCTAAATCACAATTCTAGACCTTTCTATCTGTTTCTCAAGGGTCCGGGGCCCTTCGCGAACGATCTGGACGCTGTAAGAATGTACCAGGTGAATCGCTGGTTGGCATAACAAAGTGCAAAGCAAATTCGGTCGACGTCGTCGTCTCTAGGTAGACAGAGACGGATTCAAAAAATCGTAACACTATATTATTAAGACTACATTATGAAGACTATACTATACTACACTATTATAAAGACTGTCATAAAGACTGTTCTTAATTGAAGAATAGAATAGAATAGCCGCATATCGACAATATGCTTATTGCAATAATATCCAATACGAAATATTAACCTATATTACGAAAGACCTTCTGTAAGTAATTTTTTATAAAATTACGTATAAATAACATACTGTGTTTATTGTTATTAAATAATCGAAATATGTTTTAATTCAATTGTTAAATAAAGTATATGTTAAAATTGGAACAATGATCTACAGGGTGCTTACACACACTAATAATAAAACTTGATCGGAAAAGCTATATAATAAATTCAATAAATGCGGGCCGCAGCTACAGTTGAAACGGTGAAGCTTTTCCGTCACGTGACCCAATCTACGATTCATACAACACATATTTTCTACATACTGTCTCTTTCTGTCAATATAAATCAAACCTAACATCATACACGATAATTTTTATAGAGTCGACAGAAGTTTTGATTTGATTCATAGGAATATTTTTGCTGACGTAATAGTCACGTGATGGAAAAGATTCACCGTTTCTACTGTACCAAGCTTTTGTCAACCAAACAAGGATGCTGCCAGTGACATCGGTGAGCAGATATTGTCGAGAGGTATCTGGCCGCGGCAGAAACCACCGTAGTAGATACGCCATTGGTATTGGAGGAATAAAATAATAATGCGGGCCAGTGAAGTCGACTTACGTAAAGCAGAAGAGCCAATATATTTTCATGACGAGCATTTTTATGCTGCCATAAAGTATGTTTACATACAAGACTTCTCTACGGAATTTTTCCAGTTTCGAATAACAGTTTTTTTCAATGTGTATGTTCGTTATTGAATTTATTATACCGTACATACTTTTGCGTAGCGCCGGGTTAAAATTACAAAAAATGTTTATCTACAAAAAGATCAAAAACCGGTTATGTTGATGCAAATAATATATCTTTGTATTAAGAATAAGACTGAATTTACAAATAATGTTCAACGCGTTCGATGCTGCCTACACATCAAGATACTTTACTAGGTAACCACAAATGCTAATTTAAAAAAAAATAATATGCTTAATATTCTAACGTATTTAATGTGAATTATCTCAAAAGGCAAAGCCAAAGTACATCAGGAGACCGTGGGATTTCAAATGGATGCTAGAGAGTTTGTTAATTGGGTCTTAAAAAGATTTGGAAAGTAACGAAAACTTTACGTAAAAGTAAAGTTTATATTTTAGAGACTTGAGGTCAACTGGACATTCATTCTAAACGTGATATGATTAGAAAATGGTGGAAAAAAAAATATATCAATGGGTTATCCCATGTCACATCTACCAACGGTTGGAATTGACCTCTTTCAATGTGTATAAATTTTTGTCAGTTTTTTTATTATACAACGAAGTCCTGCTGCCAAAGAATCTTAAATTATGTGAAAAAATTTCAACATTTTCAAGTCTATTTTTGAAATTATAAATTTTTGAATTTTAATACAACAAAATTTTTAAATATATGTAATTTTAAGCAATAAAAATTTTAATTACGACATGAATTTAAAAATAATAACATAATTAAAATTGATTTTTTATTTACGTGGGACCATTATAATAAATTAAAACTTGGTAAAAAATAAATAAATAAATTATTATTTATTGATTTAAGATAAATATTTATAAATAGCCAGAAAGTGTCAAAAAAGGCACGTTTGGCGGTGCATAGAGGTGTGTTGGTTCTTACACTTATGTATGGTAGTGAATGTTGGGTTTGGCAGAAGAAGCATGAAAATAAGATTAATGCTGCAGAGATGAGTAGTCTGAGAAGTATAGCCGGAGTGACTCGGTTGGATAAAGTAAAGTAAGATAACAGAACGCTGTGGTGTAAAAGAAGATGTGTCTACAAAGATAGATAAAGAAATTCTTAGATGGTTTGGTCACGTAGAAAGAATGAATAAAGAAAGATTGACGAAACCAATTTATAAGGCGAGTGTGTATGGACGAAAGTCGGTAAAGGTCGACCTCGGCGAACATATCTCGATCAGATCAACATTGTTTTGAAGAAAAGCCAGGTCAAGAGTACCAACAACCGACGAGCATGCATGAGAGCCCTGATAAAAGTAGAGGAAGCAAAAGATGTGTGTTAGAACCGTAGCAAGTGGAATGAAGTGGTCTCTGCACACCCCTACGGGAAAAAAGCGTGACTATATGTATGTAAGTATTTATTAAAAAATTAATATCATTTTAAATTCTGTCAGATTAAAAACAAAAAATAAGGCATCAACAACAACAAAAAACGTTACAAAACGAATTAATAAGTTTCGATTTTAAAAGATACCACGTAAATAAGAAAACCGATTTACATTCCGACAATTGTCCTGAGGTCCTGTGCTCAAGAACTCACCCCAGTTCTCTGTAGACTCTTTAAATTATCATACAGCAAAGGAGTATTTCCGTCCATGTGGAAAAACGCTAAAGTCCAACCGATTCCGAAAAAAGGAAAAAAGACTATTCCTGCAAATTATCGCCCTATTGCATTGCTCTCAGTCATATCCAAAGTTATGGAAAAAGCGATTAACTCAGAACTCATCAAATATCTGGATAAATTTGAGATAATCCATGACAGACAATATGGATTTTGACAACTTCGGTCTACTGGAGATTTGCTGGCTTGTCACTCAGCTCTGGACAAACACTATTGAAAAGTTTGGTGAATCCCGTGCAATAGCCTTGGATATATCTAAAACCTTTGACCGCGTTTGGCACCGGGCATTGTTAAGTAAATTATCTGCCTACGGTCTCCCAACCAAACTGCGCCAATGGCTCTTGAACTTCATGCAAGATCGCTTCTTACATGTGGCAGTTGACGGTATTTCTTCTAATGCGTTTAAAACTAATGCCGGGGTCCCGCAGGGTTCCATCCTGTCCCCCACCTTATTTCTTTTACACATCAACGACCTCTTGAAACCACCACGAACCCCATTTACAGTTTCGCAGACGATAGCACACTTGTCTCAACTTTCACATCCTATCGATCACTTTCGGTGAATGATACAAATAGACTCAGACAGGAACAGGTTGATTCCATCAATAGAGATCTTAAAGCAATCGTCGAGTGGGGAACCAACAATCTTGTTCAGTTCTACGCCCAAAAAACTCAAAGTGCCACGTTTTCCAAGAAAGTGAATTCCTCAAATCATCCCATTACAATGTCCGGAAATACCCTTGAACCAAGTCCCTCCATCTCGATTTTGGGAGTCGCGGTGCCCAATAATATGTCTTGGCATGACCATGTTGCTAACATCGCAAAGTCGGCAAGCCAGAGGCTAGGTTTTCTGTGGAAAGCCAGAAAGTTTTTTACTCCTGATCAACTGTTGACGACGTACAAAGCTTAAATTCGACCTCTACTGGAGTATTGCTCGCACATTTGGGGTTCAGCACCAAGGCATTCTCTTCGTCTTCTAGATTCCATTCAGAAAAGAGCCATTCGCTTGATAAACAGCTCAACTCTCACAGATACCCTTCACCCTCTAGAACATGGAAGAAGAGTTGCAGACCAGTCATTGCTCTACAGATATTTCCATGGTAGATGCTCCAGAGAAATAAAAACTCTTGTACCACCATTGGCCACATTCGGCCGAAGAACTCGGCACGCTGATCAGTCTCACCCATTTACTCTCAAGATTGACATTTAATTTTTATATACTTAAAAATTACAAAACTAAATATTAACTTTAGCGTATCGACTTTGATTAAAAGTGGCACAATTTTTTTTTTAATTCTTATATAATTGTAAAAGACACCTATTTGAACATTTCAGGATATCTTTGGATCATACTTACATACAATAATATGTACCCACAAATATTTACGCTTTTTTCCCGTAGGAGTAGGCAAAGACTACTTCTTTTTACTTGCTACGACTCTTATACACGTCATTCGCTTCTTCTACTTTTATCAGCGCTTTCATACATGCTCGTCGGTTGCTGGCTCTCTTTATAAGAATTTCAGTCGGAAAGAGATACGTTACCAACTTGCCTATTCACACTCGCCCGATAAATCTGTCTCGTCAATCTTCTTTTATCCATCTTTTTTACGTTTCCAAACCAACTATGCATTTCATTGTTTGTAACTCTCAGACTCTTCATCTTCGCAGTATTGATTCTACTTTAATGCTTTTTCTGCCAAACCCAACATTCACCACGTTAAATAAATTTAGAGACCAGCTCTTCTCATAAAGTTATGCAGTGCCCCATTCATTAGTTTCCCTTTCCCTTCGCTTAATATCACCACACTTATACTTTCCATCTCTCGTGAACTTTAAACCCAAGTATTTAAACTTATTTACTTGCTCCAATCTTTTTTCTCCTGTCAGCACCTCGCAGTTTGTCTCTTTCAAAAACTATTACTTTTATTCACTTTTATCCCTTTGATTTTTAGCGCATCATTTAAAATGTTAACCATCGCCTGCAACTCTTTCTTAAATAATGCTATTATGACCTTATAATCGGCATCAATTAAAGGCAATATATAAAAAGAATTATTAAAATCGGTCGTTTTCAATCATTGGTCAATTTGACATGGAATAACCTCAATACATTTATATTAAAAAACTTACTGGCTCGCCCCGGCTTCGAACGGTTGCATACAAAACTAAATAAAACTGTTATTTATTAAAATATTTTAAAACTTGCCAAATTATTTTTAAAACTTATAGAACAATCCAGAATTCGGTAGAAGAGGTGGCATGTTAGACTAAAACGGTTCGGTTTAGGGTGGGGTTCAGATGGAAGTTAGAAGTAGCGCTGCAATAAAAGAGATATTAGGGTTTTGTGAGACCAATGTTGTTCTCCTTTTGAGAAGAAATGCCTCGGTAATTCCACGTAAATTGCGTTCCAATCTTGCAAATAATTTTAAGCTTAGAGTAACACGTTCGGGGTATCCCTGGGGGTATAACTAAACTGCTTTTTAAGGGTATTTTGAGATTTCCTATAAACTAATAACATGTCGACTTTTTTGTTTTGCGTGAAAATTTTTCAAAGTCACATCACAAGAAAACATTATTTGTCAACCATTAGTTTAATTATTAACAGATGCGACTTTACTATTTTCCAAATGCTTCTTCTTCTTCCAGTGCCTGTCCGTTACCGGGCGTTGGCAATCATTCTGGCAATAATTATTTTATCAACTGCGGCCCTAAATAGACCCGTGATGGAGGTTGCAAACCAAGTTCTCAGCTTTTTAAGCCATGATATCCTTCTTCTGTCTGGTCCCCTCTTTCCAAGCAACTTTCTCTTTAGGATAAGCTGCAACAGACCGTTCCAAATGCTACTTTTTTAAATCGTGACGATCGCGAATTTTTAATAATAATGTTTTTTACAAATTTGCTTATAATTTTATAACAGTACAAGAAAGCAAAACAAAATTTGTTTAGAAAATTAGCCCTTTTTAAATATGTCAAAATATAGGTATGTTTCTGGGTAAAAAAAGAATGACGTCATTACTTCAATTTCCAAATGGTAGGTTCTAAAATAAGGTAGTAATAAAACAGTTGTGATCGACTGAAAGATTGGTATAGCGATTACTTTATTTAATAATTCTATAAATTACTGCACTTCTCTTAAGGTTAATAATAGTACTTACTGCACTTTTGAGGATATTGACCTAAGAATGTTGATTGTCATCATTTTGTACAGTAAATACAATATTGAACTTTGTCTTTGCACTGCAGTACATTTGGGAACGTTATTTTCCATTTTTTGACTTATTATCCATGCCCTTTATATTCAAAAACATTTAAGTATAAATTCCTAAGATAAATTAGCCAATTTAAAAATATATGCTTAAATGGGATAATGTAAATGCTCATGACTTTGTTCAAAACTTTAAATGGTCGTAACTTTGCAAGAAAAAATCGTACTTGACCGTTTATAAGCTTATTTTATGGGGTAAAAGTGGTATTTATTTAATGATGCAACTAGAAAAAAAGACCAAAAAAATTTATTACATAACCTCAAGAGAAGCCAACTCAAATATCTTAAAATCATGACTTGATAGCCCCATTCTAACCATGCATTTGGATTTAACATATATCTTTTTTATTTCTATAGAAGCCCATCTTTTATTTAAGTATTTAAGTAAATAGAAAAAGTAAAATATCAAAATTAACACATTTTTAAAAAACGACAATATGTACTTTGACGAGCGATTGTCGAAGAAAGTGTTCCATTTTAAAATTTAAATTGACCCGCTATGTCGTTGAAAATAACTTTTGTCGATATATTTTCCACTCGAAAAATACAACATAAATTAAATCCCATTTTTATCGTCGGAAGTGAAAAGTAGCTGAAACGACTCCCGTATTACGAGAAATGTAAAATTCTGGTGCTATTCTTTAGTGAAAATGTAGTTTGTCACATAAATAAAATATAAGTATGCGATTTTGAGCATCAAATATGTTTGCACAGATGCAACTCCTAAATATTAAAGGAGAATCTCATGAATATTTTTCCTTTCGAATTTCGCATAACGAGATCTTAAATTTTAAATTCTATTACTGGCATTTATTTTCGTATGGTGACGAGATGGTCATTAACGAGAATACAATTTAAAAAATTAACAGTTGCAAAGAATATATTGTTTTAATATAATTAAATAAAGATTATATTTTTTATTTTTAATTACCTACCATTAAAACCATACTTTAAAGTAAATAATTAAACAACCTTTTGTAAGTTACTATTTAAGATTTTTAACGTACATACATACATATAGTCACGCATCCTTTAGAGGCAGGCAGAGAACACTTCTTTCTACTTGCTACGGTTCTAACACACCTTTCGCTTTTTATACTTTCATCACCACTTTCATACATACTCATCGGTTGTAGGTACTTTTGACGAGGCCTTTCTTAAAAATAATAATTTTAATCTGATCGAGATACGTTCGCCTTTGTCGACCTTTACAAACTTGCCTATTCACACTCGCCCTATAAATTTGTTTCGTCAATCTTTTCCTTTATTTATCCTCTTTACGTGTCCGAAAAATTTCTTCATCCATCTTTGTTATCACATCTTATTATACACCGTTTATACTATTCCTCATTTTATCCATCAGTGTTACTTTTGATATACTTTTTAGACTTCCCATTTCCGCAGCTTTAATCTTAATTTTATGCTCCTGGTGTAAACCCCGTTTATCTTGACACAAGCAGCGAAATCCTCGTTAAGTGCTTTCAGAGCTCGTAATAAGATTTTTTAACGAAGAAAGTCGAGCAAAAAAGTGGCACGGCCGTACCATCCTTTTCTCGAAGCATTCAGGCCATTTCGACCCCCCTATAACTTCGTTGTGGATAAAACTAGAAGCCTGAATTTTCAGTAACCATTGTATAAACACGGTATATTTTAAATTTTATTCAATTTAAACCAGTAGTTTAAGAATTATAACTAGTTAAAATTTCTTAATTTTGTCACTCACTGACTAACCGAACATCAAAACTCTAAGGCACTTCTAGCAGACATAGAAGCTTCAAATTTAGAATACAATTAGTGTTTAGTGTATAAATAAAGAAAAAACTAAAGTGTTTTGCAATTTCGGTCCAGTTTTTTAGATACACCAACTGCATAAATAACTTTGTAATAACATATAAATATATAGGATTACAAAATTACATTTGCAGTGAATGAATCAGTGTACATGTATATGTATAATAATAAAAAAAGAAGGACTATACACAAAAAGAAATGAGATGCCATTTAAAACATAACTTGTAAAAACAGTCTCGCAATTCTTATACCGTAAAAAGTTATGAGATCCATGTAATACCAAGTCGGTTAATTTATTTAGTCCCTACTTAAGGGTCTTTCTGTCTTAAGTTATTACATAATTAAAAATCTTTTGTTTTAAATAAATAGATTGACTTGGCCATCGCATGAAAACACAATGTATCTCACAAGTCATACATATATTAAATTAGATTGTTTAGTGCGAGTGCTAAGTCAATCTATTTATTTAAACCATAACAGATTTTTAATATTGAAAACTTAAGAAAGAAGGACCCTTAAGTAGGGACTTAATAAATTATCCGACTTGGTATTACATGGATCTCACAACTCTTTACGGTGGAAGAACTGAGTTGAGAGACTTGGTGTTTTTACAAGTTATGTTTTTAATAGCCTAGGAGTTATTATTGTTCTCTCTTCAAAAATAAAAACTGCAAAATCTTGTGCTCATTTTATATCGATTTAACTTTAACCAAGAACGCTTGCAGGATAAACGAGGACTGAGATCCATCAGTTGAAATCAAAATACGTATTGAGTGTGGTCGGGCAACATTTATTCGCATGAAAAAACTTTTTACCAGTCACGATCTATCGATTGCCCTGCGAATGAGGATGATTAGAGCATATGTCTTTCCAGTTCTTTTGTGTGGAGTCGAGAGCTGGACACTAACAGAAAACACGCTCAAACGCCAACAAGCTTTCGAGATGTGGATGTACAGGAGAATGCTAAGAGTAAGTTGGGTGGAAAAGATCACAAACGAGGAGGTGCTTAGAAGAATGCATAAAGATACAGAAGTGGTCAATATTGTAAAACAACGAAAACTTGAATATTTTGGACATATTATGAGACACGCAGAAAAGTATGACATTCTACATCTTATAATACAGGGTGAGATTAATAGTAAGAGACGCCCCAGCAGACGAAGAACTTCCTGGCTCAAAAATCTTAGACAGTGGTTTAGTCTTACTACTATACAACTTTCCCGAGCGGCTACCAACAAAATAATGATTGCAAACATGATAGCCAGAATGATCGCCAACGATCGTTAAACGGTCATGGCACCTAGAAGAAGAAGAACAACGATTGATTAGGCTGCTGGAGTTTTTTAAATTTGCAGTTTAAATAATTCAAAACAAATTTGACAACAATGCCTACCATCAGGACTGTAAGAACTACCGAGGTATTAGTTTACTCAGCATAGTCGGCAAACTGTATGCAAAGATATTGATCAAAAGAGTAACGAATGAAACTGAGAAGATAATATGGGATGTGCAAGCAGGATTTAGAAAAGGAAGCAGATGTTTGGATCAGGTCTTTTCCTTACGAGGTATAGTCGAAAAATTCTTGGCTAGAAGTCAGAAGGTCTATTGCGCTTTTATAGACTTGGAAAAGGCCTATAACAGAGTGGTGAGCAGTGAATTGTGGTCTACATTGTCTATGTATGGGGTGAGTGGTAGTTTAATACGAGCACTGAAATCACTTTACGAGGATTCCACTGCTTGTGTCAGGATAAACGGAGCTTGCACGGACTGGTTTAACATCGAAAAAGGTGTGAGACAGGGATGTGTGTCTTCGCCATGGCTTTTTAACTTATACACAGACAATTGTTTAAAAGATCTGAAAGAGAGTGCGTATGAATGATTTGATCGTCAAATGCCTTCTTTACGCCGATGATCAAGTCATATTAGCGTTATCTGAAGAGGAGTTGCAGGCGATGGTTAATGTTATGCATGATTCCCTGAAAATCAAAGGGATGAAAATAAATGTGAGCAAAACGAAAGTAATGGTTTTTGAAAGAGAAGAAAGCATGACAAACTGTGGGGTTTCGATTGAGGGAGAAAGAGTGGAACAAGTTAATGAATTTGTGTACTTGGGTTCAAAATTTACTAGAGATGGAATGTATGATAGTGACATTAAGCGAAGGGTGTTGGCAGGAAAACAAATGAATGGGGCATGAATAGCCAGAAAGTGTCAAAAAAGGCACGTCTGGCGGTGCATAGAGGTGTGTTGGTTCCTACACTTATGTATGGTAGTTAATGTTGGGTTTGGCAGAAGAATCATAAAAAAAGGATTAATGCTGCGGAGATGAGTATTTTGAGAAGTATTACCGGAATGACTCGGTTGGATAAAGTAAAGAATAGTGTAATAAGAGAACGCTGTGGTGTAAAAGAAGATGTGGTTACAAAGATAGATAAAGGAATGCTTAGATGGTTTGGACACGCAGAAAGGATGGATGAAGGAAGATTGACGAAACAAATTTATAAGGCGAGTATGAATGGGCAAATCGGTAGGGAGCGACCTCGGAGAACATATCTCGATTAGATCAACATTGTTTTGAAGAAAGGCCAGGTCAAGAGTACCAACAACCGACGAGCATGTATGAGAGCACTGATGAAAGTAGAGGAAGCAAAAGATGTGTGTACGAACCGTAGCAAGTGGAAGAAAGTGGTCTCTGCCTACCCCTATGGGAAAAAGGCGTGACTTTATGTATGTATGTATGCCCACCATGAAATACCACCCAGTTGACATTTATTATGAACAATTATTTTATTTCTTTACTACACGTTTGCACCACTTATTTTCCTCAAGAAAATTTCTTAATAAAAATAAGAGCATTATTCTTTTAAAAAAATGTCGCAATTTGTTAAATTTCATGTCAAAATTTGAAGAGACAAAAAATTAGAAATAAAAAAATTTAAATTAAACCAATATGCTCCATATTTAGAACTCTTACTTCCTTAGCAAAACAAAAAAATACATTTTAAACTTTTTATATAATAAAATATGTTAATTAATTTATTTTTTCTAGAATTTTTACTGAAATAAGTATAAAAATATTGTACCTGTAAGATTTAGTATTCAGTTGTGTTATTCCTTAAGAATCGCTACTTAAATCGGCCCGGTTCGTCGCAACGACGAGGGAATATTCTACTGCCGCGCCATTCCATCAGGAAATGGAAGATCAGATTTCGTGACCCACGGCGCTCAATTTGACGATTTGCCAAAGAAAGGACTACAGGAAAATGATGGATAGCACAAATCATAAGGGATGCGTTTGGAATATAAGAGGATTTTTTTTTAGATTTTTTTGACATTCCACCAAAAATTCACTGGAATTAAAAGGATCGTAAGCATGAACATGTTTTACTTTCTAACAAGGTGTAATATTCACTTAACAATGGACATGTTTAAATAAAAATATATAAGATTTGTTTACGTATTTAGTGTTTATAAAGGTTGTGTAGAGCACAATTCAATAAAATATTTTCATAAAAAATATTAAATTAAAAAAATTTAATAGGGTACTCTCGTTAGTAAAAAATAAATTATGAAATTTGATAGAAATTAAAATTTATGTAGAAATATACTTAAATATTCTTATTTTGAGTCATAAAAAAAGCACACTATTGTTTTATTATATTGAAATTAAAAGTAATTTTTAAGGCAAAAGCTGTCAGTTCAGTGTAAATAGCTATAGGTACATATCAATCAACTTTAACTTCAAAGATTAATAACTGTGTTCTTTCGTCAGTGCATTTCATTTGTACCCATTTATTTATTAAAATGCAAACCAGTTTTGTTAAAGCAGATAGTACGAATCTACCAAAAATTTATTCAATGATAGTTGCATATACCTAGCTTTTAACGTTGAATAAGTGCCGGTCGTACATACACGACTGTTGGTTTGAAATTTAATTTAATTTTATGGCAAGAAAGCGTGTTTATTTTGCCGAAATATATACTTTTTTGGCTTTTTATAAGGAAAATCAACATTTTGAAGTACTTTTTCAAACATAGTAGAATACCCTATTTTAACTAGGTATAACGATGATTTTCAATGCATGGGTTGCAATTTGTTTTTTGGATCATACTAGTTTAATCTTAAATAATCACGTTTTATTAAGAATGTCCGAACCAAATATGTTAATTTTAAAAAAAGTTTTCTAAAACCAGGATTTCTACGAACTTATTCACACTGTCGTCATTTTTAAAAGATGTGGAATGTCTTTCACTGTCATTGTAATTCACCGATGATTCTTGGCACTCCGAAAACCTCTGGTTTTTTATGTAAGCTTTTCTAAGAATTTAAAATAATCGTTCGTTTTTTTCGTCAGCACTTTTTAACGCAATATTTGTACATGTCTTTTTTATTACAACTCTTTTTGTGGGGGTCTTGCAGATGAACTGATCTGGCCAGAAAGCTTTTTCTTGATTTAAATCTTCGTGCTGTGCGTTTGTGGTCATGGAGTGAATGTTGAGGATCTTTAGTTTCTTTTTTCGTTTCACATCTCTAGCAACTTCTACTCTGATATCAGACATTTTAATTATTAGTGCGCGTCTAAGCAACAAATTCTAAGACCTTATTTTCAAACATTGCATAAAAAATAACCATTTAATTTACTTTTGGTGGAAAATTTCGAAGTTCATTTAAGATTTCTCATAATAACCCAATTTTTTTACGAAGGGGACTGTCGGTAATTCCATCAGCTGTTGAAATATACCGAGTGGTCGTAAGTCATGGGGCGTACGACAATAGTAAATTGCCAATATATCTAGAGAGTGTGTTATGAAGCTTTTACCCTATAGGGGAAAATTATTATGTTTCCCTACAGAAAAACACATAGTAATAATCAACTTGAAAAAGTTTAGAAGAAAGTATTATATTGGTCTAGCATTTTTTTATTTTTATTAAGAAATATATTAACTATTAACTAATTCACTACATAAAAAATTACACGAATTTTTTTTGTAAATATTGGTTATAAAAAAAGATAATATTGAATTTTTAAAAAAATAAATTACACAATTTGACTTATTAAGATCACCGCAATATACAGGGTGAGGCACCCCATACGACACGGTCCTTGTGAACCAAACCATAAATTTTTTCGGAGATTTCTTTATTTTTTTAAATGTACATTGATTAAGACTGTAGAAGGAAATTATTTTGGAGTCTACAGGGTGGCTAAAAAAAGTGTGGCATATCAAAGTTGTGTTTTTTTAAATAAAACACCCTATATTTCGTTACACTTTTAAATAGTTCAGGAAAAAATAATACGATTTCATAAAAAGTACTTTGTAGCTAAGTATAACCGTTCTCGAGTTATTGATTTTTTTTATTGGTTTGGTTTACAGGGACCGTGTCGTATGGGGTTCCCCACACTGTATAATAATTTTATTTCATTCAGCAACTGTAGATAATAATTTAAAATAAATGACACTCTGTTTAATGCTTAATCACGTAATGTACCAGATACAACTTTCCAATTTTGTTCATGTGTAACTATTGAATCAAAAGGGCAATTTTATCCTTTCATTGTTATATTTGAGCTCAAACAGAATCTGTGTGTGAATAGCCAAATGTAATTACTGAGACTTTGTTCTGTTTGTGTAAGGACGAGCTCGACACTGTTTAGGTCTCCCAATATTTCTCATGATGTAAATAATTTCGAAGTTAAGGTAAACATTCAGCAGCCGTGATGTTTTTTTTTATCGATAAATAGAAGATTATTTTTTTATAGCTCATTTTACCAGTATACGACGGTATCTGAGACTTAGAATGCGCACTGTATTGAGAGGTACATTAGTAAATTTCCCTAAGATTAAAACCCGAAAATGTTTTGTTTATTATTATGCTTTTGTTAAGAGGATTCATTTTTATTTTTTTCTTTATTGTGAACAGAAATCGTTGATGTAGCTTCCGATGAGTTTTTTGGTTAGAAATAGGCACATATTTAATTATGTTAAAAGGGAATGCAACAAAAATAAACTACCAATTTCATAAATATGTTTAAGCACGTAGTACTTACGGTATTATTAAGCATCAGATTTATAGTCATCATAATCAGAATCATTGTCGTCGCTATCCGCATTTGGACTGTAAATGATAACATGATTAACTGCGGTTTTCACGAACCCACCATTCCTCTATTAAATTTTCATATTTTGTGACACATTTTCCCCAAATTTCAAGAGTAGCAATATTAAGTGCTCATTGCCAGGTTTCCAAAACAGCCTTATTACTCTAACCATTAGATCCAATGTGATTGTCATAATGAATTTTGCATAATCCCCAAATATACTCAATGGGATTAAATTGGCAATGATAAGGTGGAAGTCTTAGCACACGATGTCCATAGTATTATTTGATCCACTTTGTAAATTTTTTCTCTTTCGTGCCTTTTAGCTATCGATAATAATTCCTTATTACTTTTCTAGAAATCTAACAAACAAATCAACAAGCTAAATTAAAGCTTATTAGCTTGGTTAAGTAGTAAAGTTTGTTTGAATTACCTACCTACCTCTTTTATTATGTAAAATAAATAAAGTCGTTAAGAACAGATTTGGTTGCAAAATTAACCGTGCTAACAAATAAACAAGAAGTCCCTTATGAAATAAAATTCGTTACCTACGACAGTGTCCGATTTTTATAAATAATAAAAATGTAAATTTTTTGTTTGGTACAAATTTTTTTGGATTTTTCCTTTTTTATAAAAACATTTTAACATTTTGTGGATAAAATAATTTGTATCATGCAACTTACAATTCTTTACTAATTAGAGTTTCTCCTACCACTCACAATTTTTCCCTTAAAATTTAGGTTCCGTTTATAGCAGTCTCAATAATTGATTCTATTTCGGGTTTTATTCTGCAACATACCTTCATTGATATACATAGTTAAATGCCTGTGATGGAAGCTCAGGATCGTCCTTGTCAAAGGCGAAGCACATTCTATCGGACTGCGTCGTTGTTTCTCAAAGGAGCAAAACATTCTTTGAGGTGCGGTGTTTTAGCAGAACACCGCTCGTTTGTGTATCCTTTTAACACGAAATGTTGGTTGTTTGGTCAATTAGATTAGGAAATTTTGTACTAAGAAGTTGCGGCACGGTAGTGATTGTAGTGGGGAAAACTGTTTTATTCGTATTGAAAATAAAATCAAACTTATTTTCTTACCAGTAACTGGAAACAAGTATCATCTATTAACGAAGTCACGGTGGTGGGACAAACAACACTAACATATTGAACTATAATTAATTCAAAACCGGTTTTACGTAGCACACGATAGAGAGAATGCATTCTGGATGTACTTTGGGTACAAACAAATCCCGATAGATATGGGACTTGCGGCCTTAATTGCCGGCATTAATTAAGGAGAGCTTTAAGGATTCGAGTAGTGTTTGAACAAAGCTAAAAACAAATAAATGTACTGCGGCTTAACGAGAGACTTACCAAATAGAAATTTCTGTCTTTTACAGCATTGATTCGGGTTCTGTACAATTTATAAAACGAATGAAAGCGTAATTTAACAGATGAGGCTTAAGGACAACTTCCGGCGAGGACATTTCTCTGGATATTTATCTTTACCTTGTAGCCCAGTATATAGAGGATCCAAAAAATCGTTCAGCTCACATTAATTGCGTCAAAAGATTTTTTTTAGGATCGTTTGGTATGAAGTGGGTATGTCCAAGGCTAAAATGGAAATGGTCAGACGACCGACAGAAGCGAATGGCGATGAATTGGAGCGGCTTATGCCCGAAGATTGAGAGCAGCTGAAGATGATGGTGTCCGGAAATTTTTCAATTTTCAATGTGCTGTAACTTTACAACTTTAAATTTTAATAATACCCCTCTTCCCTAAAAGTTGTGGAGCAATAATCTGTAAGTAAAAAAAACCGATTTTTTTAAATTAGACCAATTTTGAAATTTTTTTCGACTTCTAAACCTAAAATTCACACTTTTCGGGTTGTCGCACTTTTTTAATGTCTATAAATCCGTGCATCAGTTCTGATTTAATTCTAAGATTTAGGCATGTTATCTGAAAATTGTTTTAAGGAATTTTGTGATAATTTTAAAATCTAAATTTTTCATAACTTCAACCAGTACTGCTCTGTTTCCTACATATATTTTAATGCTTAAAAACGTATTAAGTATTGTATATACTTGTACATTTATATCATACCAAAGTTATCGGGAAAGAGGCAGTTAAGTAAGTACTTATAAAATTTATTTTATTTACAACTTAAAATACAAAAAAGGTTACTTATTTAATTATTTTTGTTTTCAACGTTACAAAAAAAATTAAGAATTACCTTTTTTAAGGAATGCTTACAATAAATACATAGATACTAAAAATATTTACAATTTTGGTCATTTTAATAGTCTCGGTTAAGGCTCTTCTTCCTCAAGTTCTTCCTTTTTCCTCATTGTCAGTTTGTTTCTCCCTAACTCATAACATTATTAAACAAATCATGAAACATTTAGAAAAATAACATTAACACATGATACACTGTATTAATCCTGCCTTATATTGAATTTGAGGAAAATTAATAAAGAACTAATTGATTTATTACAACAATTAAGAGCCGATATTCAAAAGGATATTTTTCGTCGACCTCTACAAAAAATGACATTTTACCTACTAATTTTCGAATAAATATCGACTATTTTTGAAGGCAAGTATTTTTCGTCCGCAGGCATTTTTTGTCTGCAAACTCTTTTCGTCTGCTGTGGTCACTATGACATAGTTTTTGTTGGAAAAATAAACATCGAACTACTAAACCAATTTTACATATATTTAACGATCAAATCATTCATTTTTAATCCATACGCACTCTCTTTTAAATCTTTTAAACAATCGTCTATGTATAAGTAAAACAGCCATGGCGAAGCCACTCATCCCTGTCTCACACCTTTTTCGATGTTAAACCAGTCCGTGTAGGCTTAAAAAAAACACATTACATAATTTTTCATATTAAATGTTTATAATTGTGTTACTTTTTTACCAAATAATATTTTGTTGCATGCTCTAAACAACTAGTTAGGGCACTTAAAGGGGAATCTCCTCGAAAGGGCCCATCCAGAAGCATTACGTCGCTGAGTAGGAAGGATGCTAGACTAGCAGTACACATGCTGACCGGTCATGATAACCTTAGATATCACATGTACAACCTGTGGCTTACCGATTGCCCTAATTGTGAATTATTTGGAGGGGAGGAAACTAGCCTTCATATCTTTCGACAATGCTCGGCGTATGCCGGACCAAGGCTGACTGTGCTGGGTTCAGCTTTACTTCTTCTTCTTCTTAGCGTGCCTTATCCGTCACGGACGTTGGCTATTAATATGGCAATTTTAATTTTATTGACGGCATTTTTAAATAACTGTATAGATGTGAGTCCAAACCACTGACGTAAATTGTATAGCCATGAGTGTCTTCTCCATCCTGGTCCTCTTTAACTGTTGATCCTTTTTTGAACTATTAACTAAAGTAGACGATATTTTTGATGTCTCATTATGTTTCCGAGGTATTCCAGGTTCCTCTTTTTAACTGCGAGTATAATTTTTTTTCCAATTCGCTGCAGCACCTCTTTAATAGTTATGTGGTCAGTTCACGAAATTCTGAGGATACGCGGTATATCCACATTTCAAAGGCGTTTAATTTTTTCTTTATGGTTTCCGTCGTTGTCCATGCTTCTGCTCCGTAGAGCAGAATTAAGAACACGTAGCACTTTGCTAACCTTATTTTCAGAGGCAGATATAGATCCTTGCTTGTGAATATACTTTGCATGCTATTGAACGATGCTCAAGCTCTTTCAATCCTTGATCGGATTTCGGTGGCCTGGTCCCATCTTGCATTGATCAGCGTACCAAGTTACTTGTATGACTCCACAAGTTCGATCATCTGGTTGTTTAGTGTAATGCGCTCAATGTGTGTCTGATTTTTGCTTATTACCATCTACTTTGATCTATTTAGGCTAAGACCGTGGTCTTCACTCACTTTCTGTATTCTTTCCATGACGCGCTGCAGTTCCTCCAAGTTGTTGGCTAGTATTACTGTATCATCAGCATATCGCACATTGTTAATCCACTCTCCGTTTATCTGTATACCCTCTGTTGTCTCTTTCAACGCTTTTCCAAATATGTTTTCCGAGTATATATTGAAAAGGAGTGGGGACAGGATGCAGCCCTGCCTTACTCCTTTTTTTATTTTTATGTTATCAGCCCGTTACTTGGGCCCGAGCAATTAAGGCAATTATCGATTAAAGACCTGCTCCTTTTTTGGAGGAAGACGGGTGTAGCAGATCGCTAATGGCTGTCACGGATAGACACAATAGACATTGTCTGAGTGCCGTTGGCTGGTTTCGGAAGGAACCACCCCCTAGCTTATTATTATTATTATTATTAAAAACCTAGTTTTATTTTGTGTTAATGAAATATTTTACCGACAACGGTTATTCGTTAAATATACGAGGGCGGTTTGATAAGTCAGTGAGTTTTTGAATAAAACAAATTTTTTTCCGCAAATAAACATTTTATTTTTCTACATAATCACCTTTTAACTTGATACATTTAGTCCAGCGTTTTTCTAATTTTTTTATTCCCTCCAAATAATAGGTTTTTTCAAAGCTCTCAAATACGCGTTTGTTTTGGTAATGACTTCTTCATTCGACTCAAATCTCTTACCGCCCAGCCATTTCTTTAGGTTTGGAAACAGAAAATAGTCACAGGGGGCTAAATCTGGAGAATATGCTGGATGGGGTAGCAGTTCGTATCCCAATTCGTGGGTTTTGGCCATCGTGACTGGACAAGAGTGCACACGTGCATTGTCTTAATGGAACAGCACTTTCTTCTTCTTAGCCAAATGCGGCCGTTTTTGCTTCAAATCAAAGTCGAATTTGTTCAAAAGCTTTGAATAATATTCGCCGGTGATCGTTTTACCTTTCTTGAGTTAATCGATGTGAATGACACCGCGTACATCCCAAAAAACTGTGGCCATGACCTTGTTGGCTGACAGACTCTGTTTCGCCTTCTTTGGTCCACGTTCACCCCGAGCAACCCACTGTTTCGATTGTTTCTTGGTCTCTGGCGTGTTGTGATGGATCCATGTTTCATCCACAGTAACAAAACGGCGCAAAAATTTGTCCGGATTACGGCTGAACATCGCTAGACACTCTTTTGAAGTGGTCACACGATTGCGCTTATGGTAGAGTGTGAGAAATCGCGGCACCTATCTCGCAGAGAGTTTTTTCATGTCCAAATATTCGTGTAAAATATGATGTACCCGTTCAGTTGAGATACATCTACAGCATGAGCCAACTCACGCACTTTCATTCTCCGATCATCTAATATCATTTCATGGATTTTATCGACGATTTCCGGCGTGATTACTTCTTTTGGGCGACCTGGACGTTCGGCGTCACTAGTGCTGGTACGACCACAACGGAACTCTGTAAACCACTTCTTAACCATTGAAATTGATGGTGCCGAGTCCCCGTAGTATTTATCAAGTTTTTCCTTAGTTTCAGTGATGGATTTTTTACGTAAAAAGTAATGCTTAATCAGCACACGAAATTCACTTTTTTCCATTTTCGTAAAAATTCACGAGGTTGTCTGCTATGAACGGCTATCAAACACCAACTGCACGACGTAGCTTGTTCAAAATTAGAAAGTTGCCCACTGATAGATTATAGTTGACGGCAGCACTGGTGCATTTGGAGTAACTGCGCGGGAAATTCAAAAAGTCACTGACTTATCAAACTGCCCTCGTATAAATATACACGAAATTCTTTCACTTACTAGGAAAACTTAAATGACTTCTTCTTCGGTTTTAAATGAAAACACTTAACGTTCCGGAACAATATCCAAAAATATAAAATGCTAACGAAGCAATTTACACGTATCGCCAATAGCGAGAGAGCCTCCTGTTTAAAAGGGGATTTTCAAAAATTTATGAAACGGTTCAGCTTATAGCAGCTAATTCCGACAAAATGAACGACAGAAAACCTACACGGGGCGGATTAAAGCATTGCCCATGGGAGTAAAAGAATGAGTCAATGTTTCCAGATTACATCTAAATAACGGAGGCCTTTGTAATCAACATCGTGTCAAAAGGAGAACATTGAATTTAACGAGATTCGTGTTACTTTGGTTAAACTTACCGCTCATTCATTAAAAATGCAACTAAACAACATTGACACAGATAGTGGGTTTTTGGTTGCAAATCCTCGGATTTCAAATTAAATTCAGTGTCGAAGTATTCACTGCTGTTAATAAAAACTACTACCAGTACAAATCGTATTTACAAGCACTTATTGCGGCAAACTCTCATCAATCTCAGTGTTGAACTGAACTTTTGGTTTTTTATACTCTTCGCTAGTAACTTCTACATAGTCACATAATAGTGTGCGTTACGTATACTAAACTAAAGGTAAACATCAGTGTTCATACTATTACCTTAAGCTTAAAATCAGCAACATTTTTTTTATCTAATTGTTGTTGGTTTTATGTTAAATGGATAGACAGCAAAAATAAAAGGGTATCCCAAAAAGATTTAAATATTGCGCCATTTGTGTGGTAAAATGTTTTCAACGAAGTAACGCAGTGTTACAGCTGACAGTTCAGGGTTTGGGAGATGACAATGCGTATCCGTTGCGTATCCATGGTCGGGATAAGAATTTAACTTCATCAGTAGTAAAAAAATTAATTAAAAATGTTTGGAAGTCTTTTAACACATAACAACAACCACACCGTGGTCAAGAATTGGACATTTCGAGAAGCTCTCTTCTGCATATTCTTATAAAAGATTTGTTTTTTTTTTGGGATTAAAAAGTTTAATTTACTCAAAAACTGAATCCTATTAACCACTCATAGCAAAGAAAGTTCGTTGAATAGATTTTTGGAAAAAAATCACATTCAGTGCTTATTTTCATCTTATGACTTCGTTACTCGACAAAATGATTGTATTTGGTGGTTAGAAAATTCACTAGTGATTATTGACAAACGAATGCAATAACAACGAGTCACTATTTAGTAAGAGTTTTGGGTCAAGGCATTATTTATGGATATGGACGTCGTCATGTAGTTTTAAGAAAACTGTGCCACATGACATATTGCATTAACTTCCTGGTCGTGTAATTTCCCATTTTGATGATCAGAATCGGCCCCCCACATCATGTGACTTAGCGCCGTTGGAATTTACGGTTTTTTAAAAGTCAACAAGCCCACGACTACCCACGTCTTAAAAAAAATCAGCGATATATCAACAAAATTTAGACACACTGAGGCAAAACGGTCTGAAAAATGTTCAACTAAGTTTGTGCATATGAAAAGCCATGGCAGTCATTTATCTGATCTTCTAAGCTGCTTTTCTCTGCACCTATTCAAACGTTGATGACAGAGGTCTGCAATCAAAAGAAGCACTAATCGTGGACGATATGAAACAAGTCCAAATGCTCGAATGCGGCGATATATACAGGGCTTTTAACGATGAGCGTTAATTAGACGTTTCTGGCAAACCAGGCAACGGATCGGTTTGAAAAAATTTAATGGTATGCATTAATTAACAGGATCTACACACCTAAAATATGTTAGACAATGCGGCGTTGCCGCTTTTACTATAAAGTAGTGGCTACTTTGATTTTTCAAATAGAACACCCCGTATATAATATCATTTTGATTTTTTTGTAGTAATACCATGAGGATCCTCACTTTAGAGCCATATTTTTATTTGCCCGATACAGGGTGGTTAGAAAATGCAAATACTTTGTTCACATGAAAATATAAATGAAAGTCAAGTTTTTCAAATGGAACACACTGTATAATTTTACAATTGTAAACTCTACGTCCAATTTTAGGTTGACTTTGTACAAATAACTATATTTCGATATTGAACCGTTTTTGGTGCAGTGCAGTGCAATTAACACGGCTGCCAACTTCGCGATAGAAAAAACCAACATCTCGATAGGCAACAACTCTAACCCTGTCAAAATTGCCAACATGGTGATAATTTTCATGTCTTTAAACTCAAGTGATTTTGATAAGCTTGACAAAACTAGACAAAGGCACAATGACCAAACATATCTGTACTAGTCAGCTTATATTAATATTTTTAATAAAGGAAGATTATAAAAAATACTTAACTACTGTAGAAACGAATATTATTCATAATTCTAAATATTTTTGGCAATTTGTAAAAAACAAAAAAAAAAACAAATAATTTCCCTAATTAATTGCTCACTGCTCAGGGCCCTACTACCAACTTACAGAAAATTTGTGATATATTTTCAGATTATTTCTCTTCTGTTTTTAAAAGTAGTGATGCTAGTAACTTTGGTAATATGTATACTAACACACCACTAAATATTTCTAACTACATAATTACTCGTAAAATTATTGACAAAAAAATTGAAAATTTACCCAATAAAGGTCCTGGGCCAGATAATTTACCTACTGATTTTATTAAAAATTGTAAGGAATCGCTAATAGAGCCATTATTTTTGCTATTTAATAAATCTCTCAGTTCAGGTCAATTTCCTGATACATGGAAAACAGCCTTTATTACACCAATTCATAAATCTGGAAGCAAGAATAGAGTTGAAAATTATAGACCTTTTTCTAAATCAAACATCTTAAGTAAGGTGTTTGAAAGTATCATTTTTGATTTTCTTTATCATGACGTAAAAAACCTACTTAACATTGAACAGCTTCATGAAAAAACGTTCGGTAGATACAAATTTATTCCTATACGTTGAATACATACTTAAAAGTCTAAATGATAGGCATAACGTTGATTCTGTGTATACTGATTTCAGTAAGGCCTTCGACAGAATAGATCATTCCGTCCTTGTCTCAAAACTTTCCGAAGTCGGTATACATGGTAATTTATTAAGATGGTTCGACTCATATGTCAGAAATAGGTCACAACAAGTAATTTTAGGTGCTCTTAAATCTAAGGCTGTGGTAACTACTTCAGGAGTACCTCAGGGGTCCCATTTAGGTCCTTTACTTTTTAATTTATATATAAATGACATCTCTAGTTGCTTTCAATTTGCTAAGTTTGTTATGTATGCCGATGATTTGAAAATATATCACTCAATTTCATGTGCTTACGACAGAGTTCGATTGCAAGAAGACTTAGACAATTTATCCGACTACTGTGTGAGAAATAATTTGTTTTTAAATGTCTCAAAGTGTAATTATATACAATTTTCTCGTTGTAATTCAGACTTGAACTACAACACATATGAAATTTCTAATAGCGTATTACACGCTGTAGATACGATTAGGGATCTTGGTATTCTTTTAGACTCTAAATTACTTTTCGATCGGCATATTTGTAATATAACTAGAAAAGCTAATCAGCAGTTGGGCTTCATATACAGAACATGTTTTGAACTTCAAAATCATACGTAAATAGTATATTAATGTTTGGTTCTACTATTTGGAACCCGCGTTATTCGGTCTATATTTCAAAATTAGAAACAGTCCAGAACAAGTTTATTTCATATTGTAAAAGAAAATTTTATCCCGATGTGGATAGACAAAGTATTCGTTCCAACTTAAAGATAATTTCACTAGAGCATGGTAGGCAAATTGCGGATGTACTGTTTATTCACAAAATCCTCAGTAACAATATAGATTGCCTTGAACTTACAAACTTCATAACACTTCGTATTCCCAGCCACTCAACTAGAAACAATTATACCTTTAACACACATCAGGCACTCACCAATTTTTTTCTAAATTCTCCTGCTCACAGAATAACAAATACTTATAATAAATTGTCCAGTATTGTTGAAATGGATATTTTTTACCACAGTGCAGATTTGATTAAAAAACTACTGAAAGACTATTTTTGCAAATTTAATTTTTTTTTATTACCGTCTCTTGTTCTCTCTCTTTTTTCTCTCTTTTTTTTATACTAGTATTTACTTTATTGAATGTAGTTATATGATTATATTTATATTTTCTTTTTTACCTAATTTGTAAAATTATGTGTAACTATTAGTGGATATTTTTATGGGTTTGTCCTGTTTGTATCCCAAATAAATAAAATAAAAAATAAATCGGTTCATCATCACCATCATCAATCAGCCTTGTATCGTCCACTCCTGGACATGGGCCTTCCATAAAATTTGTCGCTCTCTTCTATTTTGCGCATTTTGTATCCAGTTTGTTCGAATACGCTGAATGTCGTCCGTCCATCTCGCTGGAGGTCGTCCTCTGCTTCTATAAACCTCCTTTCGTGGTCTCCACATGATTATTTTATTCGTCCACCGTTTATCTGTGGTTCTGGCAATGTGACCAGTCCAGTTCTATTTTAAGAATGTTATTTTCTGTATCGCATCTATAACACCCGTTCTTCGTCTTATCTTCCCATTAGTCATCCCGTCTCTGAGGAAGATGCCCAACTTTTCATGACCCTCTGGGTAACTCACACTTAATTTATATATTTTTTAGTTATTGTAAAAATTTTGTGCTTCAGGCATATGAGGATTTCAGATTTGTGTCTGCTCAGGCGATACCTACTCTTCTAAGGATCTCGCATGTCTGGTTATCTCAACCCACTCATAATTCATGGCCTATATATTTATAGGCGGTTACGTGGTCAATTTCGGCATCTTCCACAGGGATGCGCCCGCTTACTACAACGTTCGTCATAAACTAGGTTTTTGATACATTGATCTTAAGTCCAACATGTCCAGATGCTTAGTGAAGTAGTTCCAGCATCTTTGCTGCATTATCCATACGGTCCGAAATCAGCACCAGGTCATCGGCGAATCTTAGATGATTTAGAAACTCCCCATTTATATTTATTTCCATGTTGTCCCAGTTTATTTGTTTACACATATATTCGAGCAGGGCTGTAATAGGTTTGTAGAGATAGTATCGCCAAGCCGGACCCCTATGACCTATGGTATTGAACGCCTTTTCATAGTCTACGAATATTAGCACCAGTGGTTTGTTGTATTCGACACATTTTTCTATTAATGTTTTAATGGTATGTAGATGGTCGTTCGCTCCGGAGCTTGAACGGAAACCAGCTTGTTCACACGGCTGATAATAGTCTAACTTGGATGTAAGCCGCTTTGCTATGATTTTTATAAACAGCTTGTATATGTGGGATAATAGGCTAATAGGTCGATAGTTTCCCAGATTACGGATACTGCTCTTTTTGTGCATATTACGGTATTGTTCCATTGGGAGGGAGTTGAGCGTTTTGTGTGGCTGAAATCGGTTACTTCGCAAAAAAATTAAAATATAAAACTTTGTTTTTGCTGAAACTATCAAATATAAAACGTTAATATTTTCATTACGGTATGCTTTAAATAAAGTTATTATGTTGCCAAAAAATCAATCTAAAGAAATTATTCCTTCTGGGTGTTACACTTCCAATGTCACTGAGTATATAAAGATGTCATTTTTAAAACCGTTTTGCATCAATGTTTCTAAATTTTGTTAATATATCGCTGAATTTTATTCTTCAAAAATCGGTGGTCGTGGGCTTGTTAACATAAAACTTAAGACTTTAAAAAACCGTAAATAAAAAATCCAACGGCGTTAAGTCACATGATACATCCTTCTATTTTTTGCGTAACGAAACCCTAAAAAAACAAAATATACCACACCAACGATGTTGAAAAGCAAACAATAATTTCTTGAATCTTTCATATATTTTTTCTACAAAACTTAAAAGTAGGTACTTGTCTATAACAAAATAAAATTTTCAAAAGCAAGAAAAATCTCTGATACAAAAGGTTTGTTATTTCATTAAAAGAAAATAAAAGTAAAAATGGATAAAAGTTACGTGGTTAAAGTTAAGGCTACTCGAAAACAATGTCAAAGAGTATTTTAGAGAATAAAAACTTTAATGCAGTATGTTTTTTTTTTATTTATTAACGAACAAGCCAATTACACCAATACGAAAAGAACGAACAAAGTAAATGTATTAATATATTTGTACCAACACCAACTTCGAATATAAAAGAAACAAAAATTAAAAATAAAACTACAGTTTTTCACTGCTTTTCTAAGAGATGGTAAAGATGAACCGAAAAAATTAATTTTGTCGTTGTGAGTGTTTCTTGGCTAATTTTATTATTCTGTTAAGGGTTTTGTTTTGGTCATAATTTGTTCTACAAATAGGAATCTTAAAGATGTTACTATTCCTATTTCTTTTAACATTAAGGTAAGCTCAACAACAATTTCAAGACAATATACTGCTCTAAAATAATACCAGACCAATTTTAACTCTTCTATATTATTATTATAATAATAATAATAATAATAATTATTATTATTATTACATGATAAGTGCAGAGAATCAAGGCCTGTTTTGCCCATGATAAGTTACAGATTATTTTTTTCGTACGAATCTCAACAAATCGGAACGTCCAAATGAGCTAAGCTACCTCGTATTATTTCGACTATACTTGGATATACATCGAGTAGCTCCACCAATCATAAATTCAAAAATATTTGAATTTCCGTAGTAACCACTTCATAATTGTTACATACAAACAATGCGCATCAAAACATTTTGACGTTTATTTTATGATTGTCAGAAAATGAGTCGATTCGGCGATTTATCATTAAAAGTAATAGACGAGTGTGTTTAAAACAATGAGCCTCATAACACAATAAAAACAAAAAAGCACGTTTTGTAGTGGGAGAAACTGCGTACTGAATGAATCAATTTCTACTGAAATGATATAAACTATTTTAAAAGATTGGGCTTTTAATATGCAAAAAAGTAATGGAGAAAATTATAAAAAACATGTTGTAAAAACTACATGGAACGTTGCGGCAAAGCAGATAAAATATATAAAAATATATAAAGGAATTTAACAGACTAATTGACCCATTTTCCAGTCCAATATTTGTAGAGACACGAAACGCGAGAAATTAAAAAAAAAGGGAGCTCCTATCCTTACCGGATTAAAAGAAGGTCAGTGCATCAACATTCACAGACAATAAGTATGAAGCAATGATTAAAGCTTGGGATGAAAATCTACCAAAAGGGTTGCAGATAAAAATTTTCTTGATTGCCTCTGTAGAACTTGCTTGGAGAGGAATTAAGGAGCGTCATGCTTGATCCACTATTTCCAAAAGGAAACTGAAAATGATGGTTATCCAACTGGTAGGATACAGTATAATCCCATTTTCACAAAAACAACGCAGGGTGGAGCAAAATAATAAGCGGCTTGTACCCAATCATACTGAAGTAAGTCGATTTCCAGTGAGACTTCTTAATAAGTTAATGTTATAAAGAAACGAAAACAAAAATATTAAAACAGGTAGGTTATTTCATACTTAAAGAACCAAAAAAACCTTGGCTGGTACAAAAATATGCCAATTGGAGTAAATGAAATTTCCAAATGGACCAAAAAGTCTGCAGAATTGGCCGGTTTAGACATCACAAACAAAAAAATTTCAGATCATTCTCACCAAGTAACTGCCGTTTCACAATTGGCAAAAGCAGTTGTATCGGAACAAGAACTGATTAAAATTACAGGGCATGGTAATAGTAATTCTATAAAACCGTAACTACAATTAGATCAAGAGCATCACAAACATATTATAAATCAGATGGGAACCAAACTAAGACACACTCTTAGATCTAGTAGCAACGTTGAAATGTCCAGCACATCAGCAACCAATGGCCACGTTGAAGTTTCCAGCTCAGAAAATTAAACGAATAAAAAAAATGCTGTTTATAATAATTGTAATTTTTATGGCACCAATATTTATTTCAATTAATAAAATGTGTGTATTGTTTAAATCTACTCAAAAAATAATCGTATCGAATACAATTCGTACTTCAGGTATCAATGTATAACCCTAATATTTTGAAGCACTTATGGTATTACTACTGAATATGGTCGTGGAGAAAAGATCTTCTAAACGGCAACAAAAAACATAATTCACTTATAAACTTTTTAATAAAAATCAATATGCTTAACACTATTTAAACCCTTTTAACAAACAATATATTTTATTGCTAATAACCCTATAGGTTCATGCAGTATTTGTAAAAAAATATTTTTAGGTAAATGTTTTGAAAGAGACTGCATACTCAAAGTTAATCATTGAATGTTAACATAAACCTGCGGAATTGTACGAGATAAAGAAAATAGTAGTGGAATGTTGAAAGTTTCTTCTAGAATAAGATGGCGGATCGCAATCAACAAAGCCGACGAACGAATAGTATTCAACTTCCAACTGACAAGTCGAATTCCGGAACTTTCCAAGATTTAGTGAAAATACACGGTAGAAGAATGCTAAAACTAGTTAAGATTTCCCGCAGGAACACAAATTTTATCGATATCTAGTATTATTACGAGCGAGAGCATCCATTAACTTTATTAAAATACATTTAAATTGCATATTTACTTTTGTAAAGCTACATTGGTTATTTAAACTAATTTTTTTTTAAACCCCGTGGGAACATTTTAAAAATAATAATTTCGGTAACAAATTTTTTTTGACAAAAATAATTATTTTATTTTAATTTTTGTGGTTTGTAGATAATATTTTAACTTTCTTTTTTATTGTCCTGAGAAGAAATGAGGTCTCTTGAAAAACCATTGTTATGGCAGATTATCTTAACTAATTTCCCCACCGAGGATGGTCGAGGTATGCAATGCTTGATGGATACCAGTTTTCCTGCAATTTGGTTTAGTTACATTTAGTTTAAATTAACTGCTAAATAAGATCAGAAAAAGACACTACTTATAGGATTTTTACACCCCTCAATACTGAAACGTGCCATTGTTTGACGTTTTTTTACGTCTTAAACTACCACTTATATATGCGGTGACCGTGAACTTAAACCTTTTAAGCAAGAGATTTGGAACTAATATACAGCTTAAGGTGCGTCATTAAACTGTAGCATCAGAAGAAAGAAATGAGGTAATAGGAAAAGATATAAGTAGCCAGGCACATCAAGCTAATAATAGCTTCGCTAAACCACTGCGTGGCAAAAAACCTGATAACACTCAGCAGGGACACGGTGCGATTGGTAACAGGACTCTGTTCCACCAGAAAACACTTGCTAGGCTAAGGTGCCATCTCTTTGGGTCGGTAGTTATGGAAAGAGTACTCTTGGCTAGCAAATATCTGATCGCCAAACATTTTGCCAACCGAGAATGATTGCTTACCTCGATGGGTACGAGTTTGCATAAAAATTGTTCGACCAGTCAGTGGCATTACCGTTTAACCAGAAACCTGAAAGCAGTCGCGCTCTCGATTTTATGACCGTTTTATGTAATCGACCAACAACCCAACCACTCATTAACCAATAAAAAAATGATGAGTGACAGCTGATGAAATACCCAATGCGCATGTCAGTACAAACAGTTTTTTTATCCGATCATGTACTAAAAACACCGTTCGGAAACTGGTTCACGAACAATCCCAAGTCTGAAAAAATGGATCATCCATGCACGGTTGCAATTCGTTTTATCTATTGCGTATGACCATGACAGTTTACTGTAAGGTTTGTATGGAATAGTTAGAACACACCTCTTAACCCTTTCGTAGGCGGTGAAAGGCTATTTTTCCACCAAAAATCTGTTCCATGAGCAACAGAAGTAAATATTTTCGAACGATATTGCTGTCACCATCTGTACTTTTACAGTCTCCCAGACCATAAAGAGAACTCGGATAAAGAACCAGATGATGGAGCAAACGATAAAATGAATATTCTAGAATCTACAGCGTTTAACACTAGTTTGAATTTAGCATCAACTAGCAACATTACTTTACCCATTCCTTCTGATCTAACAAATGATTCTCCAGAATTGATACCAATGCAGGACGAAACCCATGTTAGTGAAGAAAGCAATATTAAGAATGATGAAGAGCTTTCCACCTGGACGCAGAACGGCGAGGATTTTGAATATCTAAATATAGACTTTTGCAAAAATCCAGAAACTGTAATACAAGTACTTCAACATGCCAAGGAAATTTATTTGTTTATTCAAGTATTCAATGACGATATTTTAAAACTCATTCTCGAGCAAACTAACTTATACGCAGCACAAATTTTTCCTAGGAGGTGCAGTAAAACACCAGGCCCATTTAAAAACTGGAATAAAACTTCCAAAGGAGAAATCAGGGCACTTATTGGAATTATGGTAATAATGGGAATACACCAATTACCGCATTTAGCAAAATTTTTGTCGAGTGATCCATTTCTGGCACTTCCCTCCGTGGTGCAAGTCATACCATCTAAAAGGTGTAAAAAACTAATTAAAAATATTTATGTAAATGATAATATCAAGGCTGTACCGAAGAGACAAGTCATAGGCGGTTTCACTTCTAGAAAACGCCGAAATAGACCAGTGCTCTTCCCATCGAATAAGCGTACTGTTCCAGCTAAAGTTTGGTTATCTGACGTTGGCAAAGACCTTTCTAAACAACATCAAAAGCAAAAAAAGCAGGCTCTGCAGCACGAAAGCGAATGAGCAAAAAACAAGGTATATGTGTTCGATTTGTTAAGTGCCCCTGTGTATCCAGCCGTGTTTCCACAGATTCCACGGAAAAAAGTAAAAGATTTACCGTAAAAACCGAGTGTAAAATAGTTTTATTAGCATTATTATCATCATTTGCGTAAAAAAAAGAGATGTTTTTTTTCAATACATTTGTAAAAAATATACAAATTCATGCAGCGGTGGGAAGGAAACTTCCCACAATGAATAAAAATGAGAGGGATTATTATGAACAAATTTTGATGAAAAGTTTATCATATTAACACAGAACTTATCAAATATCTAGAGAAATTTGAGATACTCCATGACAGACATTATGGATTTCGACAACTTCGGTCTACTGGAGATTTGCTGGCTTATGTCACTCAGCTCTGGACAAACACTATTGAAAAGTTTGGTGAATCCCGTGCAATAGCCTTGGATATATCTAAAGACTTTGACCGCGTTTGGCACCAGGCATTGTTAAGTAAATTACCTGCCTACGGTTTCCCAACCAAACTGCGCCAATGGCTCTTGAGCTTTATGCAAGATCGCTCCTTACATGTGGCAGTTGACGGTATTTCTTCTGATGCGTTTAAAACCAATGCCGGAGACCCCCAGGGTTCCATCCTGTCCCCCACCTTATTTCTTTTACACATCAACGACCTCTTGAAAACCACCACGAACCCCATTTACAGTTTCGCAGACGATAGCACACTTGTCCCAACTTTCACATCCTATCGATCACTTTCGGTGAATGATACAAATAGACTCAGGCAGGAACAGGTTGATTCCATCAATAGAGATCTTAAAGCAATCGTCGAGTGGGGAACCAACAATCTTGTTCAGTTTAACGCCCAAAAAACACAAAGTGCCACGTTTTCCAAGAAAGTGAATTCCTCAAATCATCCCATCACAATATCCGGAAATACCCTTGAATTAAGTCCCTCCATCTCGATTTTGGGAGTCACGGTGTCCAATAATATGTCTTGGCATGACCATGTTGCTAACATCGCAAAGTCGGCAAGCTAGAAGCTAAGTTTTCTGTGGAAAGCCAGAAAGTTTTTTACTCCTGATCAACTGTTGATGACGTACAAGGCTCAAATCCGACCTCTACTGGAGTATTGCTCGCACATTTGGGGTTCAGCACCAAGGCATTCTCTTCGTCTTCTAGATTCCATTTAGAAAAGAGCCATTCGCTTGATAAACAGCTCAACTCTCACAGATACCCTTCACTCTCTAGAACATAGAAGAAGAGTTGCAGACCAGTCATTGCTCTACAGATGTTTCCATGGCAGATGCTCCAGAGAAATAAAAACTCTTGTACCACCATTGGCCACATTCGACCGAAGAACTCGGCACGCTGATCAGTCTCACCCATTTACTCTCAAGATTGACACTACAAGGACCAATCTTCATCAAGAATCCTTCTTTAACAGGGCTGCTACAGAATGGAATAAGCTTCCAAAATCAGTTTTTCCAGAGAACTATGACCTGCAACTTTTTAAAAATCGGGTCCACAATCATTTCCTTTCTATAATCCCTTCCCCTTTTAATAGTCGCAGTGCGGGCCGTCCGCGGCCCACACGATAGGTCTACCCTTTTTGCGACTATTTTTATAAAAAAAAAAATATAGACAAAGCTAAATGTGTATTCCCAAAAAAAAAATTACATGTCAAAATTATTTTGCTCGCGCCCACGAAAGGGTTTAATCAAAGACCGGCCTTTAGTGTGCCGAATGCCCGTTCAAAAGTCATAATTAGCTATCCTAGAGTAAATATTTAAAATATTAACGACAAATGTAGTTTTTTTCATTATTTAAACGTGCCCAGAAAAGCCGAACCCCTTTGCAAACCGCTACAAACATCAATCACACTGAATTTAATTATATTTTCTCACTTCAAAGCAAACCCCGCATACATTAGAGCTACCTACTGTTCGTCAGATAAAGATAAAAGACTGTTTTCGTAGAATTAACCTTATTATGTTCGGGGACGGCATTGTTAGTAGAAATAATGACGTTGGAAATATGTTATCCCAAAAGTTGACGTTGAGTTGTTAGGTGAGAAAAGGTCACACTATGTTTTGTTGCTATTGTTTCATTGGAATTATCTTGAAATGTTCGTTAATTCCGACGGGGAATCGGGGAATTACCGCGCACGCCGTTAGCAAGTTTATGGTGTTGTGAGTATCTAGAATAATAAAACTTCGTTGGAAGAGTTTTGCAAATTTTGTGAGTTCCAATTAATATTATGTTGGTTAATTTATTTTCAAGTTTATGTAATTGTTGTTTTTAAAATAAAAAATTGCTTTAGGCGCGTTGAGAAATTTTTGGTAGGGGGAAAACTTATGAATTCGCGTCACGTTGCTGATATCAGCGTCAGCGACAGATGGGATTTGTTCGATGTGAATGGTGACAGCGGCTGTCAGCATTGGTTAAAATAATATTAAAAAAATTATAAATGCTTTGTTTTTGTTATTAATCTTTCTGCAGGGTGGCCCATTAGTGTGTGGAAGTGCAATAACTTACTTCGATAAAAAATACAAAAAAATGTTTTATATAAAAGTTGTTGTACTGGCGCAGATACACATTTCAAAAATATTTTAAGATATACTGGGTGTTCGGCCTAAGCAAGACAACAAGAAGTTGACTTTTTTTAAATGGGACACACTATATTTTTGTTTGCCATCGAATTCAGCGTAAAATTCTGCATCTAGTCTCATTTTATTTTTTATTGCCACGTTGGTATGAAAAATATGAAGATTTTACGAAAATTGGTGCAATATAAATGCTGCTTAGTAAACGTTATCAGTGATAAGCAACTTAACTCATTTAGGATACGAAGGAAACGGATGGCTAAAATTTCTGAACAGAGTAGAAGTTTAGTTTGGGGTTCGGGGTATTTTTTGGATAAGCATTAATTCAGGAGATTCAAAAGTTTAAGTTGTGTAGTTACTGTGTCGTCTGCGAAGGTGGCAGTCCATGTGTTGTCAGTAATACGGAAGATACAGGAAGAGACCTAGTACACTTCCTTGTGGTACACTTAAATTAATAGGGTGTAAGTTGGTTAAGGAGGCCTTGACTCTGGTTTGTAAGTGTCTTTTATTTATGTGAGACTTTAGGATAAGAAAGATTTAATCAGGTAAATCCTATTTTAGCTTGTATAGTAGCCCCTGTCCAATCCCTGGTGTTTGTCTAAAAACACAGAAGCACATGTCCTTTTTTGCTCTAAGATATTTATAATATAGTTCACAATTCTATGGCATTGCTGGATTGTAGAGTATCTTTCTCTGATGCCAAATTGATGTACTTGTATGAGCTGTGTTATAATTTGTTGCTATTTTGTGTCATCATCAAAAAATTTATTGCTTCGGCCGTTTTCGATAAATGTTGAGCAAGCGTAGTAACGTCATAGTTTTAAGAAAGCAAACTGAAATTTTATTTTTTATCCTTTAATTTGGTGCCATAGAATGGTGAAATAAAAATAAGTACAAAAGTCCAAAATTCGATCGGAATAAATTATTATGTTTATCAATTAAAATAATACAGTCCGCTTTTATCGAACCCGGTCACAAACACAACTTAAGCATTACATGAACGTGGCATAAAATATCACCAAGTCAAAAATATATCATACGACAAAATTTTTTTATATATTTGCTTTATTTTAATAGAAACCGAAGAGGTTACCTGCACCAAATTATAGGATAAGTAATAATATTTCAATTTGTTTCCTTAGATGAATTTCTAACTTGGCTACGCTAACTTGACAATAAAATATCCAATGTATTTCGTAAACGGCTAAAGCAGTAAATTTTTAGGCAAACATATGAACATATAGTCACGCCTTTTTTCCGTAAGTGTAGGCAAACACAACTTCTTTCCCCTTGCTACGGTTCTTACCCACGTCTTTCGCTTTTTCTACTCTTGTCAGCGGTATCATACATGCTCGTCGGTGACTGGCACACTTGAACTGGCTTTTTTTTAAAACAATTTTGATCTGATTGAGATACGTTTGCCTAGGTCGACCTTCACCTACTTGCCCATTTACACTCGCCTTATATGTAAATCTGTTTCATCTGTTTCATCCATCCCTTTTAGGTGTCCAAACCATCTAAACATTTCTTTATCTATCCACAAAGTTTCCCTAACAGTCACTCCGGCTATACTTCTCATACTTTTATGCTTCTTTTGCCAAACCCAACTTTCACTACCATACATAAGGGTGGGAACCAGCACTACTTTATGCACAGCCAGTCGTGCCTTTTTCGACAATTTTTGGCTGCTCATAAAGTTATGCTGGGCGTCATTTATTTGTTTCTCTGCCAACACCCTTTGCTCAATATTACGGTCTTACTTTTCATCTCTCGTGAATTTTAAACCCAAGTATACAAACTCTTTTACATGTTCCAATCTTTCTCCTATAATCAGCACCTCGCATTTTGTCGAGCTTTTTTTTCTTTTAATTTTCGCCTTGCTTGCATTTACCTTCATTTCTTTGATTTTTAGGGCATTATGCAGTGTCATGACAGTGACGCAAAATAGCACTAAACTAGCACCAAATTTTGATACGATTCAGCAGCTGGCCCTATAATATGGCCCAACGTACGCTAATTCTATAAACTTACAGGATTATTTAACTGAAGAATTTTGTATTGGTTGGCGAGCCGATGTCTTTTTTTTTGGCCATTTTGTGCAGCTTTTTTCTTTCTAAATTTACGTATTCAAGTATTGTCCGACATACACACAGATAACAGGGTATTACACGCAATGCTAAAGCAGTAAATTTTATAAATCCACGTCGTACCGAAGTTCGACGGCCGAAATCATAAACATAAATAGAGATTTATTCTGGCACCGGACTTTGCTGAAAAACTATCAGGATTCGATAAAAAAATTCGAATTCCGCCAGCCAAATAACGATGGTCGTCGTCGAGGCCATGTGTGTAGTGCTGAGACTTTTTATAAAAGGGTTTATGTACAGACTGAGTCATAAGTTAGAGGGTATATATACAAATTAACTATTTTATTTATTAAACTTTTTTTTTATTATGCTCCACACTGCAAAATTCATAGGTGTGATAATGTGATATCTAGGTATCATGAAGGTTATTTAGGGGTGTACCTACTTTCAATCTATTTATTAAAGATTTCATTTAAAGTCTTCCAAAATAATTCCATATCAATTTATCGTAACCGGCTGAAGATCTTTATAAAGTGGACTTTTTTTCAGTCTTAACATCACTTCTTGAAGCATATTTCTGGTAAAAAATTAGGCCTGATTAGCCCACCGTTTTAAATCTCTGTCTCCATCGCCACATAGAGTGGACGCAGTTCTTGTTTTTACTGATTCATACTTCTGGGACACTTTTTTATTGAGTCGGTGATTGTACAAAACATTGCACGGCAAAATTAAAATTGTCTTTAGTAACAACAGACTCTTGTCTACCTGAACGAGGAAGCTCTGCTTTCAATTCAGTCTTTTTAAATTTTAAATTAAATTTACAAATAATATGAAGGTTGAATGTTTGAAAAACGTTTCGCAAACAAATTACAAACATTACTGTCATTATGGTCAGTTCCCACCTTCTTTCTTCTTCAGGTGATTATCCCGTGAGAATTTAGTTTATCGCATTGGTCCATTTAATTCTATTTACAGTTGTTCTAAATAGTGTTGTGGTAGTCAGACTGGTGGATTGTCTCAGATTGGGAATACAAGAGGTGCGTTATTTTTCTGGGCTTCTGCGGCCTTCTATTTTGTCTTACCATTTTCCACCACGTTTGTAAAATAAATACATGCCATTTTGCGGTTACTTTCTATTTATTTTTCTCTGCAGCATAATCTTAGTGTCAACTGACCTGCGGGTACTATATACAAAATTAACATTTGAATACCACTACGCTAGCCAAGAACAAAGTCCAATGATTTCTAGTAACAACTGACTTATGGCCCACCCTGTATTCAAATTATTTTTTATGTTTTGAAATGTTCGTATTATGGACACACCTAGTGATATCAAAAAATTATCCAATTATTTTGTGCAGAAAAAGTAGATAATTGAGTAAAAGCGTACATATTTTTATAAAAATTTGATTTTTCTGATGAATAAATTTAAAAAATGAACCAATAACTTTTAATTTCTGTTATAAAAAAACGTATTCCTATATTTTTACAAACAAATAATTGTGTTTGACTCGTACTAAAAATTCGATTTTTAACTTATACATAGACGATTGTTTTGAAAGAGAGTGCGTATGGATTGAAAATGAATAATTTGATTGTCAAATGCCTTCTTTACGCCGATGATCAAGTCATATTAGCGTCATCTAAAGAAGAGTTGCGATGGTTAATGTTATGCATGTTGTCCTAAAAATTAAAGGGGTAAAAATAAATGCAAGCAAAACGAAAGTAATAAGTAAGGGAGAAAGAGTGGAACAAGTAAATAAATTTGTGCACTTGGGTTCAAAGTTTGCGAGAGATGAAAAATATGACAGTTATATTGAGCAAAGGGTGTTGGCAGAAAAACAGATGAATGGAGCACTGCATAGCTTTATGAACAGCCAGAAAATGTCAAAAAAGGCACGTCTGGCTGTGCATAGAGGTGTGTTGGTTTCTACACTTATGTATGGTAGTAAATGTTGGGTTTGGCTGAAGAAGCATGAAAATAGGATTATTGCTGCGGAGATGAGTAGTTTGAGACGTATAACCGGAGTGACTCGGTTGAATAAAGTAAAAAATAGTAAGATAAGAGAACGCTGTGGTGTAAAAGAAGATTTGGTTACAAAAAAAGATAAAGGAATGCTTAGATGGTTTGGACACGTAGGAAGAATGGATGAAGGAAGATTAACGAAACAAATTTATAAATCGAGTGTGAATGGACAAGTCGGTAGAGGTTGACCTCGGCGAACATATCTCGATCAGATCAACATTGTTTTGAAGAAAGGCCAGGTCAAGAGTACCAACAACCGACGAGCATGTATGAGAGCCCTGATGAAAGTAGAGGAAGCAAAAGATGTGTGTAAGAACCGTAGCAAGTAGAAGGATGTGGTCTCTGCCTACCCCTACGGGAAAGACGTGACTATGTGTATGTATGTATATAAAAATTCGACTGACTTGAGCAAAATGGTTCTGTTTAGGTACCTTTGAAAGGTGTTTCCTTCTTAAACTGATCAATTTTTATTAACAACAATTTTCGATATTGTCAAATATTTAAAAAAAAAATTTTTACCAGTTAAGTACTAAATGGTATGCATAGGTCACAAATTAATTATAGTTTTAACAATAAACAAAAGATTTCTAATTATAAAATTTTGGATGTACCTAAAAATAAATATTTATTGCTACTTTTTTTATAGTTTTGTAACAGTGTAGTTAAAAAAACCAATGCAATCTAAACCAAGTAAAAAGAATAGAAGAAAAGTATGGTTTGAAAGTTAACAGATTAAGTCAGTTCCCCAAAAATAATCATGTTATAAAACATGTTCTAACATGTTTAAAAAACCACTACACTTTACTTATCTGATCCAATAACAGGTAAATGTTCAAGAAAAAACCTTTTCATGAATTAACAAGGCTATGAATAATTAACGATACAAATATATCAAATGCCAAATTTAAAGATTTAGGTGTTGTATTCGATATAAAAATAACTTTTCAGAATTATAATTTGACAAGCGTAAGGAGTCATTTGAACTCCAGAAGCGCCAAGAGACAATCGCGGCATTGATCCTTGTTCTATATTTTGCCGGGCAGCTTGCGTCTCTTTTTCTGTTGCGCATTTCTAAGTGACTCCTTACGCTTGACGAGTTAAACATAATAAAAACCTCATCTCGCGCACAAAAAATGTTGGACTTTTCTCTTCGTTCAGCACTAACTGCCTGTCAATACTGTCAATATTCTTTATTGTGCACAGATAAGGTTGTATAAAACTCTATCATTTGGTTGCCATACTTCAAAGTTAATATAGATCTCCTTAAAAATATTCAAAAAAAATTCACAGGATACTGGAGCTTTAATTTGGGAAAGAAAAAATATGAATATAATTTTCACGGGCATTAAAAAGAGAAATGTCTCAGAACACATGTACTCTGAGACATTTCTTACTTTACTGCCCTAGGTGTCTAATTGTAATGTATTAGGATCGCCGTGTATTGTTAGGTCCCTTGCTCGTAGGTTTGTTGAAGTTTCGGGAAAACTCTCGTTAATTAAAAAGAACGTTGAACTTAAAAATATGTTTAATTTAGTTTAGCAATTCTACATTTTAATGACGTGATCTTGACCGTCACTGCAAAGTAGAGCAGAGAACGACCGATCGAAGTAAAACAATAACACACTATTCCTACCGAGACATCTGGTTGCGAAATAAATACGAACGATTAATAAACATAAACATTATTTCGTGCGTCTGGCGACACGTTCTAAGTGAGTTCAAAGTTATTCCCATGAACGGTCAACTGAGTTCATTTATTATACCTTTTTGCATGTTTTCCTGGCTAAGGGCACTGCAGTAATATACTATTTCCTTACTGATTAAATTACAATTTTAGCACCTGCTCCAGAGAAATTGCTCAGCACAAAATTCTCCAACTGAAAGAGTGGTTATGGTTCGCGATGTGGATGCAGGAAATTGGGGTTCCAGTGTTCTTTAGCTTGTGGCCAGTGTAATGGGCAAGCTTGTCTCAATGATTTACCATATAAAAACATTGTCAATGAAGACAGAACCTTTCACCCCGAAATAATAGAAGAACTGGAGACAAATGTCGTTGAAGACGATAAAGAAGAGGACTTTAAAACACTACAGCGGTCGAAAGACGACGATGAAGATGAAGAAGAAGAATTAAAATTATAAGTTGTAGTTATTGTAATTTTTTTTACTACAATCATAAATGTATGGAATAATACTTTTTAATAAAAACATTTACTTATAATTTCTTTCTTTTTTTTTATTTGTTTAAGAAGTTATTAATATAAATAACATTAGAATTGAAATATAATTTAAGTATTTTCCTTAACAATTCTATAACTACACGGGCAGGTATGTGTTATTAAATACATTGATACTTAATTAAAAATAGATAAGTAAGTAAAATAATTATTAAATATAATGTAATAGTTATTAAGAAATAAAAATTACTAATAATTATGTATTTATTAATAAATAATAAATTTTATATGACGTGTTTTTGAGCGGGACTACCGGTTGACCTTAAAAGATGCTCTACCTACGCGCTCTCCGCCCTCTATCTCGAAAACAACTCGACGTATAAAAAAATGTTTAATACAAAATTTGTAGGGAATTTAATCTTCTACAATATTAATAATAAATAAAAATAGTAAAAAACCAATAGGAAACGAGATATTTGTAAAAAATATGAAAAAAATCGATTTTTGTGACCTTTGACCTTAGATTTTAATAGTCGCGTACACCCTACCAAATGTAGGTTTTGAGACAACTTTTGGGATGTTAAAATTCAAGTTAATACGAGTTTATAGCTGGGTATTTTAAATTCCGAAGTGAACTTACTAAGATGACTGAACTAAAATACTAACAATGCCATATTAATGATGCGTCATTTTTGTTTATTATGGCAAACGAATTGTTGTCTACTACTCAGATTTAATTTTTCTTTGATCCTCAAAAGCAATCCGAGTTTTTCGGTAATGCTCGTCACTTTGGGTGGACCCTATATTCCCGCCCGCGTACTTCCCTGGTCAGTGTGACACTAATTCACCGCTTAATCCTGTGTCGGCCGCTATGATAATGTGGCCGCTAAAAGAATTTTCTATTGAGTCGGCAAATTTACATGACAATAAAAGGACGAACATTCCTGAAAAGAACCATTCGAATATAACGCCCTCTCGCGACGACGGATTGTTTCCGAAAGGGAAATAAAAAGTGGATCTGATTAACACGAACAGTTTTTTCGCAAAAAAATAACAAAACATGAATATTTTTTACTTAAATTTGCCACCGTTAAAAATAAATTTATACATCAATTAGTGGAAAGTGGGGTGCCTTAGAATTCTGTTCTGGGACCTTTGCTATTCATAGCATACACCAGCGATCTCCCCTTTTACGTTTCAAGCAAAATATCTTTCTACGCAGATGACATAAAAATTTATTCAAATCCAATAACGAACCAATTATCTCTTCGGGATTATTTAAACTCTATATCGCTATGGTGTTTCCAATGGTTGGCTCCCTCTCAATGCTGCTAAGTGCGGAGTGCTTCGAATCGATAAAAACAACCCACTTCTTTCGTACTTCATAAACGGTCAAACTTTAAATTCCGTATTTTTTTAAAATGACGTAGGAACTAATATTAACAGTAGTCTCACTTGGTCCGACCATATTTTGTCAATAACCAAACGTGCTAACAACAGGCTGTATCTTATGCGGAAGTGTTTTTCTAGAGTTACGTTTAAAGCGTTTTGTAAACCATTTATGTAAGACCCATTCTCATATATGCAGGGCCCGCCTGGTAACCTGACTTGATTCGTAATAGAAGTTTATTAGAAAATGTTCAAAGAAAAGCCACTCGACTTCCTTGGGACTCAGAAGACCTTCTTGTGAAGAGAGACTTGCTATGGCCAACTTAACTTCTTTTTAACTTCGACGACACCGTTGAGATATTATCACAACATTTAAAATATTAAAATTCAACTTTGGAAACCTTTCCGTGATATTTTCATTAAACCATGACACCGGCTAAGAGGACACGAATTAAACAGAGGACACGAATTAAAACTTAAAAAAGGAAACTTTGTGACCAGATCTAGACAAAATTTTCTGAGTAATAGAGTTTTTGACGCCTAGAAAAATCTCGATGTTGACATTACTTCTGCTTCTTTTACCAACATATTTAAAAATAGACTGTACCGTCTTATAAATCAATAACTTTTAATTCAATATTTATCCTGATATTAAGTATTTTACTTTTGTTTTGATATCTTATCTTTTTTATTTTTGTTTATTTTAATTTATGTATTAATTTGCTAGTAGGTAATTGTGCATATTATCTAAAATTTTTGGGGAATATAGGGACTTGTCCCTTTGCCCTTGTTTAAATGTAATAATAATAATAATTATTTTTTTTTAAATTATCTTTATCCCGAATTGTTCAGACTTCTGACCATCTATAAATACATATTTATCCAGAGATATGGAAATTTCCCAATGATTTCTATTTGTATTTTAATAATATTAAGTTCGTTCATTTAATAACAAAAATATTTTTGTTACTGTTATCTATATATCTAACTAGTTTTAAACACTGAAGAAAATGTGTGTATTGATTTAAGTTCAAAGTAAATTATATAACTTTTTTCATTGAACATGGAAAAATACCATGCAAGTAGGAACTCTACGGTAACGGCATTTAACTTAACTTTGTATGTTTTTTGATGCCCCAAATCCGAATCCTGTGCCCGTTTTGCTCCATCGGGCTTAAGTTTCGAGTAAATTGCGTCAAAAAGAAGTCTTTAAGCTGTTCTTCTACACATTGGAAACACATATGCATCTATTCCAATAGCTCATTCAGTCACGTTAAAAGACACGACAATTTGCAGATAGTATTGAATAAAATAAGTTATTCGGAACATCAATGGAAAGCTTTTAGTGATCGTAAAATTGCAACGTTACTCTTAATCTTGCAACATTTTTCTCAATATCTGCTACCATCATTGCATATTAAGCTTGGTTTTACAAAGCAGTATGTCACAGCTCTCGATAAAAATGGCACGTGTTTTTAGTATTTAGGAAAAAAATTCCCGGCAATTAGTGATGCTAAATTAAAAAAAGGATTTTGCGATAGGCCACAAATTTGGATTTTATTGGCACAACTGTGAATAAACAGTTTGGCAAAGTTAGTCAAAGATTGCGGATTTGTTGAATGCTAAAGAGGAAAGCAACGAAAAAAAGTAGAAAACAAAAGAGAAATCCGCTGCACAAATCATTCGAAGACAAAAAAGTTTAATATTATAAGCGGAGAATTCTTTAAAAAATATATTTTTTACGATTTTCAGTTATTTTCAGGGTTTTTTCATAAATAACTTGAAATTTTAAACTCGAATGAAAGAATCGTGGGTATGTTTTTAAAACCAGGTCTTAAGAATTTTAAGCCGTAATATTGTAAGTCTTTTTTTACTTCTTTAAAAGATTTTCCATTGTAGGATTGCCTGCAGCAGAGCGTAACTTTCATTGTTTCGCATGATGTGGCCTAGGTAATCTAGTTTGCAGGCTTTAATTGTGTTAATAAATTCTAGGTCTTTTTTCATTTTTAGAACTTCTAAGTTTGTCACTATTGCCGTCTAAGGAATTTTCAGGATTCTCCTGTACAGCCAGATTTTTAAAGTTTTTTAGCTGTATTTTCATTGAGTATTCAGGATTTTACATCACAAAAGAAAATAGAGAACGTAGAACGGCGCTCATACGGGTAAAGGTTAATTTGGTTTTTCTAATTTATGCATTTATTTGGTAATGGTACTACAGGTCTAGCTAAGCCTTGACCTTTCTTAGTCTTTTTCGCCAGTCGGAAAGATAAGTAAGAGATTTTCATCTGTTTTGGAGATAGTCCACGTTTCTGATCCGTATGTCAGTACTGGTGAAATAAGGGTCTTATAGAATGTGAATTTGGTTTTTCGATTTAGTGCCACGTCTTTTTTTTGGTTCCCTAAAGAGTACTCTGCTAGTGGTCTCTCTACTGGCAAATTATGCCCAAGCTCAACCGTAGAGGGTAGAAGAAAAAAATCTAAAAGTGAGCCGCGCCACCGACTTAAGACGGTACAAGCCGGAAACCACTAGGTCTTGTAGGCACCAGCAGAGCCACACGATAAACAACAAACAATTATGGTGAACTAGATATAAAAACTATATTTACAATTACTGTAATATATTAATTAAGTAAAAATGATGTTCTGATTTTTTACAATAAATTCTGTATTTTCGTAAAGTGGTTTAAACGAATTTAATGCACTTTTCTTAAAATGATATTTAAATTAATTATAACAATCTTCCAAACAGTAATAAAAACCTAATGAGGTACAAAAGAGAATTAAAATAAAAAAACTAAAAAAAACAACAAAAAGAAAATGTTCGCAATATTTAAAATTTCGAAAATAATTGGTTTTATATAGAATTCCTGATAGCAAAAGATTAACACAAAAAAAAGGAATACAAAATAAATGGACTTGCAACAAGAATAATACTTTAAAACCCTCACAATAACCACATAAATTATATTCAGTAATATATAAATGCAGATTCAACTTGGAGCCGGTACAAATTTAACGAAAAATAATTTGTTACTTTTAAACTATTGAAAACTTCATTGAGACGTCACTGGGAGCAGGTACAAATTTAATGAAAATATTTTATTTTAGGTGTTTATTTAACCCAAAGTAGCACTTGTTTGCTAGCACTATCCTTCGCTTTATTTCTTCGGAGGTAGTGTTCTCCTTTGTCACAAGGGAGCTTAGGTACGTAAATTTGTTTACTACTTCAAAATTAAAGTTATCAACGCTGAAGTTTTGACCGATATTTCTGGCTCTGTTGTTTGAAGTTGAACCATTAATTTTGTTTTATCCTCGTTTATCCGAAGGCCCATGTTTTCGGCGGCGGTGGAAAAGGTAGAAAACATTTCCTTTAATTTGCGGGTGGTGCATGCTGTTGGGTCCAAGTTATCTGCACAGGCCATGGTTTTTGAGTACTTATTAAAGATAGTTTCCCTGTTGTCCAATTCGGCGTCCCTCACAGCTTTTTTCAATACCATGTTAAAGAGAAGACACGCCAGCGCAACTCCCTGTCGTAGCCATACTTGGGATTTAAAAGATTGTGATAGGTTGCCCTGTACTTGTACATTGCATATAAGTCTACGCATTGTAACTCGGACAAGTCTTATTAATTTGTCGGGGATGTTAAAATCATCCATGGCTTCAAACAGTTTGTGCCTCAGTACACTATCATACGCTTGTTTAAAATCTATAAATAGGTGGAAAGTATATATATTGAATTTTTTTAAGTATTTGGCGTAATAAATGTAAGCAAAACGAAAGTAATGGTTTTTGAAAGAAAAGAAAGCATGACAAACTGTGAAGTTTTGATTAAGGGAAAAAAAGTGGAACAAGTAAATGAATTTGTGTACTTAGGTTCAAAGTTTACGAGAGATGGAAAATATAACAGTGACATTGAGAGAAGGGTGTTGACAGGAAAACAAATGAATGGGGCACTGTATGGCTTTATGAACAGCCAAAAAGTGTCAAAAAAAAGTAAGTCTGGCTGTGCATAAAGTAGTGTTGGTTCCTACACTAACGTATGGTAGTGAATGTTGGGTTTCGCTGAAGGAGCATGAAAATGGGATTAATGCTGCGGAGATGAGTAGTCTGAGAAGTATAGCTGGAGTGACTCGGTTGGATAAAGTAAAGAATAGTAAGATAAGAAAACGCTGTGGTGTAAAAAAAGATGTGGTTACAAACATAGATAAAGGAATGATTAGATGGTTTGGACACGTAGAAAGGATGGATAAAGGAAGCAAGTATGTATGTATGTTGGCGCAACACGAAGATCTAATCAATTGTTAATCGGCCAGGTCCAAAGCCGCTTTGATATTTACCAAGGAGATTTTTAGAATACATACTTAAACGGTTATATAAAACATTGGAAAATATAATTCTTACACTCTAGTTGATCGCCTTTTTTGTGTAGTGGACAGATCATTTCGTTGCACCACTCCTCTGGCATTTCTTCTTTGTTCCAGGCCTTGTTTATTATCTTGTGTGTTAGATCGACCAGTGTTTTACCTCCATATTTAAAAAGTTCAGCGGGAATCCCATCAGTTCCTGGGAACTTGTTATTGAGGCGATTTATTGCATCCCGTACTTCCTGTTGTATAGGCGATTGTATGGGTGTATTTTAATGCCATCAAGAAAGACATATTACCTATTAATTAAATTTATTTTGACATAAAATTAAAATTTTATTTTTATATTTGGCCACTTAAACTTATTTTCAAGTTTTTCTATATTATTATCGAAAAATAATATGTCGTGGTTTAAAAAAACCATTTCAGAATTAAATTGTTTTTATTTATCAACTGTTAAACCTTAATTTTGCTAAACATTTCTAGAGTATCCTTAGACTATGTCTATGTGTGTAAAAATTTAAAATATTTTTCCTGATAATAAAACGTGGAAAATTGAAACTTTGAAAACTCTTCGTACGTGACAGTCGTTTGTTTTTACGATTCAATGGCTTTAACCTACACGAAAATTCTATTTCACGTATTCACAGTCGATTTCCATTCATCAGATCCTAATTACTGGTACAGTGAAAGGTTCTTTACTAACTTAAACATGGCATTGTAGCAAACTTAGTTTAAAGCTACGAGTTTGTGACTGTAAAAGGTATAGTTCAACGATAATTGCTGTTGAATTATTTTTATAAATGCATTTTCGGTATGTTCACAGTTACATAAAAATAATCATTTGGGGGATTAGAAATTCTTTCTAAAAATATTAATTTGGTCAATTGCCTCGTCCATCCCAGCTGAACCAACGTTTTCTAAAACTTTATTAAAGTATTGATTTCTTTTTTTTGTGTCACATCGATCAACTGGCACGGTTTTTCATACATACTCATTTACTTTTTCAATTTGGCAGCCTGATGTGTTGGCCGAAAACAATCATTTTACCTTGCACACAATCGCTTTACACTCTCGAATACTATCATAACATTTGGAAACAAGGTTCGTAAAAGCGCCACATTGTCGTTTCATAATACAGCAATCAACTCCAGTGTGTTGTTTGCCACTCTGCGACACATCACGAATGAAAACTCTGTTTCTGACAATGCCTGTGACATGACGCCGATACCTGCTTCGCGATTGCCGGTTGCTTTTTCACCGCACTGAAAAAGTCCATACACACTTTCAACTGCCACTCAACAAAGCATTTTTTAACGGAACGGAAAATTCACATAACCAAATACATTTCTCACAATCACGTTAAAAAATAAAAAATAATTTTCAATTACAGAGGTTGTAGTGATATCAAGTATTCAGTTAATATACTTTACACCATTGATTGAACACACTGTTTTTGGTTTTGAGGTTTAGAGTAGATTAAAATGACGTTTTGTCAAATGTGGTTTCAATGCGGGTAACTTTATACTAGCCCAAGAGCCCACGACGGCCAGACCTTCGTAATTTTATAAAAGCTGAAAGTTTTTCTGTGCATGTCCCCTATACAGGTAAAAACGACCAGCGACTATAGAGTTTGGGTTGTGGTTACTTGGGCAGGTAACAGGTAGTCTTCTTCTTCTTCTACTTGTTAAAGATCTAGATGATCTGTTGATTCCGGACTTGCCTCTGTAATATTTCCTGAGATGTGGACTGCCAGCTGTCCATCTCTTTGGTGGTCTTCCGGGTGGACGGGTCCCTGCTGGTACAATGTGTGGTAGTCTATTGTCGGTCATTCTCTTCAGATGCTCCAGAGAAATAAAAACTCTTGTACCACCATTGGCCACATTCGGCCGAAGAACTCGGCACGCTGATCGGTCTCAAACATTTACTCTTAGGCTTGACACTACAAGGACCAATCTTCATCAAGAATCCTTCTTTTACAGGGCTGCTACGGAATCGAATAAGCTTCCAAAATCAGTTTTTCCAGAGAACTATGACCTGCAACTTTTTAAAAAGCGTGTCCACAATCATTTCCCTTCTATAATCCCTTACCCTTCTAATAGTCGCAGTGCGGGCCGTCCGCGGCCCACACGATAGGTCTACCCTTTTTGCGACTATTTTCATAAAAAAAAAAAAACGTGGTCATACCATTCTCTTCTCCTCTGCCTTTCCCATCTCATCACGTCCTGTACGTCGCATTGTGCTCTAATGTCAGTGTTTCTTACGCGATCTCTTCTTGTTTTCCCGGCTATTGTTCTCAGTACTGACATAGCGGCGACTCATAGCATCCTTTTGGTCTTGTTGGTATTCTCTCTCGCTTCTACACCATATGTCATTATTGGCCCGACGCATGTCTTATATATTTTGATTTTACTCTTCTTTTGCATGTAAGGATTAGTCCATACAGTTTCCCTTAGACATCCTAACAGGTAGTAAAGGTGTATAAAATAGTACCTTAAATTCGTTAAAGTAAAAAGCTTAATTATTTTATATTTTCTCCGGAATAACTATATATCTATAAATATAAATATATATATATATATATATATATATATATATATATATATATATATATATATATATCTATAAATCTCGTCATTCATTGCCAGACACTTATGACAGTTGCTACACCCTGCCAGACACCCCTAAACTTTAATAAATTATAATTATACTTTCGTTATAGAATAAAAGCTAAATTTTATGTTTGTTACATGGGGGGACTTAAAAAAAAATGTTACCACAGTAGCCGGACAGTTTTAATGGTTTTTATACCTTGCCAGACACATTAAAAGTCCGCTGTAGGTGCGAGCGCGAGGTAACAACTGTTCAAACGTGTGCGAGTGATATAGGGCGCTTAGTCGACTGCGATCTTTTACTGCGCATAATCTGTCGTTTAGTGATGTATTTAACAATTATAATTGATATTTGTGCCGTTTTTTGTAAAATAAAGAGATTTATATGCAATGTTTACAATATCCCTGATGTAATTGATGTTGATGCCGCTCATCATCATCATTCAGCCTTATTCTCTTGTCCATTGCTGAAAGTAGGCCTCCTCGAAATATTTCCATCTTTCCCTATTTTGCGCCTCTGCGATCCAGTTCGTGGTTATCCTTTTGAGGTCGTCTGTCCATCGTGTCGGTGGTCTACCCCTGCTTCGCTTATCCGTTCTCGGTCGCCACTCCAGAACTTTCTTTGTCCACCTTCCGTCCTTCATTCTAGCCACGTGTCCTGCCCATCTCCATTTCTGCTTTGTAATTCTTACTATTATGTCCTCTACCCCCGTTTTTCTCCTTATATCCTCGTTCCTGACTCGGTCGTTAAGGGAAAGTCCTAACATGGATCTCTCCATTTTCCGTTGCGCTACTTGTAGTTTTTTAACTATTGTTTTTGTTAAGGTTAGAGTTTCAGCCCCGTATGTCATAACTGGGAGAACACACTGATTGAAGGTCTTCCTTTTCATAATTACAGGAATTGCCGCTAGACTTCAAATATACTTCGACTCGTATACAGTCTCCGAAGCTTTTGATCGGAAGAAGTTGCAAAATTTTGACGCTAGCAATCTACCACCTCGCAAAAGCGAGCTATTACAGCTATTTTTGCGAGCAAATAATATATGTACCATTTGAAATAATGCTCATCTCAAAAATGTAGCCACATATCAACCAGACAATAACGGCTGGGTATTGACAGATGACAAATACCAGTTTAAATGATTTGAAAGGGATCAACTACCAAGTTATGTTAGTGATTCACTCAAAACTCGATCAGGTATGTCATTGTTATGACAAATTATTGTACATAATTTTTTAATTATTTTTTAATTTATTTTTTTTAGAAACTGACGAAGAAGGTGATATTAACGACGATCATGCCATCAACTGGAGGAGTAGTGACCAAGAAAATGAAAATATCGACAACAATGATGAAATTTATAAAAACGATTAAATTTTTTTTTACATGTAATAATACTTTTTTTTGTATTTTATAATATTTAAATAACATTTTTTACTTTATATAACATGGGTATGATCGTAATAAATGTTTTTTTTATTGGATATCTAAAAAGATCGGAATCGACTAAGCACTTGCGCTCTCACTTACAGCGGACTTTCGATGTGTCTGGAAAGATGTAAAAATCATTAAAACTGTCTGGCTATTGTGGTAACATTTTTTTATAGCTCCCCAAGTAACATGTATAAAATTTTGCTGTTTGCCCATTTGAGTGCGACAAGTTTACTTAGCGCACGCTTACGTCATTTAAGTGCGATAAGCGCACGCTTACCAGACACAATATACGAACCGTAATTCTTTCTTTCTATCTTATATCTCCCTCTCAACTTCGTTCGCTTCGCCCGATCACACTTAAACATTACGTTCACGAACTAACTGTCACTGTCACTGTTGACATTACAAAGTTTATATTTTTATTAGGATATCAAATTTTTTTGTGCCTAATATACCGTCGCATTTGTAATAAAAATAGTATGTGCAACCCGTGCAATGTTGTCGATTGCTCACCCAAACGAATGAACGCTCTCGTGAGTAATCACCAACTTATCGCAGTAGTTGCACAATATACTATTACCGCACTCAAATGACGTAAGCGTGCGCTAAGTAAACTTGTCACACTCAAATGGGAAAACAGCTATTTTTCAACCGCAACAGCGTGCTCTAAGATACTACTCATCCCGCATGAGTAATAAAAAATTATTTATCACATTTTATATATACATCTGTACATCTGCAACAGAAGTAGCTTGGCGGGCGAGAGATCACAAAATCTGTGCACAACGAAAACATTCGAATAACGATCCGATCGGCGACGACGAAATTTTCAGTAATCGTGAGTCTCAAGTACAATCGGAGGAAGAAGTTTACGAATGTGAAGTATATTCGGCCGAATATTTGTTATTTTAGAGGCTAGTCGCTCGCCAAGCTACTTCTGTTGCACTGTACATCAAGATGATTGCAAATTCTACGTGATGTTGAATTCCTAATACGGACTCTCTTCTTTCTCCCTGCGAGTAATTTTAAACCAGTTGTGTGCTCATCCTCGAATTTAATATTAATATAATTTATTATTTATTTGAGTCGATGGTCCCAAATGCTTTCTTAAAATCCAAGACAACAGCCATAACGGATTTGCCATCATGTATGTTATTTTTGAGTTTATTTATAGAAAGCTGCAATGTTTATGTAACTTTACACGAATGCTTTCCACAAAAGCCGGATTAATTACTAATCAAAATATTATTACGATTGATATGCTCCAATAACTGGTTATGTGTGACAAGTCCTAAACAAATTTTAATTGGTGGTAATGTGATGACAAGTTTAAATTTGCTTGCAAAAGCTGTTTTATTAATCTTGGCAATGGGTAACATGCACGTGATGTTACAGCTTGCAATTGGTGGTATGGGTGACGTGCATGTGACAGCAAAAACAATGGGTGAATTGGTTTTTTTAGGTAGGTACTGGTACTTAAAAAGGGGTAATTTATATTAAATAATGTTATTAATAGACTCTTACATATCATTTTTGTAAAATAAATACATCAAATTAAACGAGGAGTTCCAAGTCCATGGTTTCAAAGTTCCTCTAGAGCTTGTTACATTTTCTCTATTAAATAATAAGAATTTTTGATGTGTCGAGTGACACATTATTTAGATTTAAGATCTCCAATAAATTCAAATAGGTTTTAAGATTTTAGCAGTAAGGATCTCATTTAATCTGTATTTATTACCTAATAAAGAAACAATATTGTAAGTGTAACAGTTTTAAATTTAAATATTTGGGTTTATATATTACAATTACGATGATTGGTCATCATCAAGTTCTTCTACGATGTTGGCAATAAAAAATATTTGGTCTATTTATTATCATTTAGTACATTAGAGAACTCTTAAACAATCTTATCAACTAGTTTTTTAATGTTTTGCCATATTTTTTAAACTTTATCGTAGTAATATTTGGTGTGTATTTATTTTCTCTATAAATACCAACACTTTTTTAAATGCTTGTAATACTTATTTATCTCCACATAAATTCCTAAAAAATACCAGACAAATAACTTTCAGACGCGGCACATATATAGTTTTTAAAAACTTATTTATACCAGTAGTGACGACCCTGAAATTTTGTCATAAAAGAACTGTAATATTCCAATTTTTGTCTATAATAATATACAGGGTTTTTCTATATTTATGCAAAAAAATCAAAAGGTGAATCCCGGTAGGAAATTATAATGAATCTTTCCTATAATAAAATTTTCACTTCCCCTAAAAGGTGGTGAGTAAAATTAAATAAGATTTCTTATTTCCAAGTAGTGCAGGCAGCTAAAACTTACCCTGAGTTGTAATGCTACAGATAATGAGATGATGATAATTCAAATAGCCTGCTGGGGACGGTCATTTATTATGAATTGTATGTTATTATTCCATCTTTCCTTTTTTTACTTTTAAAACGTAGTTTATTATTAAGAATCATAATTTTTTTTATCGAATCCATTGGTTCTAGAAAAAAACTTTAAGATTAAAAAATGTTTTTAAATAAACAGGGATTTAAAGTAATATTTTTATTTCACAAAACTATATCTCGAAAAAAATATTTGAAATTAAATAAAATAAAGGATGATAATTTCACCCCTATGTACTGTAATAGGAATGTTTAAATAATACCGGTGGTTAGTCCCTTGCGAGTGCACGGAAATTACAAAATTTCGAGTTTCTATCTTTACTTAAATTTGAGAAAAAAAATTAAAAGTTAATTTTACTCACCACTTTTTAGGGGTGAGGAAATTTTTTTATGAAAAAGATCCATCATAATTTTATTCGGGCAATCACCTCCTGATTTTTTTTCGCATGAATTTAGAAACACTCTGTATATATCATATATAGTATAGTAGTATAACAGTAACCGAAAAATCAAGGAAAAACCTTATCCGAAAAAAATAGTTGTTGATTGGGGTTGAGAAAAAATGTGTTTCTAATTTCCTTTTTTTTGTGTACTTTTCACCCTTTTTAATAAAAAGAGATACTTTTGTTGATAATGGTTTACATTGTTTGCTTGTTTTATATACTAATACTATTTGGAAAAAACTTTTTCTATATGTGATATCCCGTCCGTTGAATAGCTACGAGGGGATTTGTTGTAAACTTATTTACACGATACAACCCCAATATTGAATTTGTATTCGACCCATTTGGCGTATATGGACAGCTAAAATAGCACAATGATTCCTTTTAGGGGTCCATTACCGCTCTATTATATAGAGCTATTTACCTTTTTTAGAGTTGACCTACTTGGATGTGTGCTTCGACTTTTCCCGAGGGAAACGTTTCAATTTTGTATCTTTTATGTCTGCTTTCTATCATTGTCGAATTTTCAGTATTCTTCAAAATAATAAAGATGAAAAATAAATATGTGTTTAGGTTATTTTTGGTTATTTGTTGTGTTTAAACTAAATCCATGAAATCTTAGTCTATAGTTGGATTTCTTTTGAAAAATGCCTATTATAATAAATTAAACCGTGAATCGTTCTTCGCGTAAAAAAATATTCTTCTCGGTGTACTTCATCTTCTCAAGGACGTTAGCGATCACGTTAGCCCATCTAATTTTATCCACTGCAGCTCGAAACAATTCAATTGAAATATTCATTTATTTTTCCTTTAATTATGAGTTGTAGCGTTCTGTATATGTCGCTTCCCATTATGTGTCCAAAGTAGGTAACTTGCTTTTCTGTGTTTGGCAGTATTCATTATTTCCATTTGTGTCTCCATACGGTTTAGGACTTCGATGTTGGTAGTATGGCTTGTCCAAGAATTTCTCAGCATCCCACATTTCAAAGGCCTCCACTTTCCTTTGTGTTGTTTCTGTTAGCGTCCACGTTTCCACACCATAAAACAAATTATCGCCCTATTGCATTGCTCTCAGTCATATCCAAAGTTATGGAAAAAGCGATTAACACAGAACTTATCAAATATCTGGAGAAATTTGAGATAATCCATGACAGACAATATGGATTTCGACAACTTCGGTCTACTGGAGATTTGATGGCTTATGTCACTCAGCTCTGGACAAACACTATTGAAAAGTTTGGTGAATCCCGTGCAATAGCCTTGGACATATCTAAAGCCTTTGACCGCGTTTGGCACCAGGCATTGTTAAGTAAATTATCTGCCTACGGTCTCCCAACCAAACTGCGCCAATGGCTCTTAAACTTCATGCAAGATCGCTCCTTACATGTGGCAGTTGACGGTATTTCATCTGATGCGTTTAAAACTAATGCCGGGGTCCCCCAGGGTTCCATCCTGTCCCCCACCTTATTTCTTTTACACATCAACGACCTCTTGAAAATCACCACGAACCCCATTTACAGTTTCGCAGACGATAGCACACTTGTCACAACTTTCACATCCTATCGATCACTTTCGGTGAATGATACAAATAGACTCAGGCAGGAACAGGTTTATTCCATCAAAAGAGATCTTAAAGCAATCGTCGAGTGGGGAACCAACAATCTTGTTCAGTTCAACGCCCAAAAAACACAAAGTGCCACGTTTTCCAAGAAAGTGAATTCCTCAAATCATCCCATCACAATGTCCGGAAATACCCTTGAACCAAGTCCCTCCATCTCGATTTTGGGAGTAACGGTGTCCAATAATATGTCTTGGCATGACCATGTTGCTAACATCGCAAAGTCGGCAAGCCAGAGGCAAGGTTTTCTGTGGAAAACCAGAAAATTTTTTACTCCTGATCAACTGTTGACGACGTACAAGATTCAAATCCGACCTCTACTGGAGTATTGCTCGCACATTTGGGGTTCAGCACCAAGGCATTTTCTTCGTCTTCTAGATTCCATTCAGAAAAGAGCCATTCGCTTGATAAACAGCTCAACTCTCACAGATACCCTTCACCCTCTAGAACATAGAAGAAGAGTTGCAGACCAGTCATTGCTCTACAGATATTTCCATGGCAGATGCTCCAGAGAAATAAAAACCCTTGTACCACCATTGGCCACATTCGGCCGAAGAACTCGGCACGCTGATCAGTCTCACCCATTTACTCTCAAGATTGACACTACAAGGACCAATCTTCATCAAGAATCCTTCTTTTACAGGGCTGCTACGGAATGGAATAAGCTTCCAAAATCAGTTTTTCCAGAGAACTATGACCTGCAACTTTTTAAAAAGCGTGTCCACAATCATTTCCTTTCTATAATCCCTTCCCCTTCTTATAGTCGCAGTGCGGGCCGTCCGCGGCCTACACGATAGGTCTACTCTTTTTGCAACTATTTTCATAAAAAAAAAATGTGCTAAAAACACAGTATTTCAGAACACGGAGCCTGGTTTTTATGTTGGGTCTGAGATTACACAGCACATTACCCATGTTATTAAATATTGCTCTTGCCTCTTCTATTCTATCCTTTATCTCACTCTTCCTAGGGTGATCCCGTTGCCGGTTATTTCAGCGCTAGAATTTGGGTTTTAACTTATTATCATTGTTTTGGTTTTATTTATATTAAGTTTCATGCCATATTCTTCGTAGACGGTAACTACTCGATTCATAAGACGCTGCAATCCTTCTTTGCTATTGCTAATGATCACTGTATCATCCGCATTCGCAGATTATTCAGACATTCGCCATTGACAATAACACCATCTGTTGAGTTGTCCAGTGCTTTTTTAAATATTTCCTATTGTATTGTTTTTAAATGCTTGCTTTTGGCAGTTTGATTCCAATATAAGTTTGAGATGATACGAAAATCAGCAGCCTCTATACCACCAGACGCCAACACCTTAATAAGTTTGTCATGGTTTACGAGGTCAAACGCTTTGAGAAAGTATATGAAATATAGTTAAATATATTGACAGCGAACAGAGCTTTTTTTGTACTTAGTCCCTTTTTAAATCTGAATTGAGTGAACCCTGTATGTTCCTCCAATTCATTTTATATTCTTCCATGATTTATCCAAAAGAATAATAAAAATATTAAAGGTGATTTATTATTTGGAAGAATAGCTGAAACTAACGATAAGTCAGCTTAACGAAAAGAACATTAATATACTGAATGCTGAATATATTGAAAAAAAAGTGTTTTTAGTTGAGCACTATTATCACTCTTACAGTTTAGGTAGAAATAAAGTTGGCCCGCGAACAAGTTTCAGAGCATTTTAATAAACATGTAGCGAGTAATGCTTGAGTACTGAACATTATAACCCAATGTAGAAGATCTGGAAGTGTGCCACATCAAGCAAAAAGTAAAGCTAGACGAAGAAAACAGTAGATACCAACGAAAATCAAGAACCTGTATTCAGTCAAATTATGGACTCATAAACGTTGTAGTCAGCGGTAATTGGCATTAAAAGTATAAAAGTATAAAGCAATAAAATTATAAAATATTATTACATTATAAAATTAAGAAAACTTGTTTTGTTCCTGAAGTGAAACATTGTCTTTTCATCTACACAAATTTATAAAAATGTGTACCAAATTAAGGAGCAGAAATACATTATTATTTTTTATAAATTAGTTTAAAATAATTTTAATTGTTTCTGTCAACGTTTTTGTAAAAAAAATGTGGCTAAATTATTATTAAAACAACACTATTAAAAACTCTCCTTTCCTCGGTCCTATTATTAATCATCCCGTCAGAGCCTAATAAATAAAAATTTAACGGTATTTGTACATACAAATTTTGTTACATAATTTTTGTATCAAAATATTATGTTCTGTTATAACTTTTCGTCGAATTACATGTAAATCTACAAGATACTTGCAAACGTGGAAAATAGGGAAAATTTAAACAAAAAGAATAGTTTGTTTAAATTTCTGCCAAAAACTACAAAATTATCAACATTAAATTTGGCAATAGTATAGAAGTATAGCTGTACTGTATAAATAAAACGATCCAAAACTGCTACGTTAAAGGAAACCAAATGGATAAATTTAAATTGCCAATTTGAAGTTGTATTAATTTTTTTTGTTTGTACAGTTTTTACCCTAGTTTTCGCCAAGTTCACAGTAGCTTCCTTTTGTTTTTTTTTGTTTTGATGTTAAAAACATCTCCAAGCTCCAACACTATTTCTACTTCACATCAACGACTTGTTGAAAACAACTTTATGTCCAGTACACAGCTTCACAGATGATAGTACCCTCCATACAGCTTTCACTTCCATGGCTTCTATATCTGCACGTTAAACCAGAAATGAACAAGAAAGAAATATCAACAACATAAATATGGACTGGGCAACAATTCTTAAATGGGGATCCAATAAATTGGTAGTGTTTAATGCAAATAAAACACAAGCATTTCTTTTCTCGAGAAAAGCTGATCTGACTGTGCCCAACATAATTTTGTCAGGGGTAACCATACCATTGAAGTCATCCATCTCGATGCTTGGTATTACTATCAGCAACAACTTTTTTTGGGATAATTACGTGAGGTCCATTGCCAAATGTACATCCCAAAAACTTGGCATTATGTTTCGTGCTAAGAGCTATTTAACTTCCAGTCAGCTGCTTATGATCTATAAAGCACAGATCTGACTTGTCCTGCAATACTGTTCCCATAATTGGAGTGCGGCACCTAAATATATCCTGAAAATATTGGATTCCATCCAAAAAAGGGCCTTGCTTACAAACTCGCTCATCTCTCTGGAATACCGTAAAAAAGTTAGCGATTTGTCGCTATTTTATAGATATTTTCATGACCGATGCTCTTCTAAAATATCAACAATCGTTTCTCCTTTAGCTGTTTCTTCATACATATACATTCCGTAGGAGTAGGCAGATACCAGTTCTTTCTACTTACTACGGTTCTTACACATGTCTTTAGCATCTTTTACTTTCATTAGCGGCTTCATACATGTCCGTCGGTTGTTGGTATTCTTGACCTGGCCTTTTTTAGAAACAATTTTGATCTGATCGAAATACGTTGTCCTAGGTACTTTTCCATTAACACTCGCATTATAAATCTGTTTCGTAAATTTCCTTTTATTTATCCCTTCTATGTACTCTAATCAACTAAGCGTTCCTTTATCTATCTTTATTATTACAATTTCTGTTACACCACAGCGTTACCTCATCACACTATTCCTTACTTTATCCATCAGAGTCACACTAGCTCTTTTTAGAATACTCATTTCCTCTTACTTTTATGCTTTACTACCATAAACAAGTGTAGGAACTCTATGCACAGCTAGTCGTGTCTCTTTTGTCACGTTACGGCTGCTTATAAAGTTATGCAGGGCCCCATTTATTTGGTTCCCTGCTAACACCTTAATCTTTTAATCCCTTAATCAGAACTTCACAGTTTGTCATGCTTTCTTCTCTTTCAAAAACCATTACTTTTTTCTTGCTTTAATTCACCTCTTTGATTTTTAGGGCATCATGCGTAATTTTAACCATCGCCTGCAACTAATTCTTATTCATTGGCGTTAAAATGGTATTTTACGATTTTATTCCTTATTAACTTTAAAAACCATAGGTTGTACGTATTTTTTTAATATTTACAATATTTATTCTACTCTGTTTAGATCTAAGACTGATTCTAAGCGAACGACAAATAAAGGGACAAATATTCGAGAGATTATCAATCAATCAGAAGGGTATTGGATGATCACGAACATCAATAAAAGTAGAAAAGTTTTTTTGAAACTTCTACAAAAATCATACTTATCCCAATGCGGGCGTATTTGCCAATCACAATCTAAGAGTTTCAACTGCGAACAGATGGCTTTGTTTTTAGTTAGAGAATGTTGTGCATCAATTTTTTAGTTAAAAAAGGTTTTTGAATAACTCTTAAAAGTTTACCGGGGTGAATCAGAGTAAAAAGTTTATAAACATAAAAGAAATAATTTTTTTGGTTTTATCCAGAAAAATCCACGGTTATTTGTAAATTTTTAAAATTTAATTTGTAAATTAAAAACAAAGAAAAATATAAAAATGATTATTTATCAACTATTATTGGTTGCTATGTATTCTGCTATCAAATGACCTTTCTAATGAACTTTTATAAGGATCAGAGTCGGATTTGCCAGAAGGCTAAAGAGGCTTAAACCAATGGCGACATATTTTAGGGACACCAAATTTGGAACCATATTCACCGAATGAACAATGTGCAAACAGCAAATATTACAGTGTGTTCTTTAGTCATACTTTATCAATAAGCTTAGAAATATTATCAAAAAAATGTTGATTTTCTCCATACAAAATAGTCACTCAGATAATAATAGCTTATGTAATTAAAGGATCTTACTTCTTTGTACCAATTCAACTAAATAGCTAAATTGTGAACTAGTAACTGACAATAATTATAATATTAATATTATATTAATTATAATTATTAATGGGGCGGCAAAGCTTTTACTTGGAAAATGTGTAAATTCGCCTCTGCTAACGATTTAAATTCATTTTTTTTTATTTTGTATAAAGACGTATTTGCTAATAGAGACATCACATATTTGTGTACTCCTCGCTTGGGCAAGTAAGTATAATAATCCGATTCTTTTATATTTACTTAATTTTAATGACTACTTACAATACTATTTCCTACCTACATTACATGACTAAATGGTCTGATTTTGCTTAATTTTTCTTTTGCTTTTTGCATACTTTTTATTTTTTTGTTTAATTTGCCAATAATGTTTGGTCTTTATAAATTGTAACACTAAGAATATATTAAATTTTACAAGTCGAATTTTAGTACACATAACCAAACTTACAAGAAATCACTCCCGTTCGCGTTGGAAGACAAAAATAAGTTATTTAAAATCAAAAGTAGTTAATCTAAAAAAGTATATTGAAAATAATATCAAAAATGTAATAAACTAAATATAGAATTCCCACTAAAGTTATAACTATTGCATTTCTAAACAAACTTTTTGTAAATTTAATATTAAGTATTGCTACTACCTACCACTAAGCTACTAATACAAGATGTCCAAAAAGTTGCCTCGATAATTTTGGAATTTAAAAGAAAAAAAAAATGTGCCACAATGTGCTACGTAAAAAAAATTATTCAAAAAACTTAACTTTTATGACTATGTCCTTTTTATGTTTAGTTAGTTCCACAACATTACTTCATTAAAACCAAACCAATTATGCTGTAATGTGCTCAAGATGTGTTATTATGTGTCATTAAACAAAATATTTTCTTAAAAAATTGAATTTTTATTGAGACATCCTTTTTGTAATGTTTAGTTAGCTCCGCAAAATCACTTTATCAAAAATAAACATAAAATAAACATAATAAACATATGTGCCCGCAATATGCTGTTATATGCCAAAGTAAAAAAAAATATTTGAATAAAAAATTTAGATTTTTCGTAATATGTTAAGTCTACATTAATACTTTTTCTACTCATAGATAAGTGTGATAGGATAAAATATCAAAATAATACCATGCTACAAACAATTTTGAATAAATATTTTACAAGAAAAATCTACAATTTTCCAATTGTAAGTATATAGATTATTAATTGAAAACTGTAGATTCGTCTGTTTCGCCTATCAACTACCAAAGCTGCCATTAAAATTATATTTCAAATTCATTAATTAATTAAGAGAAATTGTTTTCATTTATCTAGTAATTACTTTAATCAATACATAGTTCGATAAATAATAATTTGTTTAATAGAAATTCTATGGTTACCTTTGCAAAGCACCAATAAAATCCACTCCTACATAAAAGAACTACATACTTTGAACGATAAAATTCGATACATTTATTTAAAAACATTTCTTAGAATTATTATTGGGAGCATTTCAAAAGAACTTCAAAAACAAAAAGTACATGGGATTTGACATTCAATTTTTTTCAAACGTATATCCACCGAACATTTTTCTTCGTAATAACAATACCAGTATAGAAAGTATTAATGAAGACTTAAACAAAAAATCTAAATTTTTTATTTCACAATGGCACATAACAGCACATTGCGGGCACATTACAGCACAATATGATAAAGTAATTTTGCACCACAAAAAGGATGTCTTAATAAAAATTCAATTTTTTAGGTAAATATTTTGTTTTAATGGCACATAATGACACATCTTAAGCACATTACAGCACAATTGGTTTGGTTTTAATGAAGTGATTTTGCGGAGCTAACTAAACACCATAAAAATGACCCAGTCATAAAAGTTAAATTTTTTGAAAAAAATTTTTTTTACATAGTACATAACAGCACATTTTGGCATATTTTTTTTTTTTTAAATTTCAAAATTGTCCAGTCAACTTTTTGAACAACAATTCAAGTACAAATTATTATATTAAATTCTAACATTCCTGCAAAACTGGTTTATTCAGTTTTTTTTTTATGAAAATAGTCGCAAAAAGGGTAGACCTATCGTGTGGGCCGCGGACGGCCCGCACTGCGACTATTAGAAGGGGAAGGAATTATAAAAAGGAAATGATTGTGGACACGCTTTTTAAAAAGTTGTAGGTCATAATTCTCTGGAAAAACTGATTTTGGAAGCTTATTCCATTCCGTAGCAGCCCTGTAAAAGAAGGATTCTTGATGAAGATTGGTCCTAGTAGTGTCAATCTTGAGAGTGAATGGGTGAGACTGATCAGCGTGCCGAGTTCTTCGGCCAAATGTGGCCAATGGTGGTACAAGAGTTTTTATTTCTCTGGAGCATCTGCCATGGAAATATATGTAGAGCAATGACTGGTCTGCAACTCTTCTTCTATGTTCTAGAGGGTGAAGGGTATCTGTGAGAGTTGAGCTGTTTATCAAGCGAATGGCTCTTTTCTGAATGGAATCTAGAAGACGAAGAGAATGCCTTGGTGCTGAACCCCAAATGTGCGAGCAATACTCCAGTAGAGGTCGGATTTGAGCGTTGTACGTCGTCAACAGTTGATCAGGAGTAAAAAACTTTCTGGCTTTCCACAGAAAACTTAGCTTCTAGCTTGCCGACTTTGCGATGTTAGCAACATGGTCATGCCAAGACATATTATTGGACACCGTGACTCCCAAAATCGAGATGGAGGGACTTGGTTTAAGGGTATTTCCGGACATTGTGATGGAATGATTTGAGGAATTCACTTTCTTGGAAAACGTGGCACTTTGTGCTTTTTGGGCGTTAAACTGAACAAGATTGTTGGTTCCCCACTCGACGATTGCTTTAAGATCTCTTTTGATGGAATCAACCTGTTCCTGCCTGAGTCTATTTGTATCATTCACCGAAAGTGATCGATAGGATGTGAAAGTTGAGACAAGTGTGCTATCGTTATAACATGTTATAACATAGGTATTTCTAATGGGCCATAATATTATAGTATTTCATAGGTATCCAGATAAGAAAAACAACTAGGCCCCTCTAAAATACATATACGTTTCCAAAAAGTGGGGGTGCGTTATCTTGCATAAATAGAACTTTTTTTACAGTGCTACAACGTAACGCTAAATTATAGGCATTATAGGAGTTTTTTCACCAATCATGATACCACTCCAGAATATTACAGTTTCAACTTCTAGTGTTTTGTTTTCACCTACTTTCAGAACTCGAAATCGCTGGTAGTTTAACTAAAGACCAACTCTGGTTTTATTTAAAAATATGACATTTTACAAATCTTGCGTTGTCCAGTTCTGATGATCCAAACACCAATTTAAACGTTTATATTTTTTGTCTAAAACGCTTGATTCCCTTTTGCTAAATAATTTCAAAGTGCGAAGTCTTTTTATGATAGTTTGGACCATGGGCGCTGTCAGGATTACTGTTAGTGAAGTTAGAAACTTTCGCTGCGACTAAAAAGGACATTATAATTTTTTTTTGAGAAAATACGTTGCGGCGGAATAAAATTCCAAATATACTTCTATTTTGTGATACGCATTGGACAGCAAAGTACAAAAGTATCAGCTCTACACGACAGCAACAGCTTCAACATATATTGTGACACTTTTAGTAATTGCTGCCTATTCTGCCAAACTTGAATCCGTGTGCAATCAATTACAAGAAGTTAATATGAATATAAAGGCAATACACGATCAAAAAAATTAACTTTTTTTGTTAGCCCATCTTTGTATGCCTCTTTTAAATGTCTCCAGTGGAGTCGATCTTGTTGGGCGGTTTGGATCCAGTTTTTCCCGACGTGTCTCTGGATGTCGTCCTTCCACCTCGTCTGGGGTCGCCCAACACTTCTTTTTGTTTCCCTAGGTCGCCATTGGAGGATGACCTTGGTCCACTTTACATAAATTAACTAAAGTGCTTCAATTTGTTAATGCATCTATGGAGTTTGCGGTCATTTTCGGGAAAGCTCAAACAATTTGCGAAAAACTGGATGTTAAATTTAAACGTCTTCGAATAATTGCAAAGCAAACTCAAATTAACTATCTGAAAATGTAGGAGAATTTTTCAGAATACCTATATTTATCCCATACTTTTATTATTTCTTCGCAAAAAAATTAATTTCCTTCATCACACAAGTCACTTATGGCGCTTATGCAACTTCACCCAGCAAATATGAAAAGATTAAACAAATCAGCATTTTTAGCATTCGCAAAAGAACCTTTACTTTACGGAGGTCTTCTACATAATTTTATTGCTGAGGCTACCAGATGGTACGAGACGATGAAGACAAATGAAGCAAAAAATGCGGTTTTAACGAATCTGTTCAGCAACAACAATATGTAGCATTGACGTGGAATCGCTCAACGATGGAAAACGCGAGACTTGGCATGTGCATGCTCAGTGTTCGCAGGAAAAGAGTAGAGGATACTGAATTTATTGTCAAGATGATGAACAGCAACCTAGACGCCTTAATTTTTTATTCAAACAGTAACTTAATGAAAAAAATGTAATTTTTTCCTGGCAGGGGGTGCAATTGAACCTTGCTGCCACGCCTATGGTTTGGACGAAAACCCTAACATCTGTAGCTTGAAAAAATTACCCCTGAAGGTATGGATTAAGCACAGTGCGATTTCTTCTCACAAGTCGGTCCTGAAGGTAACTTTCGATTTCTTGACTTCGTTTTTAAAGTACCCGACTCTAAAAAGCTTAAGTACGTTTTTGAAGCAACTAAGGCAACTCTTACAATTCTGCAGCTGCTCTTTGTGACAATTCCTGCTCTACCAAAGTACTTTTGTTAACACTACATAAGGCAGTTTTATAAGTATCACAGAACAACAATGTATTATTTATAATTTTACAACTAAAATACATCAACAAATTGTATTGGTGAGTATAACACATTCATTTTTTGTTTACATATTTTATTTTTTACAAATACATTTTTAAAAATACTGAAAGTTTTGTTGTGTGTAAACCTAAAATTTTACTTTACAAGATATTTAATTAGGTACTGTGAGTGTTGTCCATTTCTTTATCTAAAATGTTCTGTGAATTCGTTATTATTAATACAAGTGTTACTTTTATTCTATTTTTTGCCACTATTTATCTATTCATAAATACTCATTTTGTAGTTTTTTTAATGAATTTTGCCTTTTTTTTTGGTCTCACAAGCTTATTTTTTCAAATTGAGTCTATTTTCTTTATTAATCTTCGTTAATCTTCTAGTGACTGCAAATAGCGTATTGCTATTTATTTCTGTTAAATATAATTTAGACAGCGAAGCAGTAAAGAATGAGCATGTACCGCGCTAACAAAATATTCAACTTTTTAAAAATATATTGGGTTTTAAAGGTTCCAAAATAAAATCTTCCATTTTAGCACGCGCTCCACTGCCCCCAGATCTCCGCCGCACAACCCGCAGGCCAGGCCTCCATTATACAGTCCATTAGCGATTCTTAGCTGATTCCTGTTCATCGCTAACAGTTCTGCCGTCCTTTTATGACACGGTCCTTTGATGTATTATTTCCCGTGTTTGTTTCCTGGTATACTTTTTCAGTAATTTTTGTGTTTTTCCTAACCTCTTCTTGCAAGTTCGTCTGCTTCTTCCTTTACTGTAACTCCCTGACGTCTTAGAAGCCATATCAGTTTGACGTGATTACGGTCTACCAGCGTTCTCAGTTCTTCTTTGCAGTCAACGAGTATGGGGAAAGGAGTGGTCCGGCCCTGAGGTGCCCAATGCACAGGACTAATGCTGTCTATTACAGGATTTCGCCCGGTTTCCTGTAGGCTCCGTTAGCTACGATGCTGCCCCACCGCCATGCATCCATCAGCACGAGTCTCATAACACTTTGGATTGGAAGTCTTTTAGTCGCCTTTTTCCTGGAATCTATTTTATTTTTCCCGGGGAATCGTTTTTGTTTGTAATAATATATTTTTTTATTATTTGCTCAGGTGCTGGAGTTTAAACATTTAAAAATCACTGTATACTGGAAGATATTTGAGATGGATCAGAGAATGTATATTTTTTATTTGTTTTTGATTTGTTGCACGTTACATAACGCTATATGTGAAAGCCAAGAATTTAAATTCTGCGGTGAAAAACTGATCTATTATTTACAAATCTTGTGTAATGGATCTTACAATAATATCAGTAAGTGTTTATGTTTTAATTTTGTCATTAATATTTATAATAGATATCAAGGTGAGGCAACGATTGTTTGGAATAATTTCTTGATTATAAGATAAAAATAGTCAACAAACTGTATTTATTATGGTCACACACTGTTGGTAACATGCATGACAAAAGTTTGTCTTTTTTACAAACCGCTTAAAAAAGTAAAAATAAACAGGGTGTTTTAACAAGCAAGGTTTTGTTATTTTAAGTTTCTTAGGATTAAATGCAGATATTGCGCACCCTGTATTTTATGTTTTTGTTTTATGTTCAGGTTCCCACGAAAAGGGATATCCTGTAATGCTCATAGAACTTCGTGAGAACTCAGGGAAAAAAGGTAGGAATTGGTGTTCTTCTTAAATTTCTGGAGGTTGTATGCCTCGGGGAACACCTCACTAGGCAATGTGTTCCAAAGCCTCGCTGTTCGTTGGATGAACAAGTCTTTGAAAAAAAAGTTTTGCAGGTCTTCAAGGTGACCACCAAGTCTGAACTTGACGGGTTAATCTTAAAGAAACAGTCAAAGTACATTGTTACACAAGATATGCTTTTACTTTTACGAAATTAAATATGTGGGCGTGTTATTAGCTGGTAATAAAATGCCTGCATTTATGTTCACATTTGAAAAGAACAAAAGCAAAGCAGATAAGGCCAATAATAAAAACTCTTAATATTTACATATACAGTTCAAAAAAATAACTAAAATTATAAGGTGTTTTAAAATAAATGAATTATAGTTTAAAAAAACAAAAAGTTAATCAAATAACAGTAAAAAATAATTCTTAACATAGGAATAAAATTACTGACGAGAAAATTAATGTTACTGTTCTAAAGACGTGGGGTGCTTATATTTCGAAACGCAGAGTAAGTTTAAAAATGTCATAAAAAGCACTCTACGCTTTTAAAACAGTAATTTTATTCCTATGTTAAAAATTATGTGTTAATATTTGTTCTATCTCTCTTACTCTAATGCAAGGGATCCCTGAAGAAATTTATGAATCCTGGCGAAAGTAATCAGGATAATTGGACATTTTAATCGAATTATTGCCTTGTCGTCGGTCTTTAATAAGTGTGCAGAGTTTAAATTAAATCTGATTGCTTAAAGTAAGGCAAAATCGATGTCATAGAGTCAGTTACAAACATAGATACATACATACATACAAGATACATGTGAAACTAATATAAGCGTGTTAAAAAATACATCTTTATGCAACTCTCCTTTTTTTGCCTATATAATTTTAAAATTTTTTAAATGAAGCATAGTTTGTGAGACTATCATAATACAAATTAAGTTTTATACTATTTTCATCTACTAAGCAAGGACTTACTTCATGCAATTATTTATTTACTTTTTACAATGAATAATTTTTTAATGAATTGTAAAATTGATATTTAAAAAACGTATTTAAACAAATAAAATTTTGTTGTTGTTTTATGTATTTACCTTTTTTTTAGATATTGATTTAAAAAGAATAAAACGTCATATTGGTATAGTGGAAGAATGTTGTTTTAAAAGATGTACATTGGATATATTAAGATCATATTGTTATTGAATATTCTCCATTTCAATGAATAAAAGTGTAAATTTTTTGCACGTCTTTTAATCTTATTATTTAAAACAAATTGAAGAAATTTTTTTTTCTGTTTAAAGTTTGTACAATAATATACAATGTGTTCATTTGAAAAGGACCCACCCTAAATATTTCAGAAAGGCGACATATTAGAAATAAATGCAGTAACACTAACTTTTAACTTAAGGGGAACACTTTTAAGCGCTAATGTCATATACGTTAGATTTTTTTTTTCTATGAAAATGGTCGCAAAAAGGGTAGACCTATCGTGTGGGCCGCGGACGACCCGCACTGCGACTATTAGAAGGGGAAGGGATTATAGAAAGGAAATGATTGTGGACACGCTTTTTAAAAAGTTGTAGGTCATAGTTCTCTGGAAAAACTGATTTTGGAAGCTTATTCCATTCCGTAGCAGCCCTGTAAAAGAAGGATTCTTGATGAAGATTGGTCCTAGTAGTGTCAATCTTGAGTGTAAATGGGTGAGACTGATCAGCGTGCCGAGTTTTTCGGCCGAATGTGGCCAATGGTGGTACAAGAGTTTTTATTTCTCTGGAGCATCTGCCATGGAAATATCTGTAGAGCAATGACTGGTCTGCAACTCTTCTTTTATGTTGTAGAGGGTGAAGGGTGTCTGTGAGAGTTGAGCTGTTTATCAAGCAAATGGCCCTTTTTTGAATGGAATCTAGAAGAGAATGCCTTGGTGCTGAACCCCAAATTTGCGAGCAATACTCCAGTAGAGGTCGGATTTGAGCCTTGTACGTCGTCAACAGTTGATCAGGAGTAAAAAACTTTCTGGCTTTCCACAGAAAACCTAGCCACTGGCTTGCCGACTTTGCGATGTTAGCAATATGGTCATGCCAAGACATATTATTGGACACTGTGACTCCCAAAATCGAGATGGAGGGACTTGGTTCAAGGGTATTTCCAGACATTGTGATGGGATGATTTGAGGAATTCACTTTCTTGGAAAACGTGGCACTTTGTGTTTTTTGGGCGTTAAACTGAACAAGATTGTTGGTTCCCCACTCGAAGATTGCTTTAAGATCTCTATTGATGGAATCAACCTGTTACTTTTACTCACTTCCTTAAATTTTTTTAAATGGCATTATAGGGATCAAGTAATACCTTATGTGAAAGGTCTGAAAAATCTCTATTTAATCATATTGTTTTGCCTTTGATACCAGCCTTCCATTTTTATTTAATGGTTGTTTAAAATAGGCTCTCTTTAAACCTTTTATATGCCCCCGTATTATGTTGACAATTCGAAAAGTCATAATGATAATTAAAATAATTTAATTCAGTCTTGTGGAATTTATTAGTAAATTGTCGATCTTTAATATGTATATTGCTGGTGTTGTCAATTAATAAAAATGGTTTAAACATTAATATTTTCAGTAAAAAAAAAAACCTAAGAGGACGAAAAATGTAACAAAAGTGCTAGAAAAACAGCACAAATTTCACCCGATAAGATACACCTATTAAATTGGGTTCCAAAAAAGGACCGAAAGGCATCGCATGTTCTATGACAATATCTTTAAAATAATAATTAGCATTGATGGATTTGGTACAGACAGGAACTAATTATGTGCAAGCGTCAAAGCATACTTTTTTTTAGTCATATCTTCATTACTGAAGAGTTGTGACATCATGTCTATGAGCATTGATGGGTCGATTGTCTCCACTGCTGTCGGTCTTCCGCTACTCTTAAATTTGTCTGCAAGGTTTGCCCTGTAATTTTTTAAATTTGGTATATCCATCGTAATGAAGAACTTTCTTTTAACTTTTTACCTTTCACTTTGCCCTGCACGATAAGTCTTTCTAGATTGTCTTGATCTCATCTGGTGATGTGTCCGAAGTAACCCAGAATGCGACGTCGCAACTGGTGAATAATCGATCAGTGATTCTTGATTCGCTTAATACTGACACATTGGTCTGGTGTGAAGTCCAGGGTATGCGAAGCATTCTCCGCCAGCACCACATTTCAAATGCATCTATTCGTTGCCTGTCGCTCGACTTTATTGTCCAGGATTCGGAACCATATGAAAATATCAAAAACACTAAGGTGTTTACCAGGGCTTTTTTAGTGTTTTTAGTTATGTATCCGTCTTTTCATATCTTGGATAAGTTTGACATTGCTGTCCTCGCTAATACTATCCGTCTTCTTATTTCTGTTTCACACACTGTATGATGTTAGTCCTATCAATGACCATTAGCTTGGTCTTGTCTAAATTTATTTCGAGGCTTTTATTCTCGACCTGATCAAAAAGTGAAACCATCTCATCTTCATCTCTTGTTATTAGGGTAGTGTTGTCAAAGCATATACCACCCCAAAACATAACAGAGCCGCCACCGAATGGAATCCTTGCAGAGATATTAAAAGGAGCAAACCCCTTTTGGTCTTCGTCAGACTCGTTTACAACCATTCGAATGTTTTAGGCTAAACCTAGTTTCATTTGTGAATACAAATTTTCCCAATTATCTACATGCGAATTTTAAAAATTTTAAGCAAAACGTAACCTGGAAACTCTGTTCTCTTTAGTACGCAATCCAGCTGCATTTAACGGTCTTCAAACTGTTCTAGAAGTAATTGTGATATTACGGACAGCTTCAAGTTCGTTTTAGATCACAAAACTAGTGACAGTCCTGTTTTTTAAAACGAGTTGACCAATAAAACATTTATCTCGGTCGTAAGTTTATCGTTTTCACCCTTGCCCTGTCATAAAATAATTTCATGATGATATGAATGATAGCTGTCATTAACAACACGACAAAATAGGCATAGTTTACTATTTAAAGACTCGATAAAATTTAAAAACGGACAAAAAAAAAATTAATTAATTTTTTGGAATTTGAAATTTCAATATTGTGGCGTTAATTTTGTACTGGAATTTATATTGTATTTTTAACTCACAGTCTATGTCACTGTAATTATTATATTTTTACTCTATCACATTAAAAGCCAAAAAAACATTTTAAAAATCATTATTTGTTATTGCTCTATATTTTACCGTTTTCAAACACTTAAGGATATTTGTTAGTATTTTGATTTAAGTTCAAAGTAAATCACCTAAATTTTTTACTAAAACGAACCAACATTTAAACTACGAACAGATACTGAAAGCCATTGGCAAGCTGCAAAGTGGCTCTAAATACCCCAATGTAGCACGAGCATTTGTCACATTTTAAAATTTTATTTTCTGCCTGAATGGCCGATATGTACAAACTGGAGTTGTATCTGAAAGACGTACAAAACGCATGAGATTTACAACCTATAGTAAAAATCTTTTTTGCAGAATAAACCCTACGGTAACGACACTCGAGTTACAAATACAGCTGTTGCAAACACATGAAATCCAAGTTTCTTCATGGACTATTTTAAATCGTTGGCACGAAGCTTACTTAACATGTCAGTCATAAACGGGACGCAAATGTGCTGTTGTTTAACTTGGGCTAAGGAACACCAGTCAAGTCAAAAATATATCCCATTTCCTTTTCATACGAATTAAAATTTGTTAAACATCCTTATCTAAGACGTTTAAGAGTGTGGATTGTACCTGGCAATAAAGCACGATTGCAAAATGTACAGAAGGATCATTCTTATAGAGGTGGCACACTAATGGTTTGGGGCGAAATCAGCATTAATTTTTAAAATGCCAGAAGTGGGCACGTTGATTTAATGATTTGCTCAATTGTACTTTCTTGATTATAATTAATTAAAGCTTTGCGGAGAGCATTGAAAGCTATACCCCAACAAGACCTAGTTTACTCTATTTTATCCATACAAGACGATGTTTTTCCAAATCTGCCCTTTATTTAAGAAAATTTGGATTTTTTTTAAATTGTCTGTTTTTGGCAAGTATCGAGTTGTTTAATTGCCGGCTTTATGGTACAGTGCAACAACTAATTGCGGCCCTTTTTGACACGGCCGGATATAAAGCTAGTAATAGTATATTACACACCTAGGGCAGTAAGGTAAGAAGTGTTTTAGAGCACATGTTTTGTGACCGAAGTGAATCCGAGGTCATCATCCATGTGTTCTGAGACATTTCTTACTTTAGTACCCGTGGTGTGTATACTATTTTTCTTCTTACTGTAGGCGGAAAGCGGCAACTTTATTATGCGTAGCGGGCCGAAAGTGACGCTTTCTACACAGTAGGGAGAAAAGAAAAAATTTCTGTACTTAGCTTATGAAATTCATTGTTTTAAAGGAAAGAAGTAAGCATTACTACATGATGGGTTGATTAGAAAAAGGAATTTAACAAATCGTTAGTAAAATAAACATGTTCAATTCCGAGTTCGTAACGGTTACATTTCTGTTAATCCCATTTTCAAAAAAAGATTTATGTGAAATATTCCAATGATATTCTGATCGTTTCGAAAAAACGCGTGGGATTCGGTTGAAAAAAGCATCTGCTGTATAATTTTGTTTATTTTTTGCAACAAACAGAATATTTAAATTAAACTCATTACGGAAAACTTGTACTAACCGTAAACGTAAAAGTGAATTTTTTTAAAGGGGTTAACAAAAAAAAAATCAAATAAATGTTTATAGTATATTGTTTATCATTTAATTTGGTTGAAAAAATTATAGAAATTTAGAATCTATCGACATGGATGATCAGCGCCACAATAAGTTCTGTACACAGGTCAAGACTGAGTGCTTATTCAGAGTGTTTTTACTAATGGGTACTATATAGCACCTGCATACTGTAGTATTTGTTTTTACAGTTTCAGAAAGTTTTATTTATAACTCACATTAAATAAAATTTTCATTAATAACCAATAGGTATGTTAAAAATTAACATACAGTCACGCCATTTTTCCGTAGTGGTAGCAGAGACCACTTTTTTACACTTGTACGCTCGTCGTTTGTTGGTACCCTTGACCTGGTCTTTTTAAAAACAATTTAGATCTTATAGAGATACGTTTGCCTAGGTCGATCCTCTTCACGTGTCAAACCATTTAAGCATTATTTTATTTATTTTTGTTGCTACATATTTCACACCACAGCTTTCCCATATCACTTTATTCATAAGAGTCACTCTGCTATACTTTTCAAACTACTCATCTCCGCAGCATTAATCTTACTATCTTTTGCCAAACCAAAAATTCACTACAACGTTCTGGCTGCTTGTAAAGTTAAGCAGGTCTCCATTTATTTGTTTTTATGCCAACACCCTTCGCTTTTTTTCCTCTCTTGTAAACTTTAAACCCGAGTATACAAACTCATTTACTTTCATCCCTTTTGTTTAAGAACATTATGCATAATATTAACCATTGCCTAAAATTATGCTAATATGACCTTATTTATCAGCGTATATATATTGTGGTACCCCTACACGGTCAATCATTAATGACAGTCTGACTGATCAATCAGACTGTCAATCCTAGCTTCAATCTTGAAGCCCCTACACGTATCATTCATACTGACAGTCTGATTGAAGTAATTTTAGCTCAGTTGACATTAAAACACCAAACAGAGCGGAATGTCTCTCAAAGAAAAGGCTTGTTTGGCCATTATACTTGCATTGGGCACCAGAAAACCTATGAAACGGAGAGTGTGGATGAAGGAATGGTTAACAAAACGTAACCAGTACAGCCATTTAAGATTGCTTCGTGAGATATCAGCAAGCAGTGCTGACGATTATAAAAACTACTATCGTATGGATGAAAATCTTTTTGTCCTTCACTGTGGCATTTGGCTTCATTTCTTGGAATATAACAAGAAGTTTTTCCAATGCCATATTCTTCTTGTACTTATTGGAATAACTCGGATGTGCTTTGTTCCATAGTTCCGGGAAAGATTCATAAACTTCAATGAATCTTTGCAGGCAATCGCGATCACCGGCACTTGTTGGTAACTCGCCGAAAGCATTGGTTTCACAGCGCTCGTTCTCCATGATAGCATTAACAAGACTGAAGAAAAGAAGACGGAATCCCTAGACCATCAGTCAGATTGACAGTCTCCCCTCCACTTACCGTGATTGAAGTTTGGATTTCAAAATATTTGGAAATCCGTCAGTCCAATCATCATTCCATCAGTCTTGACCCTACACCATCAATCGGATTGTCATTCTTCGCTGTGAATGACAATCCGATTGATCGTATAGGGGTACCGTATATTGACGATCAAATCATTCATTCCCTAGTGCGCCAAAAATGCGCGCCACTGCAATGAGACAACAGTAATCTGCATCATAAAATGTGCCTATTTAAAGCAATGAAAATAGGCGCTGATAGTGTAATCCCAAATTTATGCGAATTAAACACGAAAAATAAATTTTCAAAGAGCATGTACAAAAATCCGCATCAATTTCTATTTAACACCCTGTTTGTGTTTATCGTACTAATTTACATTATGCGGTTGAACGAAACGATCATTGATACACAATTTGTATTTTTTTTGTTTGTTTAATACGTAAAAATGAATTACCATGACCAATTCGAAAGAGTGAGACGATAACATCTACAAGACACGACGATTACCGAAGAACCCTACTTGACGGTTACAAAGAAAGAGTAATAGAAGTGTTGTACCCAAATAACCGATTTCAAATTTTTCTAAATTTATTCATAGGGTTTAATTTTGGATTTGGAGAAGCAAATTATTTCGTAAATGACTCCCAGATGACCTTGCAGACCAGTGTTATCGTTAAATTTACTGTAATAAATAAAAAAAAAAATTTTAAAAGATGTTGTTACATAATTGTTTATCGAAATTTTATTATAATTTATTTTGGAATTACCCATTCGTAATTCAATAAAATAACTGCAAACGTTGTAGGGAAGATTAGAGCAAGAGCAGCTGGTTTAAATTTCTGCTAATAATTTAGGATTGCTTTGGTATATTTAAAAAAAATAAAACTGTGTTGTATAATTGCTCTAACCAGCTTTTTTATTTGTTTAATAATTTGTTCCTTATTTTATTATTAAATTAGTAATGGACACGTAGAAAGGATGGATCAAGGAAGATTGACGAAACTAATTTATAAGGCGAGTGTGAATGGATAAGTCGGTAGAGGTCGGCTTCGGCGAACATATTTCGATCAGATCAACATTGTTTTAAAGAAAGGCCAGAATCAAGAGTACCAACAACCGGGCATGTATGAGAGCACTGACAAAAGTAGAGAAAGCAAAAGATGTGTGTAAGAAACGTAAATAATATATGTATGTATGTAAATTAGTAATAATGTTTAATGTATTTTTCCATTAAATTTGGAAAGGTATTACCGTAGGTTATAAAACAATCCATAACTGTAACGTCATCAAAAGCATTTAAATAAATTAAAATGGCAAATTTGAATAATAAAATATTGGATTAGATTTTTTATTGGTGAAATTATTTTCTTAATTTTTCCCAAGTGCGCAATGGCTTATTTTCATTTTTTGTGTTGATGCAAAAAATAAATTTATTTCTGCTAAATTCCAGAAATCAAGGATTTTACGGTTGTAGGTATTTTTAATTTAATAAATAAACATTTACAATTTTTATTCTACCCTTTTGTAAGACCTGCAGAATGTACAATGTGATAAATATTTAAAAGAAAACGAAGACATAACTTTATGAGTAATAATGTGTCAAAAAAGGCACGACGTTCACTGGAACAGAACCGGTTTTTGGAATTACTACAAGTGCCGCCAAAACAATTATTTTGGACTGGGCGAAGAAGAAAATACTCACGTACTGGTCCGATATACCAAGGTTGACTTACTCGAAGGAGTTCTTACCTAAACCCTCGAGAAAACGAACTAAGCAGATCCTAGAATATAGCAGAAATGACCTGCGAATTCTAACGGGACTGCTTACAGGACACTGTCGTCCAAGATACCACCTCCGAAAGATGGGTCTGAATCAACAACTGTCGGTTTTGCTGCGTGGTAGACGAAACTGCTGAACTTATACTATGTTCATGTCCCGACCTGGGAAGAATAAGGTTCAACATATTTGGTTATACCAACCTACCGATTTCAAGAAAATCTCACCGCATACAACCAGTAACTTCGTAAGAAGGGCTGGATTGTGCGGTAAACTGTAACCTCTAGGGGTGAGCCACAATAGACCTACTAAGGGTCGCGGTGGATGGCCGACCTACGCCCCACTCACATGATACCTAACCTAACCTAATTAAGTTTGGCAGAAGAAGCATGAAGGTAAGATCAATGCTGCAAATAAAAATAATTTGAGAATATAGCTGGTTAAAATCTGATAAATAAAGTGAGGGATAGTGCGTAAGGGGAACGGTGTGGTGTGAAAGAAGATGTAGTTACAAAGATAGAAAATAAAATGCTGAGATGGTTTGGAAACGTAAAAAGAATGGATGCACGAAGATTGATGAAACAGATGTATAAGACGAGTGTGAGTGAGCAAACTGGTAGAGGCGAAAATATTTTGATAAGATCGAAATTGTTGTGAAGAAAGGACATGTCAAAGGTACCAGCAACCGCCGAGCGTGTATGAAAACGCTGATAAAATTAGAAGAAGTAAAAGACGTGTTCTAGAGCTGTAGCAAGTGAAAAGAAATGGTTTCTGCCTATTACTACGGGAAAAAGGCGTGACTGTGTGTATGTATGTATTGAATGATTACGGAATCAATAGAAGTAAAAAAGTTTTTTACAATTTTGCCCAGTGCGGGCATATTTAGTAATCACAATCTAAAGAGTTTTACCTGTGAAAATATGGTTTTCGTTTTTAAAGTTTAAAGTTTACTACATTAAAAAGTTAATAACATTGTAGATGTTTTCGTATTTTTATTGCTTTTTACAAGCTTTTATTATCCATAAAAATCTCCAGTCGATTCGACACGTATTATAAAAGGTTTTATGCAAAATATAATGAAAAATTTGTTTTTTGTGTATACAATCCCGCAAAGAATAAAATTGAGCATGTGGATTAACTGTCACCTAAAAATTTTTGTTATGTTCATTGTTATCTTTTAAATGACCTTTATAATGATAAACATTTTTTAATTTTGTATAAAAGCGTGTTTGCAAATAGAGACAGCACATGTTTAAGTATTCGCCGCTTATGCAAGTAAGTTTAATAATAAATCCAATAACATGCTTCAATTTATTTCTCAATTTTAATGCACTACTTACAATATTATCTTTTACTTTTATTACACGACTTAATCATTCGATAATTATTTTGCCTTTTGCATACCTTCTACTAAGAATATATAAAATTTTACTCGTTGAATTTTAGAAGTACCTACTCACAACCAAACTTATACTATGTAGTTATGTTCACCCTACATAAGGCACTTTTTTAAATGTCGCACATTATCAATTTATCACTTACAATTTTACACCTTTAAAAATTATATTTTTTACAATTTTTTTTAAAAACACTAGGCTGTGTTACTTAAAATATTACAAGACGAGATATTTACAAACTGTGAGTGTGATCTTTTCTGTTGATTCGTTATAAATAAAAGTGTTCTGGTTTTCCTAATTTTGTTCACTATTCTGCTTTTTATAAATACTTTTGTAGTCGAGCTTTTACTAATGAATTTTGTAATTTTTTTTATATTTGGGAGTTTATTTTTCCAATATAAGTAAATTTCATTTTATGTGTAGCCCTACTATAGAGTTAGTAGTTTATTTGAAGAGATTTATTCCTAGTCTATTTTATTTTTTAATCTCTGTAAGTCTTCTAGTGACAGCAATTAGTATATCGCTTATTCTTCTTCTCCTTTTTTTAATTTAGGCGGATCGCCTGTTTCTTTTCATCGTCCCTCTGCCTATTGCATTGCTAAGTTGTCGCTCCATCGTTTTCGGGGTCGTCCTAAACTCCTGCGACCCATTGGTGATTTGTCGCGTGCTGTTCTGACTATTCTTTCGTTGTCCATTCTACTAATTAGCTCATCCCACCCCCTTTTTCTGCTGAGAACCCACTCATTGATGTTTTCTACCTTGCATGTCCTTCTTATATTCTCGCTTCTGTCTCTGTCCAAGATCGTCTTTCCAGTTATTCTACGAAGTACTCTCATTTCGGTTGTATCTAGAAGTTGTTTAGTACACGCTGTGTCTGGTCGAGTTTCTGCCGTGTATGTCATAGTTAGTCTTACTATTGCCTTGTAAATTATTGATTTGGTTTCTATTTTAATGTTTTTATTTCACCATATTGTGTCATTTAGGCATCCTGCTATTCTTGTTGCCTTTGTTGTCTGTTCTTTCACCTCCGTCTCAACATCACCATAGCCTCATTTTATGTTGGATAACTTTGCCTTCAACTTCCAGTTTGCAGCTTAATAGCGTTTTTGATGTCGTCATGCATTTAGTTTTCTGGGCCGATATTACCATATTAAGTGATTTGGCAGTGCAGTTAAATCTATGTAGTAGTCGCTGCAGATCGTCTACATATTCAGCAACTAGTACTGCGTCATCGGCATAGCATATAACAGTAATTTTACGGTCATCCATTCTGTATCCTTTCAGTAAACGTACTTTGCTTATTACTTCGTTCATAATGATGTTGAAGAGCAGAGGGCTCAGGGAATCCCATTGTCGAATACTTTGGCCCACAGCTATTGGTTCGGTCGTGGTCCTATTTATTTTTGCTTAAATCTGATTTGCTTTGTATATATTTTCCATGGTTTTGATGAGATTATGTGGGATTTTCCTGTTGTAAAGAAGGTGTATAACGTCTCTCCACCGCACAAGATCGAACGCTTTTTCCAAATCAATAAAGCACATGTATGCTGGTCTGTTGTATTAAATTGAATTTTCCGTTATCCGTCTTATGACAAAAACCGCATCTGTGCATGATCTGCCCGATCTGATTCCTTGCTGTTCATCTGCTAAGAGTGTTAGGTTATTAATTTTGTTTGCTATAACTTTTGTTGTTAATTTCAGTGCAGTGCTTAAGAGATTTATGCCTCGATAGTTTGAAGGCAATTTCTTATCCCCTTTTTTAAACATAAGGATAGTGATGCTAGTTCGCCATTCGTCGGGTATCCTATGTTAGTAGAGAATTTTTCGAATAAGAAACGTTAGCTGCTGTATGAGACTTTGACTACCATATTTAAGTAATATTGCTTATTATTTCTTTTTAATATTATTTAGAGAGTGGTCAATTTTTTTGAACATAAACGAAATATTCAATTTCTTAAAAATAAATGGTTCCAGTCAAATCTTTCATTTTTAAAAATTAAAAAAAAAAAGTTTTCAGTACTTCTACATTATCCAATATTTTGGTTTGTTTATTCTTGTTTCTAATATTTTTTTTTGTTTACTTAGGTGCTTCAGTTTAAAACCTAAAATATCTCTGTATACTGATAGGCATTTATTATGGATCAAAAAATGTATATTTTTTACGTGTTTTTAATTGTTTGTACGTTACATAACGCTATATGTCAAAATACAGAATATAAAACATACTGTGGTAGCGACTTAAATAATGCTATAAATAAGGCGTGTAATGGCGTTTTCAATTCTTTAGGTAAGTGAAATCTATCGTTATCAATATTTTTTGTAATAGGGTCAACGGTTGCATGTTGTAAGTTCTTGCCTTATAAATAAAAATAGCTAGATACCTTTATTACACAAACTGTTTTGATAAAGGTAGGTTTTCCTTAAAACAAGCCAGATTTTGTCATTTTAAGTTTCGAAGGTTTAAAGGCAGGTATTGTATATCCTGTATTTCATCTGTTTATTTTTACGTAAGAGATGCTTTTATTTATGCTTCTACTTATACGAAACCAAATATGACGGTTTCTTTGCTTAATTGGGTCAGTTATCTACCGGTAATGACACGCCTGCATTGTTTTTTAGAATCAAGATCCTCGATATCTCAAAAACGACAATAACTACGCATAAATTATGAAAACCTTTTATGCATACATATAGAATTTAAAAAACCATTTAGGCTACAACTTTATGCCTTTTTGGAACGCCTTATATAATTTCAAATAATTTTAAATGAAGCATCGTTTGTGACCATATCATAATATGGCAAATAAAGTTTTTTGACCAGGCAAAAACTTACCCTGCACAATTGAAAATTTTCTTATAAATTATAAAATTAGTAAATAAATGTTAAATAGCGGTTTTAACAATTTAAATTTTGTTGTCTTGTCATGTATTATTAACTTTATTTTTTAGGTATGTATGAAGGTGTTAATGAGAAAAGAGTAAAACGCCGTGTTAGTGCAGTGGACGAATGTTGTAAAAAACCTTGTACAGAAGAGACACTAAAAACATATTGTGGATAAATATTTTCCATTCTAATGCTTAGAGGGCGCCACTCTTGCACGTCTTTTAATCTTATTATTTTATAAAACAAAATGTTTAACTAAACTTAGTTCATAAAACTTATAAAATTTTGAAATGTCTTTTAATTCGTGGATACAGTAAGAAAACATTATTGTTACTGAATATTCTTCATTGTAATGCTTAAAGTTAAGCTTATCTCTCGTGTGTCCTTTAAACCTTATACACATGGTAATAATCTAAGGATCTTAATTTATGTTCATTTATAATTTAGTTGGTTTATTAAATAGGTTCATTGCACTATAGCTCACTGCAATATGGCAACAGCGCATCCCCACGAGCAAAAACTAGCAGTGTATAATTTATGCATCGATACAATTGAGCTTAAAATGTCTTATACAAATGTTGCAGGTTTACGAGATCCACAGGGTATTTAAAGTTGGAATTTTAATTTGAAATTTCTTAATAATTTTGTGATTTTAAGCAGCATCATTTTGAAAATTGGCAACTTTATGTTTTCTGGCATGAAAATTACGAATTTTATGCTAAATTTAGCACTATTTATACAGGGCGTTAGTTACACCCTGTTACTTAGGTAAATTACAACATATCTTTTTTGCCTAATGAGTTATGGCTAAAATGACTAACAAATCTAAAAGGCAGTTCAATTTTGAATAAAAAAGGTACTCCTGTTTATTTCATGTAACTCTATCAGTTTTTAAAGTGTTTGCATTTTAAACATTGGGGAGAAATCAGTATCGTTGTAGGACCGATCTCGTTTTGCTGTTTTTTTTTAAATGGTTACATCGACCACACATTGATGCAGTATTGGCTGGCTTTTTTCTTGATGATCATTATTTGAGGCTTAATGCGATTACGGTAAGGGCTGAACAGCATATTAGACAGGTGCTCCGACTTTTAATTACTCTGAATCAACAGCGCATATCTTACGCTAATACAGTGAAATATCTTGTCATGATATTTGATAAAATATTATCTTGTTTCCTTTTTGAACTTGTATTTTGTTTTGGAAAAAGGTTAGTTTTAGTTTTTAAGACTTGAAAGTATCAAAAAAATTCCCAAATCGGTTGTTTGCTTTAAAACCTTAAGTTATGTTTATGTTATGCCATATTTACCACCAAACAAATAAAGGAAAAGGCAATAGAATATAATACACCGGCATTCATCTGTTTCATCGACCTAACTAAAGCATTTGACAAGGTCAAACTAGGCGATGTCATCAATATCCTAACCGAAAAAGAAACACCAGCCAACATATTAAAGGTAATCTGAAACCTCAACACCGCCAACTCCACTCAAGTTAAATCAGGGCAACATATTCTAACAGCAGGAGGAATCAGACAGGGAGACAGCCTCAGCCCACTCTTATTTAACCTTCTTATGGACAAAATTATAGAAGAAGTAGCGAACTTAAATATGGGATACAGAATGAGTAACAAACGTATCAGCATGGTATGCTATGCCGACGACGCAGCAATTTTCGCAGAAAACGAGAACGACCTACAAAGACAGCTATTCATGTTCCACCAAGTGTGCCGACAGCTTAATATGACCATATCGGTCGAGAAAACAAAAAGCATGACAATCACCAGGGAACCACTCAGATGCAAGCTCGTAATTGAAGATAAGCCCATAGAACAGGTAATGCAATTTAAGTACCTCGGGATGAATATGTCTAGCGGCCACGACCCAACAAAAGATCTAAAGGACAAAGTCAATAAAGCATCAGCAACATCAGGCTGCCTAAGAGAGATTGTCTGGACCAACGGGTACATGCGGAAGGACAGTAAGATTAAAATATACAAAACATGCGTAAGACCCATAATGACGTACGCGATAGAAACAAGAGAAGACACGAACAAAACAAAGAGCATGCTGCGCGTAGCCGAGATGAGGGTGCTGAGAACAATAGCTGGCAAAACCAGAAGAGACCACGTAAGAAACACTGATATAAGAGAACAATGCGGCGTACAGGATATCGTAAGATGGGGAAGGCAGAAAAGAAGGCAATGGTATAACCACGTCAAGAGGATGGACGAAGATAGATTACCCCGCATAGCTCTCGAGGGAATACCAGTAGGAAGCCGACCGCCCGGTAGACCACCGAAGAGATGGAGAGACAGCTGGCAGTCCACATCTCAAGAATTAATAAAACGGCAAGCCCAGAATTAACAGATCATATGATCTCAACCAAGTACAAGAAGAAGAAGTTATGTTTTGAGTTGCTGTCAGCGAGGAATTTTCATCTGTAAATAATTGTCATAAAAGAGCAAAATTATACTTTGGAGACGTTTGCTTTAAAGCGGTACATACGCGTATACAAATCAAGCGTCGGAAGTAATCTCGCAAGAAAATCAGGACAAATCGGTGAATGTTAAGTCTAAAATATCGCGGAGGAGTGCGTCGGGCCATAACTCATTATTACGCCCCGTCCCAGAATTTATATCGTGTCTGAGACAGACGCCGGCACACTTTACATGTTAAATGAAAGCCGTAGAACGATATTAGGTCCACCTGAATGGAATGAATTATGCTGCAAGTTATATTCTCGGGGAATTGTATGCAGCGTCCGACGACATCTTATTGAAAATCCCAACGAAAAACTTTTTCCGACAAAAAAAAAAGAATAACAATAAATTTTAAATAATAAAGTATTGTAATTTCACATTAAATTGATCAAAAAATTCTTTTCCATGAACCAATTTCAATTTTTATTTTGACGATTTGTGATTTGTTTTTTTTCCCAATGTATAAAGAACTGGATATTGAGAACTGGATACTGAAAACTGGTAACTGAAAGCTGAAAATTAAGAACTGAGAACTGGTTACTGGGTACTTAGAACTGGCCAAAGTGTCTCAAAGTTGCACAAATTATAATGATTTATAAAGTGGGTAAAAAATAAACGGAAGTTTCCTTTTATCGTCCAAAATGATTACTTCCAATTTTTTAAAAATTGTTTAAACGACCGATATAACATAGGATAAAGTGGGAATTATTTCAGAACCGTGATGCACTGCATTGTGAAAGATGTACCATGGTACATAAGGGTCGCGGGGGAGGGGCGACCATGCCCCTCTCACATTATACCTAACCTAACCTAACCATGGTACATTGAGGATCATCATTGGCACTATTAACTGCAAGATTTGTATGATTTTCATATTGACATTGGTCGCTGTCCCCATAGCTCTATCCCATATGTACATTTAGGTTTTAATACGGCTTTATATGTATGTCAGTAGTTTATTTGTGTTGTTAATTGTGAATTCCTAACTATTAACCAATAAATATTTCGTAATTTGTGTCCTTATTGTATTCTTTTGGAAAATATATGTTTTAAGTAAGGAATTTGCATTAATAAAGTTAACTACATCATCTGACGCAAGTACAGATAATGCCTGTGATCAGATTAAACAGGCAATAGTAAGAGTGGAACAAGAGAAAGTAGGATATGTTAACCCAAAAACTAGTAAAGAATAGATGACAGAAAACGTTTTGCTAATGATGGACGATAGGAGAATACATAACCATAAAAACATCGAAAGATATAAAAAAAATAAACAAAGAAATAAGAAAGAAGATCCGAATGACAAAAAAAGAATAGTTGAAAGCAAGATGCAGAGAGATTAAAGTGCTGCAGAATAAACATGACAGCTACGGAGTTTATGAGAAAATAAAGGAGTTGACGCATTTCAACAAAAATCAATCCGCATTAGTTATAATAAATGAAAATAATCGGATGATAACGGAAGAACAGGAAATGCTAAAATGGCTAACATATATACAGACGACATTCGCCACCAACATACGACAGAAATAATGAATGTGATCAGGCTCCAAAAATTTTAAAAATAGAGATAGTGAAGGCACTTAAACTTGGTAAAAACGGAAAAGCAACGGGCCCAGACGAAATCCATATAGAAACCCTGAAATTACTATAAGAAGAGAACTTAGTTCCATTGCTTTAGTTACTACAAAGGGTCCATGAAACAAGTAATGACTGGTTACCTCCATATTTATTCCCCTCCCTAAGAAATCAAATCCCAAAAAGTGTGATGACTTTAGATTGATAAGATGAGTCAAGTGCTAAAGATCCTACTTAAAATAATACAGGCTAGAATTTACCACAAATGTGAAATCGGTCACAGCGACACTCAATTTGGATTTCGTGAAGGCCTAGAAACAAGGGAAGCACTAGCCAGTTTGTCAATACTCTTCCAGAAATGTCAAGACATAAGAAAAGATGTCTATTCCTGTTTCATGGATTATAACAAAGCTTTCTATCGTGTAAATCATACTGTCCTTCCGTCATTACTACAGGTAACTCTTTAATATGTACTCCGAACACATATTTGACCTAGCAATGGGCGACAACGAGGATGGAATAAAAATTAACGGAAGAACAATAAATAACTTACGTTATGCAGATGATACAGTTATTGCGGACAATCTTGAAAGCCTGCAACGACTGATTAACAAAGTTGTGGAAGTAGGAGATCAGCTAGATATGAAAATTAATGTAAGAAAACAAAAGTAATGGCCATAACAAGACTGCCAAACCCGCAAGTGAATATAAACATATACGGTACACCAATAGAGAAAGTTAAAAAATTTAAATACCTTGGCAGCTACATAACAACAAACGTACTTAACAATGGCTTCACTTCATCAAATCCCGCACGCGGTCATTTTAACTCGACCCCAATAACCAAAATATCCACCAAAAAGGCACGACAGAATGGTCAAGTTAAAAATTAAATGGTTTTTCTTCAAAATCCAATTAAGATGGCCCAAATACAGCCAGATATGAAGGAAAAACCCGTAGAAGTTCTGCTCACGTGTTAATATCAAATCGTTCCAAAAACTCTCACCCGACCTCCACAACTGACACCAAGCGACTGATCACCACTGCTCACTCCCAGGCCGGATATCAGAAAATGACACGGGACACGCGTCAGCCAACCTTTGCAAAAATATGTTCCCAACTCGTAATCGCTCTCGTCCGTGTTGATAGCCAGCCCATCCACACAGAGAAGTAAACCAAACAATAATATAGCTGACAACACACGACAATTGAGTCCAAAAATCAAGGCGAAATCTAATACAAAGACTCCCACTCCAACTAACAAAATGTCACAGCCATTAATAATTAAATCCTATCCCTACTAGGTATGCAACACTATATACAACGAACAAAATACGGTATGCAAAACTAATTACGAACACCAGACTATCAGAGACACAATTAATAATGAAACGGTAGATGGGAAAAAATAGGCACGTGCCAACTTACAAATATGATACCGTTTCGTAAAGGCATGCGTTCATTCAGTTCACTTGTAGGAAGCGGAAATATGGAAACTAAAGGTGAACACCATGAACAGACTCGAAGCTTTTGAAATGTGAATCTTCCGCAGACTATTAAAAATACCATGGACTTAACATGTAGCTAATAACGAAGTACTTAGACGTATGGAAAGGGAAAGGGAACTACTTACTACAATAAAGCAAAGAAATACCGCTTATCTAGGTCACATTTACCGTAATAACAAGTACAATATCCTGAAATTAATAATCGAAGGTAAAATTTAAGAAAAACGTAGACCTGGCCGCTAACAACATTCAAGGCTAAAAAATATACGCGCTTGGACTGGTATGAACACATCAGCTTTGATTCGTGCAGCCCAGGATCGCAATAAGTATGCTGAAATTGTTGCCGACCTTCGTTGATTGGAGATGACACCTGAAGAAGAAAAAGAAGATGATTTTTCCCTGTCAGTCTTTTATTTAAGTGGATTCCTAAGTACATTACATCTTTTTCTGGTATTTGTTTTTTATTAAGACATACAGGTGAACAAGTTCCTTTACGGGTCGTAAATGTTATATGCACACATTTTGACTTATTTGGTTTCATTCTCCAATTCTTTAACCATTTTTCAACTCGATCTATGTCATTTTGCAAAAGTTTTGATGCGGTGGTTGGATTTGTGTATAAGCATAGGATTGGCATGTCATCAGCAAATGTAGCTGTTCTTGTGCCGGATATTGTTAGTAGGTCAGCATACTATGTACATGCCGTGCCTGGGAAGAATAAGGTTCAACATATTTGGTTATACCAACCTAGAACCTACCGATTTCAGGAAAATCTTACCCCATACAACCATGAACTTCGTAAGAAGGGCTGGATTGTTTCCATGATACCTAACCTGGTATAAAGCAGTATAAAGCTGGTTTCTCTTTAAAGTCAATTAATCTTTTGCCTTTTACTAGAAAAATTTAAAGAAAAAACGATGCGGTTTCCTAGCAGTCTTTCGTCTGAAGACTTTCTCCAACGTTTGAGATTAATAAAAAAACTCATGTAAAGGTGTGTAAAGACACAGGTATTGAAAGAAAGTACTATTTTAAAATTAAAGTAGCTTCGTATAGTACCAGTCCAGGTACATGATTTTCAGACCTCGTATTTTTATTGTTTGTGTACAGACAGACTTAAGTTTTTAAATCACGAAAAATAATGTAATACACAGTTTTAAATCACGAAAAATAATGTAATACAAAGTTTGCTTACAAAGATTTAATCCGAATAATCTAAATGCATCTTTATCGTATAAATAATTTAGATGCAGATAATTGCGGAACAGTTTAAAGTTTGTTGGCGAATATTTTATCAAAGTCGATCGAGGTTTATTAAAACAATTAAGCAAATTAAGAACATCACCGAAGATATTACCGTCTCAGACAGACCAATAGTGACAAAACTTCATTGTCTTGTCAATCAGTTTAGTTTGGAGCTTAATTAAATCGGGGGCAGGTACGGTTAATTGGATATTTCTCTACACATTAAATTGGATCGGTTCGATATCGTGCGTGACGATGATTTAAAAAAAAATTTTAGATGCAATAATTAAACGAAATTTTATTTATTTGGCATCAAAGATGCAACATTAATTTAGGCATCATCAGCTAGATTATATTTTAATGAGAGCTTTTTTATAAGTATGCATTTCGACATGATGGGGTCGTTTCTGCCAACCCTGTGGTCTTTCTTCGGTACCAGTTGTTTTACCAAGTTCCAGAGGCTGTTGGAGATCATTTGAGAAGAAGTTGCAGACGAAGTTTACGAGAGACGAATATTATGAATGCGATATTGAACGAAGGGTGTTGAATGGGGCCCTGCATAACTTTATGAGCAGATAAATCATGTTAAGACAACCCTTTGGCATCCACCTACTCTTCTGACAATTTTTTCTCTGCTTTCTCTGCTCATGTTCCTCAATACCTAAGCAAATTTTTAGCCGTGCCCATCGACCGCCTACATATTAAGCTTCCAGCGCGCCTTCTGACGATTGGGCTTTCACTTTACCATCAGCAATCAAACTTTTAGTCCAGTCACATTAGGCCATATTTTACGAAGTTCAAGAGACGACGCACCCTCTGGCCAATTTTTTTATAGGTTGTATGTACCTACAAGAATAGGGTCCTGAGTTTTCGGCCATTGCGGGGGTATATTTTGGCAATAAAAAATTATTGAAAATTAAAAAATGGATATTTTTAAGATAATTTTTTTGGAACGCTTCCTATCGAAAAAAGTTTTCAATAAAATGTGTTCATCATAACGTCCTCTGTAAAAAAGGTTTTGAAAAAGAAACATCGTTAATCAAGCGGTTAATGGAAAATGAAAATTCTACATTTCGTTTATGCAACCGCAACTGAGTGTTTATCAACATATCGGTTTGAAACTCGTACATGATGTAAAAAAGCCAAACCCCAAGAGAATCGTGCACGATTTATCGATCTGTGAGGTATAGTTTAGCAACAATCTGCGATCATCGAAAAATCTTTGCTCTTTAATAATTTAATAATTTCCCGACAAAGGCCCACAGGTTGGAAAAAATTGAGGAGCTTGGTATCATTATGCATAAGCGATTTATAAAAAAAATTTGTTGAAAATAGATACTGTTTTTCGGCGATATTAGATTTTTAAACAAATAACAATTCTGACCAAGGTTGCAAAGATATCTGAAAAATTTTTGGACCATCGAACGCGTTTTTGGAAAACGAACAATTCAAAAAAAAATTACCACCCGAGATGATTATTCAATTTTCTAGTATTGTAATAAAGATTTTTGCAAAATGAATCCTTAGCAATCTCGACGCTTCCGGCCATGGGATTCAATAAAATTATTCCCTTTTCGAGCAATTATGTTATCACAGTTATCGATTTATTTCGATGTATTGGAAATAATATCGTGCGCGTGCGATAAAAGTAGGGATGGGACGTTACTCGTGGAACGTTATTTTGGAATGGTATAACGCGTTGTAGCGTTATCAAAAAATACCGTTACAATATTTGTAATTCGGCATTAACGGCTAATTTTGGTTAATTTTAGTTTAACAAAATATTTTATGTTGGGAACCTTTTCCGTTAATGTTGAATATTTTTCTTGATCAAAAAACATTCTTAGTGACAATTTTTATTTCAGTTATCGACCTTTTTTCCGGTTGCCGACGGCTGTTTTTCCTGTCGGGTGGTTTTTTTTGTTGGCTGCTTTTTCCTGCCGACACTTTTCCCTGTTTTCTGTTTTTCCTATTGGTTGGATTTTCAGTTACCTGTTTTTTTTTGTCAACTGAGATTTTGGTGATCGACTAGCGGTTTTGTCGGCCTCCAGTTAAATACCACGGTATAATACTTACTACCTCGTGGTTGGTGGGGAAAAGAGTCAATAATTAATTATTAATAATATTGGAAAATTTGTAATTAAAAAAGTTATAACAACAAAATCAAAAAAAAAACAATAACTGATGACATATTACATACACACGTATAATATAGGTATAGTTAAGAATATTGAAAAATAGTACTCACTTCGGAGCGCTGTAAAACCTTAGCTATTGACTTAATGAAAAAATGATGCAAATAAAAGTTGTTCCTCCAAAAACGATCTACAAAAATGGTCGGATATCATTTTTTCGTAAAATGATAAAAAAAAAAGTTATATCGAAAAATATAAAAATTTTTCTCGAATTTCTGAAGATTTTCGCTTATAACTTTTTTATTTATAGTTCTACGACAAAAAATTACTGAACCAAAGTTGTAGAGAATTTGCAACAAAAAATGTTAATAAATTTTTTTTATCAAATAAATAGTTTAAGAGATATATCGTAAAAACCATTTCAACCCCTATTTTCAAGATGGCGGCCGTGGAACAAGGGTGGCGACCCCACAAACTTGGTTTTAGCTTTACACTGACCCCCCCTACACATCAAAAAAATAAAATTGCGTCCTCTAAAAAACGCAACCCCAAATGTAACTTTTTAATGGACTATATTTTAATCTTGTTTCCTCTAGGTTACTTAGTTGCTAATAAATAGAAATCAATACTACAAAATATAAAACGACGATCGATGCGGTACTTGGATAAATTTCAATCCAAAATGTTTATTTCTTTCTTTCGTTACCATAAGCCTATTGTATCTTTTTATAACACAAGGAAATAATTGAAAGTACAAAAAGTCTAAGTATTGTTGAAATTAATGATGACAATGATGCAAACAATAAAAATAACGTTAAAAGTCAAGTACATTGAAATTTATGTAAATACAAATACTATCCATAAATAATATGATTGTATATTAATTGTTATTTCAATTAAATTGTATTTATATTTTGTCATGATCTTGTACAGCCCGTAATATATTTGAATAATAAAAAACCATTTTACCATGCATATAATTGTTGCTCGCAGTGTCAATAGATGTAAAAACCAGATTGATGTTAATAATTTTAATTCAAACATTATGAAATTTCAAATTTTAATGCTAAAAGTTTTAAGTTTTCACTTCTATCGGAAGTCTCTTTAACTGCCAATATTTTTTAGTTAGTTAAAATTATTTAAAAATTTTTTTCGGTACTTTCATTTGATAATAATTTTAATAAATAATTTGGTTTAAAGGGTATTAGAAAAACTTTTCACCGCACAATTAGCAGCTCTTGAAATGAAATAATTTAGTTTTATAAAAGTAACTTATAACGTTACACACAATAGGCTTTAAAAAGAAAACTTTAACCTAACACAAAAATGTCGCCCAACATTTGGGGCATTATTAAGTTTTTACAGTTACACAAAATTGGCACCCAACTTTTGTAACTTTAGAAAAACAGTTTAGTATGGTTACACAAATTTGGCGCCCAACTTTTGGGGTTTAGAAAAATACATTTAGCGTAACATGAACTCTTCGCATTTCAATAACGAAGAAACTTATCACACATGTGTATAGAAATATTTGGGTAATAAATTTTACGCAACAAAGTGTTAGATAACTTTAAAAACACTTTGTATAACAGCTATTGCGGTGCCGATTACACCTCTATACCTATAAACAAGAAGTATTGATGAAAGTTAAACCTCCTACGTAAATTAGAAAAAAAGTAATCCACTTTCATGCAAACCTACGTCCGATCAACCGAGAAGAAATCTGTGTGACAGATTTGGCTGGAAAGAGGGTAGAATAATTGAACATTAAATGTATTAGATTTGCTATTTGTTACGTTTTGGCACAATATTTTAAAATTTTATTTCATTACTTACTGTTGTGTAAATCTTTTATTTTTTAATCCTAATACATTACACACTAGTGGACGCTCGGTTTTTTTGATACATACATACATACATACATACATAAAGTCACGCCTTTTTCCCATAGGGGTAGGCAGAGACCACTTTCTTCCACTTCCGCTACGGTTCTTACACACATATTTTGCTTCCTCTACTTTCATCAGTGCTCTCATACATGCTCGTCGGTTATTGGTAGTCTTGACCTGGCCTTTCTTCAAAACAATGTTAATTTAATCAAGATATGTTCTCCGAGGTCGACCTTTACCGACTTGTCCATTTACACTCGCCTTATAAATTTGTTTCGTCAATCTTTCTTCATCCATCCTTTCTAAGTATCCAAACCATCTAAGCATTTCTTTATCTATCTTTGTAACCACATCTTCTTTTACACCACAGCGTTCTCTTATTACACTATTCTTTACTTTATCCAACCGAGTCACTCCGGTAATACTTCTCAAAATACTCATCTCCGCAGCATTAATCCTATTTTTATGATTCTTCTGCCAAACCCAACATTCACTACCATACATAAGTGTAGGAACCAACACACCTCTATGCACAGCCAGACGTGCCTTTTTTTAAACTTTCTGGCTATTCATAAAGCTATGCAGTGCCCCATTCATTTGTCTTTCTGCCAACACCCTTCACTCAATGTCACTGTCATATTTTCCATCTCTCGTAAACTTTGAACCCAAGTACACAAATTTATTTACTTATTCCACTCTTTCTCCCTTAATCGAAACTCCACAGTTTATCATGCTTTTTTCTCTTTCAAAAACCATTACTTTCGTTTTTCTTACATTTATTTTTATCACTTTTTCAGGGCATCATGCATAACATTAACCATCGCCTGCAACTCCTCTTCAGATGACGCTAATATGACTTGATCATCGTCGTAAAGAAAGCATTTGACGATTAAATCATTCATTTTCAATCCATATGCACTATCTTTCAAATCTTTTAAACAATTGTCTATGTATAAGTTAAACATCCATGGCGAAGCCACACATCCCTGTCTTACACCTTTTTCGATGTTAAACCAGTCCGTGCAAGCTCCGTTTATCCTGACACAAGCAGTGGAATCCTCGCAAAGTGATTTCAGTGCACGTATTAAACTACCACTCACCCCATACATTGACAATGTCGACCACAATTTACTCCTCACTACTCTGTCATTTGCCTTTTCCAAGTCTATAAAAGCGTAATAGACCTTTTTAATGCTAATATTGCTGTACAAGTTACCAAAATGTTAATTTTAAGTCTTTATCAAGTAATAATTATTATTAATTCTTGACCAATAGCCAAAAATTTTACAAGCATTGTCGAAGATACCTGCAAATTTTAATTTTGTAATACGTTTAACCTTAATAATTACTACAATATTAAATTCATTTCGTTAACTACATTTTCGCTGTGGGTACTAACTGTAGAGTTAAAGAACAAAAGATGAGATTACCAAATCTCCTTGGTCGGTAAAATCATATCGTACTTTGTGCACAAATTTTACTTCATTCTCGATTTAATTGTTTTTCTTTAAGAAGCAGCTTACACTTATTTTCTCGGCCAATACCTCAATCTCTTAAACTTTTGTAATGGTTCTTTATTTTACACCTTAGTGTGTAGCAAAGGTTTAGAACCTGTTCGAGATTATATCTGAAAATAATTTGAATTGGCACAAGTACGTTGTACCGATGAAATTTGTGGCACTTTGGAGAGTGCGTCTCTGTCTTCTGCCGTTCTGAAAAGTTGTCCAGCACTTTGTATTCCAGGTCAGTCTCGGATATTCTTCAGCCATGACATCTGTTTTCTACCCTCTCCGCGTCTACTTTTTATCTTTTCCTTAATTATGAGTTGAAGAAGTTCATATTTGTCTCCTCGCAATATATGACCGAGATAAGCGATTTAACGGCACTTTTTAGATGTTACTAGTTCCCTCTCTGCTTTGGCTCGTCTTAGAACTTCTTCGTTACTCAGTAAATCTGTCCATGGATTCGATGAATCCACATTTTGAATTCTTCTAATTTATTGAATAAAGAGATTCATTTGAATTGGCTGGCAGTTCGAAAAGACTTATTAAATAATCACATATTACACCACACCAAATGTTAACCTTAAAATCGTGCTGAAAATGTGTTTCTCTCTTAGCATGTGAAATTTCAGAGTCCCAAAAATGATTTTCCTCGTCTGGTAAATGTTGCCTTATTATTAAAAATAAACAATTGTGTCTTGCAAAAATTGGGCAAATTCTTGAGGCACAGGTAAATTTTAAGATAATAAATTCTGAACAGGAGTGTAATTATATGGATGCAGTTTTTTCCTCTATAATATTTTAAAAACAGATAATTGGCTTATCTTTTTTGCCACATTCCATAAAGATATGTGCCCAGAAGTGCATCAAAAGAAACACCCGAAGGGCAGATATCTATATCTTATCAGCTAGTCAAGCAGCACTAATAGCTCTAAAGTCATACACTTGTAAGTCTAAGCTAACTTAGGACTGTAAACAATCCCTGAGACAACTGGCAGCAAACAATCAGGTTACTCTGATGTGGGTTTCAGGTCACAAGGAGTTAAAGGCAACGAGGAAGCAGACTCCCTTGCCAAAGAAGGGGCAAATACACAATTTTCCGACCCAGAACCCTTCTGTGGACTCTCCAAAGCCCACTTGAAAAAAAAGGTTTGACGCTGGGAAACAGATGAAATGAAATCTCGCTGGCATAAAGTGCCAGGACAAAGACAAGCGAGAAGACTAGTAAAACAGAGTGTGGGTAAAACAGAGAGTGATAGTTGCCGGAACTGCGAGAACTTTCGCTGAAACTGCTTTGCAAATGTCCAGCGCTTTTCTGCAAGAAGTTTGTTTCGCAAAGGGGCCTTCCTTAAGCCTCCGATCTCAAGAACTTAGCTCCCAAGAATCTAATAAACGTTGTACGAAGGAATCTCAGGGCCTTGAATAGATTAAGGGTTATGCACAAACGATCTGATAGGTCGAAGTGCTTGAGAAGCAGAATAGCCTTTACGACCCTCCCTACAATTTATAATTTACAATATATCTCTGTTGCCAGAATTAATCTGCGAGTACTGATATCTGGAACCTCTGTAACACGAATTAAAATTTTATTTTCTTTATCGAGAGTAATAGCTTTTGTAGCTCCGTGTTGACTTTTAGGACGTTAAGACCTAGGCGGTTGCAAAGATTTTGAAACAATTTGTAGTTGGGTTGCCTTTGATTTGGGTATAATTGTGAATATCTTCGAGCCGCAGCTGTTCCACTGTAATTTGATTGAGCAAAAACACAAATCATATCGCGCATCTCATTTTTGGAAAAATTGTCTAGCCTAGGCAATATTTGATAAATAACTATTATCTTTGTAAATTACTAAATTGTTAAAAAATGGTGTACCCTTTATCAATCGACCAATCACGTCCACTGCTGGACATAGGTCTCCCGTAGCTTTTTTCATCCATGCCGATCCTGTGCTGCCTCTATCCAGTTGGTCCTTATCCTTTCGATGTCGTCGGTCCATCTGGTTGGTGGCGGCCTCTACTTCTGTATGCGTATGGCGATTCTTTTAGAACGGATATTTGGAAATATAAAAAGGGCAGCGGTCACGAAGATGTTAGTTTTAAAAGTTTAGTTTTTAGTTTGAAGTCAAGTACTTAAAGTAATTGTAAAGTGAATATCTTAGTGATTTGTAAAGTAAAATTTATTGTGTAAAAATATTGGAATAAAAATTGTTTTGTTACTGTGCTGAGAGTTTAGAATTACCGAATCCAAGAAAGGAGAAAAGATCGTAACAATATTGTTTATAACATTTTACAGCAATTACTGACACCCATTAAACTTGATCTTGTGACAGAAATTTGAAAGAAAATTTTTGCAGCATTTACGAATTTAATTAAAGAAATACATCCGCGTTTAGTAATAAAGCACGACATTTTCCCGTAGAGGTAGGCAGAGACCACGTCTTTTCACTTTCTAGATTCTTACACACATATTTCGCTTCTACTTTAATTAGCGCTTTCATACACAACAACTTTGCGTTAATCTTTTTTCATTTATCCTCTTTATGTGTCCAAACCATCTAAGTATTCTTATATCTATCTTTGTTACTTTATCTTATTTTACACCACAGCGTTCTTTTATCACACTTTTCCTCAGTTTATCCATTAGAGTATAACTCCAGCTATTCTTCTGAGACTACTTATATTCGCAGAATTGATCTTACTTTTATGATTTTATGCCTTCATTGGTTTAAGAAAAAAAAATTACAAAAGAATAAGAATTTTTTTTAAATAAATCGGGATTTTAATTGGTGATATTTTTATTTTACAAAACTAAATTTCAAAAAAAAAATTTGATATAAAATAAGGTGTAAAGGCGAGTTTATACAGCAAATAAAATAAAATAAGGAACAAAATAAATCAAAACAAGAAAGATAAACAGGCCCAAAATTATGAAAGCGTTTATGCAAGAAATAAGATAAAATAAGAAATAAGAACAAAAGATGGCCAAATTTTATCTCTTTGCCTTATTTTATTTTGTTTAAAAACTGATAATGCGCGGGACCCAAATCTTTTCTGTTCTAAATGTTCCGAGTTTACAATCAACCTAACCTAACATAATAATATTATTTGAGGAGGTATTTTTGATTTTCCTTCTATGGCCTGTATATTTATTTCTTAAAAGCATCCATCTGTGTTCAGAAGCATCAGCTACAGAAAAAGTAATTTAAAAAACGTTAAACTCTCTGGTTTTTTGGCACTTACGGCTTCGTTATGTGAGCAATTGTGAGCCAAGCATTTTCTTTCAGTCGGCTGTTCTTATATTTTCCATCAGTTTTTGCATATAACTGCTCTATCAACATGCCATCATCCATTATAATATTTTTTAATAGGAAATTGATGGTAGATATATATATAGTTGGATTATTTTAGATAATGATGAAATTTAAAAAAATCCGTATTTGGAATAAAATAAAAAATCAATTTGGAGATTATGTACTGTTATGCACAAAACACAAAAGTCATTGTCAAAAAAGCTGCCATTTTATTGCTGCAATCTTATTTCTTATTTTATCTCTATATATATATATATATATATATATATATATATATATATATATATATATATATATATATATATATATATATATATATATATATATATATATCATCTATATAAACCAATGTTTTATGCACTTATTCCTTATTTTATTTGATGTTATTTCTTATTTTATTTTATTTGCCGTATAAACTCGCCTTAAGGAATGCTAACTTCACCCCCTTATAATGTAACAGAAATGTTGAAAAAATACCGGTGGTTAGTCCTTTGTGAAAGCACGGAAATTACAAGAATTTCAAGTTTCTAAACTTACTTAAATTTGAGAAAAAAAATTAAAACCCAATTTTACACATCACCTTTTAGGGGTAATATCTCGGAATGGAGTGAGCAGAGGATATTTTGTTATTGGAAAGATCCATCAGAATTTTATACGGCAATCAAATGAATTTTTTCGCATGAATTTTGAAATACCGTTCATGTATGAAAAAATCCCTATGCCGACCCTGTTTAGAAACGTTAAAGCATAAAAATAAGTAAACTTAATTAGCATATGTGACAGAAAAAATGTTTGATTTTTTTCAAAATAACCTATTTATTATCGATTTTTAGTACTAACTCTTAAAACTCGATTCATTCGTTACAAACCTGTATCTTTTAAGGGATACTAACTTCACCCTCTTATAAAGTAACAGGAATGTTGAAAAAATACCGGTGGTTAGTCCTTTGTGAGAGCACGGAAATTACAAAATTTTAAGTTACTTAAATTTGAGAACAAAAATTAAAACCCAATTTTACCCATCACCTTATAGGGGTAATATCTCGGAATGGAGTGAGCAGAGGATATTTTGTTATTGGAAAGATCCATCAGAATTTTATACGGCAATCAAATGAATTTTTTCGCATGAATTTTGAAATACCGTTCATGTATGAAAAAATCCCTATGCCGACCCTGTTTAGAAACGTTAAAGCATAAAAATAAGTAAACTTAATTAGCATATGTGACAGAAAAAATGTTTGATTTTTTTCAAAATAACCTATTTATTATCGATTTTTAGTACTAACTCTTAAAACTCGCTTCATTCGTTACAAACCTGTATCTTTTAAGGGATACTAACTTCACCCTCTTATAAAGTAACAGGAATGTTGAAAAAATACCGGTGGTTAGTCCTTTGTGAGAGCACGGAAATTACAAAATTTTAAGTTACTTAAATTTGAGAACAAAAATTAAAACCCAATTTTACCCATCACCTTATAGGGGTAATATCTCCGAATGGAGTGAGCAGAGGATATTTTGTTATTGGAAAGATCCATCAGAATTTTATACGGCAATCAAATGAATTTTTTCGCATGAATTTTGAAATACCGTTCATGTATGAAAAAATCCCTATGCCGACCCTGTTTAGAAACGTTAAAGCATAAAAATAAGTAAACTTAATTAGCATATGTGACAGAAAAAATGTTTGATTTTTTTCATAATAACCTATTTATTATCGATTTTTAGTACTAACTCTTAAAACTCGCTTCAATCGTTACAAACCTGTATCTCTTAAGGGATACTAACTTCACCCTCTTATAAAGTAACAGGAATGTTGAAAAAATACCGGTGGTTAGTCCTTTGTGAGAGCACGGAAATTACAAAATTTTAAGTTACTTAAATTTGAGAACAAAAATTAAAACCCAGTTTTACCCATCACCTTATAGGGGTAATATCTCCGAATGGAGTGAGCAGAGGATATTTTGCTATTGGAAAGATCCATCAGAATTTTATACGGCAATCAAATGAATTTTTTCGCATGAATTTTGAAATACCGTTCATGTATGAAAAAATCCCTATGCCGACCCTGTTTAGAAACGTTAAAGCATAAAAATAAGTAAACTTAATTAGCATATGTGACAGAAAAAATGTTTGATTTTTTTCAAAATAACCTATTTATTATCGATTTTTAGTACTAACTCTTAAAACTCGCTTCAATCGTTACAAACCTGTATCTCTTAAGGGATACTAACTTCACCCTCTTATAAAGTAACAGGAATGTTGAAAAAATACCGGTGGTTAGTCCTTTGTGAGAGCACGGAAATTACAAAATTTTAAGTTACTTAAATTTGAGAACAAAAATTAAAACCCAGTTTTACCCATCACCTTATAGGGGTAATATCTCCGAATGGAGTGAGCAGAGGATATTTTGCTATTGGAAAGATCCATCAGAATTTTATACGGCAATCAAATGAATTTTTTCGCATGAATTTTGAAATACCGTTCATGTATGAAAAAATCCCTATGCCGACCCTGTTTAGAAACGTTAAAGCATAAAAATAAGTAAACTTAATTAGCATATGTGACAGAAAAAATGTTTGATTTTTTTCAAAATAACCTATTTATTATCGATTTTTAGTACTAACTCTTAAAACTCGCTTCAATCGTTACAAACCTGTATCTCTTAAGGGATACTAACTTCACCCTCTTATAAAGTAACAGGAATGTTGAAAAAATACCGGTGGTTAGTCCTTTGTGAGAGCACGGAAATTACAAAATTTTAAGTTACTTAAATTTGAGAACAAAAATTAAAACCCAGTTTTACCCATCACCTTATAGGGGTAATATCTCGGAATGGAGTGAGCAGAGGATATTTTGTTATTGGAAAGATCCATCAGAATTTTATACGGCAATCAAATGAATTTTTTCGCATGAATTTTGAAATACCGTTCATGTATGAAAAAATCCCTATGCCGACCCTGTTTAGAAACGTTAAAGCATAAAAATAAGTCAACTTAATTAGCATATGTGACAGAAAAAATGTTTGATTTTTTTCAAAATAACCTATTTATTATCGATTTTTAGTACTAACTCTTAAAACTCGCTTCAATCGTTACAAACCTGTATCTCTTAAGGGATACTAACTTCACCCTCTTATAAAGTAACAGGAATGTTGAAAAAATACCGGTGGTTAGTCCTTTGTGAGAGCACGGAAATTACAAAATTTTAAGTTACTTAAATTTGAGAACAAAAATTAAAACCCAGTTTTACCCATCACCTTATAGGGGTAATATCTCGGAATGGAGTGAGCAGAGGATATTTTGTTATTGGAAAGATCCATCAGAATTTTATACGGCAATCAAATGAATTTTTTCGCATGAATTTTGAAATACCGTTCATGTATGAAAAAAGCCCTATGCCGACCCTGTTTAGAAACGTTAAAGCATAAAAATAAGTAAACTTAATTAGCATATGTGACAGAAAAAATGTTTGATTTTTTTCAAAATAACCTATTTATTATCGATTTTTAGTACTAACTCTTAAAACTCGCTTCAATCGTTACAAACCTGTATCTCTTAAGGGATACTAACTTCACCCTCTTATAAAGTAACAGGAATGTTGAAAAAATACCGGTGGTTAGTCCTTTGTGAGAGCACGGAAATTACAAAATTTTAAGTTACTTAAATTTGAGAACAAAAATTAAAACCCAGTTTTACCCATCACCTTATAGGGGTAATATCTCGGAATGGAGTGAGCAGAGGATATTTTGTTATTGGAAAGATCCATCAGAATTTTATACGGCAATCAAATGAATTTTTTCGCATGAATTTTGAAATACCGTTCATGTATGAAAAAATCCCTATGCCGACCCTGTTTAGAAACGTTAAAGCATAAAAATAAGTAAACTTAATTAGCATATGTGACAGAAAAAATGTTTGATTTTTTTCAAAATAACCTATTTATTATCGATTTTTAGTACTAACTCTTAAAACTCGCTTCAATCGTTACAAACCTGTATCTCTTAAGGGATACTAACTTCACCCTCTTATAAAGTAACAGGAATGTTGAAAAAATACCGGTGGTTAGTCCTTTGTGAGAGCACGGAAATTACAAAATTTTAAGTTACTTAAATTTGAGAACAAAAATTAAAACCCAGTTTTACCCATCACCTTATAGGGGTAATATCTCGGAATGGAGTGAGCAGAGGATATTTTGTTATTGGAAAGATCCATCAGAATTTTATACGGCAATCAAATGAATTTTTTCGCATGAATTTTGAAATACCGTTCATGTATGAAAAAAGCCCTATGCCGACCCTGTTTAGAAACGTTAAAGCATAAAAATAAGTAAACTTAATTAGCATATGTGACAGAAAAAATGTTTGATTTTTTTCAAAATAACCTATTTATTATCGATTTTTAGTACTAACTCTTAAAACTCGCTTCAATCGTTACAAACCTGTATCTCTTAAGGGATACTAACTTCACCCTCTTATAAAGTAACAGGAATGTTGAAAAAATACCGGTGGTTAGTCCTTTGTGAGAGCACGGAAATTACAAAATTTTAAGTTACTTAAATTTGAGAACAAAAATTAAAACCCAGTTTTACCCATCACCTTATAGGGGTAATATCTCGGAATGGAGTGAGCAGAGGATATTTTGTTATTGGAAAGATCCATCAGAATTTTATACGGCAATCAAATGAATTTTTTCGCATGAATTTTGAAATACCGTTCATGTATGAAAAAATCCCTATGCCGACCCTGTTTAGAAACGTTAAAGCATAAAAATAAGTAAACTTAATTAGCATATGTGACAGAAAAAATGTTTGATTTTTTTCAAAATAACCTATTTATTATCGATTTTTAGTACTAACTCTTAAAACTCGCTTCAATCGTTACAAACCTGTATCTCTTAAGGGATACTAACTTCACCCTCTTATAAAGTAACAGGAATGTTGAAAAAATACCGGTGGTTAGTCCTTTGTGAGAGCACGGAAATTACAAAATTTTAAGTTACTTAAATTTGAGAACAAAAATTAAAACCCAATTTTACCCATCACCTTATAGGGGTAATATCTCGGAATGAAGTGAGCAGAGGATATTTTGTTATTGGAAAGATCCATCAGAATTTTATACGGCAATCAAATGAATTTTTTCGCATGAATTTTGAAATACCGTTCATGTATGAAAAAATCCCTATGCCGACCCTGTTTAGAAACGTTAAAGCATAAAAATAAGTAAACTTAATTAGCATATGTGACAGAAAAAATGTTTGATTTTTTTCAAAATAACCTATTTATTATCGATTTTTAGTACTAACTCTTAAAACTCGCTTCAATCGTTACAAACCTGTATCTCTTAAGGGATACTAACTTCACCCTCTTATAAAGTAACAGGAATGTTGAAAAAATACCGGTGGTTAGTCCTTTGTGAGAGCACGGAAATTACAAAATTTTAAGTTACTTAAATTTGAGAACAAAAATTAAAACCCAGTTTTACCCATCACCTTATAGGGGTAATATCTCGGAATGGAGTGAGCAGAGGATATTTTGTTATTGGAAAGATCCATCAGAATTTTATACGGCAATCAAATGAATTTTTTCGCATGAATTTTGAAATACCGTTCATGTATGAAAAAATCCCTATGCCGACCCTGTTTAGAAACGTTAAAGCATAAAAATAAGTAAACTTAATTAGCATATGTGACAGAAAAAATGTTTGATTTTTTTCAAAATAATCTATTTATTATCGATTTTTAGTAATAACTCTTAAAACTCGCTTCAATCGTTACAAACCTGTATCTCTTAAGGGATACTAACTTCACCCTCTTATAAAGTAACAGGAATGTTGAAAAAATACCGGTGGTTAGTCCTTTGTGAGAGCACGGAAATTACAAAATTTTAAGTTACTTAAATTTGAGAACAAAAATTAAAACCCAATTTTACCCATCACCTTATAGGGGTAATATCTCGGAATGGAGTGAGCAGAGGATATTTTGTTATTGGAAAGATCCATCAGAATTTTATACGGCAATCAAATGAATTTTTTCGCATGAATTTTGAAATACCGTTCATGTATGAAAAAAGCCCTATGCCGACCCTGTTTAGAAACGTTAAAGCATAAAAATAAGTAAACTTAATTAGCATATGTGACAGAAAAAATGTTTGATTTTTTTCAAAATAACCTATTTATTATCGATTTTTAGTACTAACTCTTAAAACTCGCTTCATTCGTTACAAACCTGTATCTTTTAAGGGATACTAACTTCACCCTCTTATAAAGTAACAGGAATGTTGAAAAAATACCGGTGGTTAGTCCTTTGTGAGAGCACGGAAATTACAAAATTTTAAGTTACTTAAATTTGAGAACAAAAATTAAAACCCAATTTTACCCATCACCTTATAGGGGTAATATCTCCGAATGGAGTGAGCAGAGGATATTTTGTTATTGGAAAGATCCATCAGAATTTTATACGGCAATCAAATGAATTTTTTCGCATGAATTTTGAAATACCGTTCATGTATGAAAAAATCCCTATGTCGACCCTGTTTAGAAACGTTAAAGCATAAAAATAAGTAAACTTAATTAGCATATGTGACAGAAAAAATGTTTGATTTTTTTCAAAATAACCTATTTATTATCGATTTTTAGTACTAACTCTTAAAACTCGCTTCATTCGTTACAAACCTGTATCTGTTAAGAGATACTAACTTCACCCTCTTATAAAGTAACAGGAATGTTGAAAAAATACCGGTGGTTAGTCCTTTGTGAGAGCACGGAAATTACAAAATTTTAAGTTACTTAAATTTGAGAACAAAAATTAAAACCCAATTTTACCCATCACCTTATAGGGGTAATATCTCGGAATGGAGTGAGCAGAGGATATTTTGTTATTGGAAAGATCCATCAGAATTTTATACGGCAATCAAATGAATTTTTTCGCATGAATTTTGAAATACCGTTCATGTATGAAAAAATCCCTATGCCGACCCTGTTTAGAAACGTTAAAGCATAAAAATAAGTAAACTTAATTAGCATATGTGACAGAAAAAATGTTTGATTTTTTTCAAAATAACCTATTTATTATCGATTTTTAGTACTAACTCTTAAAACTCGCTTCAATCGTTACAAACCTGTATCTCTTAAGCGATACTAACTTCACCCTCTTATAAAGTAACAGGAATGTTGAAAAAATACCGGTGGTTAGTCCTTTGTGAGAGCACGGAAATTACAAAATTTTAAGTTACTTAAATTTGAGAACAAAAATTAAAACCCAGTTTTACCCATCACCTTATAGGGGTAATATCTCCGAATGGAGTGAGCAGAGGATATTTTGCTATTGGAAAGATCCATCAGAATTTTATACGGCAATCAAATGAATTTTTTCGCATGAATTTTGAAATACCGTTCATGTATGAAAAAATCCCTATGCCGACCCTGTTTAGAAACGTTAAAGCATAAAAATAAGTAAACTTAATTAGCATATGTGACAGAAAAAATGTTTGATTTTTTTCAAAATAACCTATTTATTATCGATTTTTAGTACTAACTCTTAAAACTCGCTTCAATCGTTACAAACCTGTATCTCTTAAGGGATACTAACTTCACCCTCTTATAAAGTAACAGGAATGTTGAAAAAATACCGGTGGTTAGTCCTTTGTGAGAGCACGGAAATTACAAAATTTTAAGTTACTTAAATTTGAGAACAAAAATTAAAACCCAGTTTTACCCATCACCTTATAGGGGTAATATCTCGGAATGGAGTGAGCAGAGGATATTTTGTTATTGGAAAGATCCATCAGAATTTTATACGGCAATCAAATGAATTTTTTCGCATGAATTTTGAAATACCGTTCATGTATGAAAAAATCCCTATGCTGACCCTGTTTAGAAACGTTAAAGCATAAAAATAAGTAAACTTAATTAGCATATGTGACAGAAAAAATGTTTGATTTTTTTCAAAATAACCTATTTATTATCGATTTTTAGTACTAACTCTTAAAACTCGCTTCAATCGTTACAAACCTGTATCTCTTAAGGGATACTAACTTCACCCTCTTATAAAGTAACAGGAATGTTGAAAAAATACCGGTGGTTAGTCCTTTGTGAGAGCACGGAAATTACAAAATTTTAAGTTACTTAAATTTGAGAACAAAAATTAAAACCCAGTTTTACCCATCACCTTATAGGGGTAATATCTCGGAATGGAGTGAGCAGAGGATATTTTGTTATTGGAAAGATTCATCAGAATTTTATACGGCAATCAAATGAATTTTTTCGCATGAATTTTGAAATACCGTTCATGTATGAAAAAATCCCTATGCCGACCCTGTTTAGAAACGTTAAAGCATAAAAATAAGTAAACTTAATTAGCATATGTGACAGAAAAAATGTTTGATTTTTTTCAAAATAACCTATTTATTATCGATTTTTAGTACTAACTCTTAAAACTCGCTTCAATCGTTACAAACCTGTATCTCTTAAGGGATACTAACTTCACCCTCTTATAAAGTAACAGGAATGTTGAAAAAATACCGGTGGTTAGTCCTTTGTGAGAGCACGGAAATTACAAAATTTTAAGTTACTTAAATTTGAGAACAAAAATTAAAACCCAGTTTTACCCATCACCTTATAGGGGTAATATCTCGGAATGGAGTGAGCAGAGGATATTTTGTTATTGGAAAGATCCATCAGAATTTTATACGGCAATCAAATGAATTTTTTCGCATGAATTTTGAAATACCGTTCATGTATGAAAAAATCCCTATGCCGACCCTGTTTAGAAACGTTAAAGCATAAAAATAAGTAAACTTAATTAGCATATGTGACAGAAAAAATGTTTGATTTTTTTCAAAATAACCTATTTATTATCGATTTTTAGTACTAACTCTTAAAACTCGCTTCAATCGTTACAAACCTGTATCTCTTAAGGGATACTAACTTCACCCTCTTATAAAGTAACAGGAATGTTGAAAAAATACCGGTGGTTAGTCCTTTGTGAGAGCACGGAAATTACAAAATTTTAAGTTACTTAAATTTGAGAACAAAAATTAAAACCCAATTATACCCATCACCTTATAGGGGTAATATCTCGGAATGGAGTGAGCAGAGGATATTTTGTTATTGGAAAGATCCATCAGAATTTTATACGGCAATCAAATGAATTTTTTCGCATGAATTTTGAAATACCGTTCATGTATGAAAAAATCCCTATGCCGACCCTGTTTAGAAACGTTAAAGCATAAAAATAAGTAAACTTAATTAGCATATGTGACAGAAAAAATGTTTGATTTTTTTCAAAATAACCTATTTATTATCGATTTTTAGTACTAACTCTTAAAACTCGCTTCAATCGTTAGAAACCTGTATCTCTTAAGGGATACTAACTTCACCCTCTTATAAAGTAACAGGAATGTTGAAAAAATACCGGTGGTTAGTCCTTTGTGAGAGCACGGAAATTACAAAATTTTAAGTTACTTAAATTTGAGAACAAAAATTAAAACCCAGTTTTACCCATCACCTTATAGGGGTAATATCTCGGAATGGAGTGAGCAGAGGATATTTTGTTATTGGAAAGATCCATCAGAATTTTATACGGCAATCAAATGAATTTTTTCGCATGAATTTTGAAATACCGTTCATGTATGAAAAAATCCCTATGCCGACCCTGTTTAGAAACGTTAAAGCATAAAAATAAGTAAACTTAATTAGCATATGTGACAGAAAAAATGTTTGATTTTTTTCAAAATAACCTATTTATTATCGATTTTTAGTACTAACTCTTAAAACTCGCTTCAATCGTTACAAACCTGTATCTCTTAAGGGATACTAACTTCACCCTCTTATAAAGTAACAGGAATGTTGAAAAAATACCGGTGGTTAGTCCTTTGTGAGAGCACGGAAATTACAAAATTTTAAGTTACTTAAATTTGAGAACAAAAATTAAAACCCAATTTTACCCATCACCTTATAGGGGTAATATCTCGGAATGGAGTGAGCAGAGGATATTTTGTTATTGGAAAGATCCATCAGAATTTTATACGGCAATCAAATGAATTTTTTCGCATGAATTTTGAAATACCGTTCATGTATGAAAAAATCCCTATGCCGACCCTGTTTAGAAACGTTAAAGCATAAAAATAAGTAAACTTAATTAGCATATGTGACAGAAAAAATGTTTGATTTTTTTCAAAATAACCTATTTATTATCGATTTTTAGTACTAACTCTTAAAACTCGCTTCAATCGTTACAAACCTCTATCTCTTAAGGGATACTAACTTCACCCTCTTATAAAGTAACAGGAATGTTGAAAAAATACCGGTGGTTAGTCCTTTGTGAGAGCACGGAAATTACAAAATTTTAAGTTACTTAAATTTGAGAACAAAAATTAAAACCCAATTTTACCCATCACCTTATAGGGGTAATATCTCGGAATGGAGTGAGCAGAGGATATTTTGTTATTGGAAAGATCCATCAGAATTTTATACGGCAATCAAATGAATTTTTTCGCATGAATTTTGAAATACCGTTCATGTATGAAAAAATCCCTATGCCGACCCTGTTTAGAAACGTTAAAGCATAAAAATAAGTAAACTTAATTAGCATATGTGACAGAAAAAATGTTTGATTTTTTTCAAAATAACCTATTTATTATCGATTTTTAGTACTAACTCTTAAAACTCGCTTCAATCGTTACAAACCTGTATCTCTTAAGGGATACTAACTTCACCCTCTTATAAAGTAACAGGAATGTTGAAAAAATACCGGTGGTTAGTCCTTTGTGAGAGCACGGAAATTACAAAATTTTAAGTTACTTAAATTTGAGAACAAAAATTAAAACCCAGTTTTACCCATCACCTTATAGGGGTAATATCTCGGAATGGAGTGAGCAGAGGATATTTTGTTATTGGAAAGATCCATCAGAATTTTATACGGCAATCAAATGAATTTTTTCGCATGAATTTTGAAATACCGTTCATGTATGAAAAAATCCCTATGCCGACCCTGTTTAGAAACGTTAAAGCATAAAAATAAGTAAACTTAATTAGCATATGTGACAGAAAAAATGTTTGATTTTTTTCAAAATAACCTATTTATTATCGATTTTTAGTACTAACTCTTAAAACTCGCTTCAATCGTTACAAACCTGTATCTCTTAAGGGATACTAACTTCACCCTCTTATAAAGTAACAGGAATGTTGAAAAAATACCGGTGGTTAGTCCTTTGTGAGAGCACGGAAATTACAAAATTTTAAGTTACTTAAATTTGAGAACAAAAATTAAAACCCAATTTTACCCATCACCTTATAGGGGTAATATCTCGGAATGGAGTGAGCAGAGGATATTTTGTTATTGGAAAGATCCATCAGAATTTTATACGGCAATCAAATGAATTTTTTCGCATGAATTTTGAAATACCGTTCATGTATGAAAAAATCCCTATGCCGACCCTGTTTAGAAACGTTAAAGCATAAAAATAAGTAAACTTAATTAGCATATGAGACAGAAAAAATGTTTGATTTTTTTCAAAATAACCTATTTATTATCGATTTTTAGTACTAACTCTTAAAACTCGCTTCAATCGTTACAAACCTGTATCTCTTAAGGGATACTAACTTCACCCTCTTATAAAGTAACAGGAATGTTGAAAAAATACCGGTGGTTAGTCCTTTGTGAGAGCACGGAAATTACAAAATTTTAAGTTACTTAAATTTGAGAACAAAAATTAAAACCCAGTTTTACCCATCACCTTATAGGGGTAATATCTCGGAATGGAGTGAGCAGAGGATATTTTGTTATTGGAAAGATCCATCAGAATTTTATACGGCAATCAAATGAATTTTTTCGCATGAATTTTGAAATACCGTTCATGTATGAAAAAATCCCTATGCCGACCCTGTTTAGAAACGTTAAAGCATAAAAATAAGTAAACTTAATTAGCATATGTGACAGAAAAAATGTTTGATTTTTTTCAAAATAACCTATTTATTATCGATTTTTAGTACTAACTCTTAAAACTCGCTTCAATCGTTACAAACCTGTATCTCTTAAGGGATACTAACTTCACCCTCTTATAAAGTAACAGGAATGTTGAAAAAATACCGGTGGTTAGTCCTTTGTGAGAGCACGGAAATTACAAAATTTTAAGTTACTTAAATTTGAGAACAAAAATTAAAACCCAATTTTACCCATCACCTTATAGGGGTAATATCTCGGAATGAAGTGAGCAGAGGATATTTTGTTATTGGAAAGATCCATCAGAATTTTATACGGCAATCAAATGAATTTTTTCGCATGAATTTTGAAATACCGTTCATGTATGAAAAAATCCCTATGCCGACCCTGTTTAGAAACGTTAAAGCATAAAAATAAGTAAACTTAATTAGCATATGTGACAGAAAAAATGTTTGATTTTTTTCAAAATAACCTATTTATTATCGATTTTTAGTACTAACTCTTAAAACTCGCTTCAATCGTTACAAACCTGTATCTCTTAAGGGATACTAACTTCACCCTCTTATAAAGTAACAGGAATGTTGAAAAAATACCGGTGGTTAGTCCTTTGTGAGAGCACGGAAATTACAAAATTTTAAGTTACTTAAATTTGAGAACAAAAATTAAAACCCAGTTTTACCCATCACCTTATAGGGGTAATATCTCGGAATGGAGTGAGCAGAGGATATTTTGTTATTGGAAAGATCCATCAGAATTTTATACGGCAATCAAATGAATTTTTTCGCATGAATTTTGAAATACCGTTCATGTATGAAAAAATCCCTATGCCGACCCTGTTTAGAAACGTTAAAGCATAAATATAAGTAAACTTAATTAGCATATGTGACAGAAAAAATGTTTGATTTTTTTCAAAATAACCTATTTATTATCGATTTTTAGTACTAACTCTTAAAACTCGCTTCAATCGTTACAAACCTGTATCTCTTAAGGGATACTAACTTCACCCTCTTATAAAGTAACAGGAATGTTGAAAAAATACCGGTGGTTAGTCCTTTGTGAGAGCACGGAAATTACAAAATTTTAAGTTACTTAAATTTGAGAACAAAAATTAAAACCCAATTTTACCCATCACCTTATAGGGGTAATATCTCGGAATGAAGTGAGCAGAGGATATTTTGTTATTGGAAAGATCCATCAGAATTATATACGGCAATCAAATGAATTTTTTCGCATGAATTTTGAAATACCGTTCATGTATGAAAAAATCCCTATGCCGACCCTGTTTAGAAACGTTAAAGCATAAAAATAAGTAAACTTAATTAGCATATGTGACAGAAAAAATGTTTGATTTTTATCAAAATAACCTATTTATTATCGATTTTTAGTACTAACTCTTAAAACTCGCTTCAATCGTTACAAACCTGTATCTCTTAAGGGATACTAACTTCACCCTCTTATAAAGTAACAGGAATGTTGAAAAAATACCGGTGGTTAGTCCTTTGTGAGAGCACGGAAATTACAAAATTTTAAGTTACTTAAATTTGAGAACAAAAATTAAAACCCAATTTTACCCATCACCTTATAGGGGTAATATCTCGGAATGGAGTGAGCAGAGGATATTTTGTTATTGGAAAGATCCATCAGAATTTTATACGGCAATCAAATGAATTTTTTCGCATGAATTTTGAAATACCGTTCATGTATGAAAAAATCCCTATGCCGACCCTGTTTAGAAACGTTAAAGCATAAAAATAAGTAAACTTAATTAGCATATGTGACAGAAAAAATGTTTGATTTTTTTCAAAATAACCTATTTATTATCGATTTTTAGTACTAACTCTTAAAACTCGCTTCAATCGTTACAAACCTGTATCTCTTAAGGGATACTAACTTCACCCTCTTATAAAGTAACAGGAATGTTGAAAAAATACCGGTGGTTAGTCCTTTGTGAGAGCACGGAAATTACAAAATTTTAAGTTACTTAAATTTGAGAACAAAAATTAAAACCCAATTTTACCCATCACCTTATAGGGGTAATATCTCGGAATGGAGTGAGCAGAGGATATTTTGTTATTGGAAAGATCCATCAGAATTTTATACGGCAATCAAATGAATTTTTTCGCATGAATTTTGAAATACCGTTCATGTATGAAAAAATCCCTATGCCGACCCTGTTTAGAAACGTTAAAGCATAAAAATAAGTAAACTTAATTAGCATATGTGACAGAAAAAATGTTTGATTTTTTTCAAAATAACCTATTTATTATCGATTTTTAGTACTAACTCTTAAAACTCGCTTCAATCGTTACAAACCTGTATCTCTTAAGGGATACTAACTTCACCCTCTTATAAAGTAACAGGAATGTTTAAAAAATACCGGTGGTTAGTCCTTTGTGAGAGCACGGAAATTACAAAATTTTAAGTTACTTAAATTTGAGAACAAAAATTAAAACCCAGTTTTACCCATCACCTTATAGGGGTAATATCTCGGAATGGAGTGAGCAGAGGATATTTTGTTATTGGAAAGATCCATCAGAATTTTATACGGCAATCAAATGAATTTTTTCGCATGAATTTTGAAATACCGTTCATGTATGAAAAAATCCCTATGCCGACCCTGTTTAGAAACGTTAAAGCATAAAAATAAGTAAACTTAATTAGCATATGTGACAGAAAAAATGTTTGATTTTTTTCAAAATAACCTATTTATTATCGATTTTTAGTACTAACTCTTAAAACTCGCTTCAATCGTTACAAACCTGTATCTCTTAAGGGATACTAACTTCACCCTCTTATAAAGTAACAGGAATGTTGAAAAAATACCGGTGGTTAGTCCTTTGTGAGAGCACGGAAATTACAAAATTTTAAGTTACTTAAATTTGAGAACAAAAATTAAAACCCAATTTTACCCATCACCTTATAGGGGTAATATCTCGGAATGAAGTGAGCAGAGGATATTTTGTTATTGGAAAGATCCATCAGAATTTTATACGGCAATCAAATGAATTTTTTCGCATGAATTTTGAAATACCGTTCATGTATGAAAAAATCCCTATGCCGACCCTGTTTAGAAACGTTAAAGCATAAAAATAAGTAAACTTAATTAGCATATGTGACAGAAAAAATGTTTGATTTTTTTCAAAATAACCTATTTATTATCGATTTTTAGTACTAACTCTTAAAACTCGCTTCAATCGTTACGAACCTGTATCTCTTAAGGGATACTAACTTCACCCTCTTATAAAGTAACAGGAATGTTGAAAAAATACCGGTGGTTAGTCCTTTGTGAGAGCACGGAAATTACAAAATTTTAAGTTACTTAAATTTGAGAACAAAAATTAAAACCCAGTTTTACCCATCACCTTATAGGGGTAATATCTCGGAATGGAGTGAGCAGAGGATATTTTGTTATTGGAAAGATCCATCAGAATTTTATACGGCAATCAAATGAATTTTTTCGCATGAATTTTGAAATACCGTTCATGTATGAAAAAATCCCTATGCCGACCCTGTTTAGAAACGTTAAAGCATAAAAATAAGTAAACTTAATTAGCATATGTGACAGAAAAAATGTTTGATTTTTTTCAAAATAACCTATTTATTATCGATTTTTAGTACTAACTCTTAAAACTCGCTTCAATCGTTACAAACCTGTATCTCTTAAGGGATACTAACTTCACCCTCTTATAAAGTAACAGGAATGTTGAAAAAATACCGGTGGTTAGTCCTTTGTGAGAGCACGGAAATTACAAAATTTTAAGTTACTTAAATTTGAGAACAAAAATTAAAACCCAATTTTACCCATCACCTTATAGGGGTAATATCTCGGAATGAAGTGAGCAGAGGATATTTTGTTATTGGAAAGATCCATCAGAATTTTATACGGCAATCAAATGAATTTTTTCGCATGAATTTTGAAATACCGTTCATGTATGAAAAAATCCCTATGCCGACCCTGTTTAGAAACGTTAAAGCATAAAAATAAGTAAACTTAATTAGCATATGTGACAGAAAAAATGTTTGATTTTTTTCAAAATAACCTATTTATTATCGATTTTTAGTACTAACTCTTAAAACTCGCTTCAATCGTTACAAACCTGTATCTCTTAAGGGATACTAACTTCACCCTCTTATAAAGTAACAGGAATGTTGAAAAAATACCGGTGGTTAGTCCTTTGTGAGAGCACGGAAATTACAAAATTTTAAGTTACTTAAATTTGAGAACAAAAATTAAAACCCAATTTTACCCATCACCTTATAGGGGTAATATCTCGGAATGGAGTGAGCAGAGGATATTTTGTTATTGGAAAGATCCATCAGAATTTTATACGGCAATCAAATGAATTTTTTCGCATGAATTTTGAAATACCGTTCATGTATGAAAAAATCCCTATGCCGACCCTGTTTAGAAACGTTAAAGCATAAAAATAAGTAAACTTAATTAGCATATGTGACAGAAAAAATGTTTGATTTTTTTCAAAATAACCTATTTATTATCGATTTTTAGTACTAACTCTTAAAACTCGCTTCAATCGTTACAAACCTGTATCTCTTAAGGGATACTAACTTCACCCTCTTATAAAGTAACAGGAATGTTGAAAAAATACCGGTGGTTAGTCCTTTGTGAGAGCACGGAAATTACAAAATTTTAAGTTACTTAAATTTGAGAACAAAAATTAAAACCCAATTTTACCCATCACCTTATAGGGGTAATATCTCGGAATGAAGTGAGCAGAGGATATTTTGTTATTGGAAAGATCCATCAGAATTTTATACGGCAATCAAATGAATTTTTTCGCATGAATTTTGAAATACCGTTCATGTATGAAAAAATCCCTATGCCGACCCTGTTTAAAAACGTTAAAGCATAAAAATAAGTAAACTTAATTAGCATATGTGACAGAAAAAATGTTTGATTTTTTTCAAAATAACCTATTTATTATCGATTTTTAGTACTAACTCTTAAAACTCGCTTCAATCGTTACAAACCTGTATCTCTTAAGGGATACTAACTTCACCCTCTTATAAAGTAACAGGAATGTTGAAAAAATACCGGTGGTTAGTCCTTTGTGAGAGCACGGAAATTACAAAATTTTAAGTTACTTAAATTTGAGAACAAAAATTAAAACCCAGTTTTACCCATCACCTTATAGGGGTAATATCTCGGAATGGAGTGAGCAGAGGATATTTTGTTATTGGAAAGATCCATCAGAATTTTATACGGCAATCAAATGAATTTTTTCGCATGAATTTTGAAATACCGTTCATGTATGAAAAAATCCCTATGCCGACCCTGTTTAGAAACGTTAAAGCATAAAAATAAGTAAACTTAATTAGCATATGTGACAGAAAAAATGTTTGATTTTTTTCAAAATAACCTATTTATTATCGATTTTTAGTACTAACTCTTAAAACTCGCTTCAATCGTTACAAACCTGTATCTCTTAAGGGATACTAACTTCACCCTCTTATAAAGTAACAGGAATGTTGAAAAAATACCGGTGGTTAGTCCTTTGTGAGAGCACGGAAATTACAAAATTTTAAGTTACTTAAATTTGAGAACAAAAATTAAAACCCAATTTTACCCATCACCTTATAGGGGTAATATCTCGGAATGAAGTGAGCAGAGGATATTTTGTTATTGGAAAGATCCATCAGAATTTTATACGGCAATCAAATGAATTTTTTCGCATGAATTTTGAAATACCGTTCATGTATGAAAAAATCCCTATGCCGACCCTGTTTAGAAACGTTAAAGCATAAAAATAAGTAAACTTAATTAGCATATGTGACAGAAAAAATGTTTGATTTTTTTCAAAATAACCTATTTATTATCGATTTTTAGTACTAACTCTTAAAACTCGCTTCAATCGTTACAAACCTGTATCTCTTAAGGGATACTAACTTCACCCTCTTATAAAGTAACAGGAATGTTGAAAAAATACCGGTGGTTAGTCCTTTGTGAGAGCACGGAAATTACAAAATTTTAAGTTACTTAAATTTGAGAACAAAAATTAAAACCCAATTTTACCCATCACCTTATAGGGGTAATATCTCGGAATGAAGTGAGCAGAGGATATTTTGTTATTGGAAAGATCCATCAGAATTTTATACGGCAATCAAATGAATTTTTTCGCATGAATTTTGAAATACCGTTCATGTATGAAAAAATCCCTATGCCGACCCTGTTTAGAAACGTTAAAGCATAAAAATAAGTAAACTTAATTAGCATATGTGACAGAAAAAATGTTTGATTTTTTTCAAAATAACCTATTTATTATCGATTTTTAGTACTAACTCTTAAAACTCGCTTCAATCGTTACAAACCTGTATCTCTTAAGGGATACTAACTTCACCCTCTTATAAAGTAACAGGAATGTTGAAAAAATACCGGTGGTTAGTCCTTTGTGAGAGCACGGAAATTACAAAATTTTAAGTTACTTAAATTTGAGAACAAAAATTAAAACCCAATTTTACCCATCACCTTATAGGGGTAATATCTCGGAATGAAGTGAGCAGAGGATATTTTGTTATTGGAAAGATCCATCAGAATTTTATACGGCAATCAAATGAATTTTTTCGCATGAATTTTGAAATACCGTTCATGTATGAAAAAATCCCTATGCCGACCCTGTTTAGAAACGTTAAAGCATAAAAATAAGTAAACTTAATTAGCATATGTGACAGAAAAAATGTTTGATTTTTTTCAAAATAACCTATTTATTATCGATTTTTAGTACTAACTCTTAAAACTCGCTTCAATCGTTACAAACCTGTATCTCTTAAGGGATACTAACTTCACCCTCTTATAAAGTAACAGGAATGTTGAAAAAATACCGGTGGTTAGTCCTTTGTGAGAGCACGGAAATTACAAAATTTTAAGTTACTTAAATTTGAGAACAAAAATTAAAACCCAATTTTACCCATCACCTTATAGGGGTAATATCTTGGAAGGGAGTGAGCAGAGGATATTTTGTTATTGAAAAGATCTATCAGAATTTCATATGGCTTTATGTATAGAAAAATCCCCATGCCGACCCTGTTTAGAAACGTTAAAGCATGAAAATAAGTAAACTTTATTAGCATACGTGACAGAAAAAATGTTTGATTTTTTTCAAAATAACCTATTTATTATCGATTTATTTGATAAAAAGATTTGTAAAGAATTAAAGACATACGCCTTAACGAATCACTAGAATAGCATTAAAATAATATTATGTAAATCAGAATGTATGTACGTAATAGTCACAAAAGTTTTTACATTATGTAAACTGATACATCTCTTTCTCTATGCTTGACAGCAGTACGCATTGAAAAATAGATCCAGTCACTTTCATCACTTGCTTTGCAATTTAATAGGATAGCATTAAAATAATAAATTAATTCATATGGCAATTAAAATATAGAGATATATTTAATTTAAACTAACCTGATAATATCTTCTTCACCAGGCTTGACAACACTACGCACTAATAAATAGATCCATTCACTTTCGAATTATTAATAAAACTTCATCACTTTGCACTTGAATCGAGTTTATTTATGCATTTGTTAATGTATCGTTAGTGTCTGATCGCGTTTTTTTAACAATTTTGTTAATTACATGTTAAAATTTAAATTTTAAACCGATTTAAAATGCACAATGCACTGTGCAACTGGACGCGTTAAACAATCAAATAAAACTAAATAATGGCACCGACAGGTACCGAAGACATAAACATCAGCGCACACTTGATTTTTTATTTAAGTACATAATTATATTTGATTAATTATTTTAGATCGAAAAATTAGGGGTTCGGATGGAAGCTAAAAGATTTCATTTTTAAAAACAAATATAGGTACCTACATAAAAAACATTTACGTAAAGTGAAAATAACATGTAAAACAAATTAATTTATAATTTGTATCCAATAATGCAGTATGTTTTAGGTATCCCAAGTATAGGTTACACAAAATTTGTTAAAAATAGGCGAACATTATGAATTTTGTTAAATAAACACAATCGAGTAAATATGCACAAGTAATAAACCAATTAATAAGGTTTTAATTATCTAGTTTAATAAAGTCACATTAACATTTTTTGTACAGTTTGCATATAAACCGAGCTTTGTTTATTATAGAGGACAATAGAGTGAAACCTCTTTATAACAGACATCGACGGGGAAAAATAATTGTCCGTTGTGTAGAGTTGTCGCTAAATAAGTTGCTTGATCTTTATACATTTTCGTATATGCGTATACAAGGTGATTGATTAGTGTGATATAGCTCAGTAGCTCATAAGAGATTCCAAAAAAAATTGTATATAAAAATTGTAGACAGCTTTAAGTTTCACATTTCAAATTTACTTACAATGTTACAGGGTGTTCCATAACGCGTGGCCAGATCAAAGTTATGTTTGTTTAAATTAAACATTCTGTATTTTACTTTAACATTAAAATCCGCTTTATCTCCCCATTACTACAATATAAGGTTATAGTATGTTATACTGGGTATTTAAAAAGTTATAACCAATTCTTTGTGGAAATCTTAACGAGTTCAACTACCTGTATAATTAAAAAGGATAAGAATAATAATCTATTGAAGCCAAAGTTTTTAAATGATTGCTAAAATTTATAAACACAAACAAATTTGCGAATATATATTAAATCGAATACAGGGTAGGTCAAAACTTGAGTAAATTATTTTCTCAGTAATTTCAAATGGATCACCCTGCATCTTATATCACTGTCGAAGACTTCTTCTTAAGTACCATGTCCTTCTAGAACGTTGGTCACCAACAAGGCTATCCTTACTCTGTCGACGGCAAGTCTGAACAGAGAGCTTGAGTTGAGTTTATACCAGCCACGTAGATTCTTGAGCCATGATGCTTTTCTGCGGCCCGGCTTTCTTTTACCATACATTTTTCCCTGCATGATGTTCTGTAGTAATCGGTATTTTTCGCCTTCCATAACATGCCCGAAATATTGCAGTTTCCTTCTTTTGATGGTGATAAGAATTTCGGTTGATTTATTCAGACGTTGGATACTTTTTCCGTCAATGAAACTTTTATTATTTTCCTGTTAGCCCACATTACAAAGGCTTCAAGTCGTCTTTCTTCGTACTTGTTTATAGTCCAGGCTTCCATACCGTATAGCAGGGTGGAGAAGACATAACATCTGAGAAGTCGGATACTTAGAGTTAACTTTAGATCTCTACAGCACAAGACCCTACTCATGTTTTTAAATGCTGCTCGAGCCTGCTCAATTCTTGATTTCACTTCAGTTTGACTATCGGCGCTGTTAATTATATGCTGCCTAGATATTTTACTTGGTTTACTTGCTTTAAAAATTCACCACTAACTGTTATTTTAGCTATGATATTAGGTTGCTTACTAATTACTAATACTTTGGTCATTTTTGCATTTAATCCGGCTATTGCGCATTTTTCGATGACTCTATTCAGTATCCGTTGTAAATCTTCCTGACTGGAGGCCAACAGTACCGTATCGTCTGCGTAGCGAAGGTTGTTTATGATTTCGCCATTTATAATAATGCCGGCTTGTATATCAATTAGTGCTTCCCTAAATATTCTTTCAGAGTATACATAAAAGAGCAAGGGCGATAAGATGCAAACTTGCCTTCCTTCACGTTTGATCTTTATTTCCGGTGTATCATCACCATCTATTTTAATTACTGAAGTTTGGTTCCAGTATAAATTTAGAATTATCCCAATATCCCTTTCGTCCAGTCCTATATGGTCTAAAATCTCTACCAATACATCATGTTTGACCCTGTCGAATGCCTTTTGGAAGTCTATGAAGCATGCATAGACATCAACTGACATATCACGACTTCTTTGAGCCAGGGTATTTATCCCAAATAGAGCCTCCCTTGTGCCGAAGCCATTGCGGAACCCAAATTGCGATTCGCTTAAGTATTCTATATACTTTGAATAGATCCTGCCATGAATAATTTTATAATAATTTTCGAAGACTACTGTTACCATACTTTTATTTTTATTAACCATTCCCTATACTTAAAGTTATTAGTTTTTGAGATATTTCCATTTTCCTATGCAAAGTATTAATTAGTTATGTAAACGTACCAATTGTTAGCTGGCCATGATTGATTTGTCAGAAACGGAAAATTCACCATTACTGTTTGTTAATTCATTGTTTTGTTACACTCTAAACTAGCAAATATGAATTTTACCCGTGACGAAAGGGTAGATATGATCTGGATATTGGGAATGTAATGAAAACGCATTGCTATCAGTAAAAATTTATTATGAAGGATATCCTGAGAGGCGACAACCTATAACAGCACGTTTCGAAAGATAAAAGGATCGGTAAATAGCCACTTAATAAATTTAGCAGTATTTTTTGCTACTCTGAAACGTCGTTAAGGTTTACATTTGCAGCTTCTCCAAATATTGCTCTAAATTTTTTATTTTGTCTTGAGCCGCCTCTAAAGCTTTTTTTTAATTGTTGGACAAGGTTTTTTTTTATGTTTATGAAAATAGTCGCAAAAAGGGTAGACCTATCGTGTGGGCCGCGGACGGCCCGCACTGCGACTATTAGAAGGGGAAGGGATTATAGAAAGGAAATGATTGTGAACACGCTTTTTAAAAAGTTGCAGGTCATAGTTCTCTGGAAAAACTGATTTTGGAAGCTTATTACATTCCGTAGCAGCCCTGTAAAAAAAGGATTATTGAAGAAGATTGGTCCTTGTAGTGTCAATCTTGAGAGTTAATGGGTGAGACTGATCAGCGTGCCGAGTTTTTCGGCCGAATGTGGCCAATGGTGGTACAAGAGTTTTTATTTCTCTGGAGCATCTGCCATAAAAATATCTGTAGAGCAATGACTGGTCTGCAACTCTTCTTCTATGTTCTAGAGGCTGAAGGATATCTGTGAGAGTTGAGCTGTTTATCAAGCGAATGGCTCTTTTCTGAATGGAATCTAGAAGACGAAGAGAATGCTGAACCCCAAATGTGCGAGCAATACTCCAGTAGAGGTCGGATTTGAGCCTTTTGTGTTGATCAGGAGTAAAAAACTTTCTGGCTTTCCACAGAAAACCTAGCCTCTGGCTTGCCGACTTTGCGATGTTAGCAATATGGTCATGCCAAGACATATTATTGGACACCGTGACTCCCAAAATCGAGATGGAGGGACTTGGTTCAAGGGTATTTCCGAACATTGTGATAGGATGATTTGAGGAATTCACTTTCTTGGAAAACGTGGCACTTTGTGTTTTTTGGGCGTTGAACTGAACAAGATTGTTGGTTCCCCACTCGACGATTGCTTTAAGATCTCTATTGATGGAATCAACCTGTTTCTGCCTGAGTCTATGTGTATCATTCACCGAAAGTGATCGATAGGATGTGAAAGTTGAGACAAGTGTGCTATCGTCTGCGAAACTGTAAATGGGGTTCGTGGTGGTTTTCAAGAGGTCGTTGATGTGTAAAATCTCTTTTCTTGCTGTAGATTTTCATTTTTACTAAACAACTTTTTGAGAGTTTTCCGTCGCTACGTTTGGTCCATTTTAATGTATGGTTGTGAGACATGGACTTTAACAGTCGATATGATGAATCAAGTTGAAGCATTTGAAATGTGGTGTTACAGGCGGATGTTAAAGATACCATGGACGTCGCATACAACTAAAAATAGAGGGTACAACAGAGATAGGACGAGAGGAACTATAATGGCTTCGTAATATACGCCATTGGACAGATCTAGACGTGGAACAGCTTTTTAGAACTGCCGCTGATCGTGAAGAATATGAAAATGTTATTGACATGGCGATCGCCAACGCTTGAATACAAGTATGGCACCAGAAAAAAAAGGAGAAATCATTTTACCAGATTAAACTGTGCATTCAAATACGCACGTGTTTTCATATTAATTACATATACGAGTATAATCGTTGGTGCGTCTGTTAGTAATCATGTAACTTCTGAATGACTTAACCGATGAAGGTCCCATTCACAAAATTTAATTGTTTTGTCAAGACGATGGTTCATAAACATCAATGGGTTTGATAGATGGCACTGTAATCAAGCTCAATATAAATGTTGGTTTGGTGCCAAATTTGGGACTCGTTAGGTAGCGTTGTGTATGTATCTAGGGCGTAACTTCTGCAACAGCTAAAACAATTGTAAAAATTTCTTTATTTATTAAAAGCTACTCTTTCCCTAAGTAACATGGGCTGTATTATATTTTAATAAATAATAATTTAACTAAGATTTTTCTTCCCGTGCGAAGCTGGGGCCAGCAAGTAATTGATATTAATTGAACAATATATTTACCAACTGTTAATAATGTTATTGTATTTAATTAAATATTCACCCAAAAACAATACCAAATCGCCAGAGCTGGCTTTAGGAACGTTGCGGTGTAAAAAAAGATGTGGTATCAGTATCTTTCAATACTGACACAAGTTTAAAATTCTTCAATTCCTATTTTTGTTGTTCTTAAACTATCTCTTTTTATAAAATATTGTTTTCATGTTTTTTATACATTCCTAACATGTAATAATCATATTATTCAAAAGATCTAATAATTCAGAATTAAAAATAGTATAATTTATAAATTGCAAAATTCAGGTAGTTTACCATTTTTTTCAGTTTTTTGATTCTAAATAAAAACAGCTATTTAAGTTGCGTAATTAAGCGTCGAATGCAATTGGTCCCACGTCGATATCATTGTTTGTTCTCGAGATAATCGGGACGAAAAATAATTCTGAAAGTTTACCATTTTTTTCAGTTTTTTGATTCTCCCTAAAAAACAGTTTGACCGATTTTGCTAAAAAGGTAATAAGTTCTAAGTTGCGTAATTATGCGTCGAATGCAATTGGTCTTACGTCGATATCATTTTTTGTTCTCAAGATAATCAAGACGAAAAACAATAAATACACACAAACAAACGTCCACTTAAAAACTATTGTATTAGACTCTGGGGACCTTGAAATGTCAAAATTCGGGATTCGCAAAATCCGACCCATTACTATAACTTTCACTTAGAAGTTAATAAAGTTGCTTGGATGGTTTGGACACGTAGAGTGGATGTATAAAGGAAGATTGACGAGACAGATTTATAAGACGAGTGTGAAGTCGGTAGAGGTCAACCACGGCGAACATATCTCGATCAGATCAACATTTTTTTGAAGAAAGGCCGGGTCAGGAGTACCAACAACCAACGAGAATGTATGAGAGCACTGATGAAAGTAGAAGAAGAAAAAGAGGTGTGTACTATTTAAAAAATATTATACTCGTACATACCCAAGCAGTAACGTTTTCCAATTCATTAAATAAACTTTACTTCGCGCTTCATCTTGAGTGCGCTATTTTAAATGCTCGAAAAAGTCTGTATTTATGTTAATGGTAGTTAAAATCTTCGAAAAGTTTCAAGAAATTTCCTCTTCGGCTATAAACCGAAAAAAAATAAAGCATTCGAATTTATTCCGTTCTGTGGAAAATTATGTATGCATGTTTATTTTTAAGCTATATATCAAAAAAATGTTATTCAAAAAAAGTGGAACTTAGTTGAACCGTCAGCGTTCTTGAAAGTTTTCGACCTAAAGAAGATTTATATCTCGTTTTAAAAACTGAGTTTTTCACGCTCTCCTTATAAAATCAATTTTTACGAACGTATTACGTTTTGCAAAGTTTCCATGAAGTTAGCAACTTTTAAATGTACTACTCGTCGAAGAGAAGCCGTGTAAAAAAATAATTAATACCTCAACTTTATTACTGTAATTACATGGAATAAAAATAGAGAAAAAATTCATTTTATTTAACCAATATGGCTTAAAACCAATATTTAATTTATAAGTATCTATTTTTTTTAAACTCGTTAATCAATATATCAAACTTATAAAGATAAACTTCTCTAAAACTAAGTAACTGTTGTCACGTGCCTATTTTTTCCCTTCTACAGTTCATTATAATTGTGTCTCTGATGATTTTGTATTCCTTAGGTACTCGCAAGTAGGGTTGCGTACCGTATTTTGTTGTAACTTAAATATATCATTCGTTGTAAATAGTGTTGCATACCTTGTAGTGATAGGATTCGATTATTAATGGCTGTGGCATTTTTCGTTAATCAATGGAGATTGAGTGGGGAGTCAGTCGTTTGGTGGCAGTCTTGGGAGTCGTGTGGTGGTGAGAGTTTTTGGGACGGTGTGATATTAACACGTGTGCAAAACCTCTACGGATTTTCTTTCATATCTGGCTGAATTTGGGCCATCTTAATTGGATTTTGAAGAAAAACCACTTAATTTTTAACTTGACCATTCTATCTTACCTTCGTTGTTGATATTTTGGATTTTGGTGTCGAGTTAAAATATCCGCATGCGGGATTTATTTGAGGGAAGCCATTGTTAATTAGCAGGTGCCGTCCCATAATCAAACCGGCCAGGAGTAGTGAATTCGTATACCCAAAGGTTATAAGTGATTTATTTTTAAATATATAACGCCGTGACTTATTTTGACACCACGATTAAGTTTTGTTTTAGTTTATTAATATAGTGGATTGTGAATTCGTATACCCAAAGGTTATAAGTAATTTATTTTTAAATATATAACGCCGTGACTTATTTTGACGCCACGATTAAGTTTTGTTTTAGTTTATTAATATAGTACATTGTTGGAAACTTATTTTGACACCACGATTAAGTTGTGTTTTAGTTTACTAATATAGTACATTGTTGGAAACTATTTATTGCATTAGATAATATGCCAAAATTAAACTTGGATTAAAATAACCTTCTCAATAATTCTTTATGTCCAAGTAAAAATATATTTTCTTCATACTTATTTGTAAATATCCTACAATTTTGATATTTTAAAGGACAACCATTGTAAAAATATTTTTAAAAAAACTCGATTGTTTTGGCAGTGAAAATCTTTATGTAAATGGTAAAAACATGAGTAAATTAGCAGCCTTATGTAAACGTTTAATTTAGTGTTATTATGAGTTGATTTATATACGTTTTACTTTTTTTTTTTTGGGTAACTTGGTAAAGTCTGTTACTCTTACTTCTGTTATGGTTATTTTATAAAGTTGTACATTTTAAATTTTTGGTTTGTTTTAGCAAGAAAATTTACCATAGCTGTTAATTTTGACTATATTTGTTATAATGTTGCTATTGAGCTGTGTACTTTGATTTATTGTGTGAGTAAAGTATCCAATATATTTTTGCTATAATTTTATTTATTTGGTTCACCATAATCTCAGTTGTTTATCGTGTGGCTCTGCTAGTGCCTAAAAGACCTAGGGGTTTCCGGCTTGAACCGTCTAAGTCGGTGGCGCGGCTCACTTTTATATATTTTTTTCTTTTACCCTCTACGGCTGAGCTCGGGCATAATTTGCCAGTAGAGATACCGCTGGCAGAGTACTCTTTAGAGAACGAAAAAAGACGTGGCACTGTCAATTGATTTCCCTCAGCTTGAACTAGAAATAGACGGAAATATGATTCAATCTTGTCAAGATTACACCTATTTAGGAGTGAAAATAACAAAAGAAGGATCTAGCATTAATCAGGGAATGAGGAAATCAGGAAAAACAAGCAATAAATAAACAAAGCTCTTTTCTGTGGTCGAATAATATCCAAAAACGAACAAAAAAAGAATATATGAAACTATTGTACAAAGTATTCTACGAGGGCGGTTCAAATATGATCGAGACAAACGCTGTAGATGGCGCGCATGTATGTTTTGAAAGTCGTGGCTTGAGTATGTCATATCTGTGTACTACCGAGAGCGTGGCATAGTTTTCGTCGGTAACGCATGTTTCACGCGCGTGCTACGACTATGAGTGAAAGTCAAGTGCCGACCGCCGTTGCGTAACGTATTGTAATTCGTTTTTTACTGAGGAAAGGCGTTAAAAACACGGAAGTTTTTCTGCGTTTGCAAAATGAGTTAGGTAGTGAGTGCCTGAGTAGGGCTGCTGTGTTTAAATGGGCCAAAGCATTCAAAGATGGCCGCGAAACCGTCGAGAATCAGCCGCATGATCGTCGACCGCGAACCAGACAACATTCGCCGCGTAGAACAGCTCATTTTGGAGGACCGTAGGATGAATGTTCGAGACATTTCGGCTAAACTCGGCATTAGTATAGGTAGTGTGGAGTCTATCATCCACGAACACCTTTATTATCGCAAAATAACGGCTCGAAACGGAGGAGCATTCCAGCACGAAGTGCGATTCTTCTCCTCCAGGATAACGCGCGTCTCACGCTCGATACAATATCGGAATTAGGGTGGAATGTACTGGAACAACATCCCTACAGTCCGGATTTATCACCCTGTGACTACCATATGTTTGGACCACTGAAAGAAGCCCTCGGAGACCAAAGATTCAACACCGACGACGAGGCTGTCCGGGTTGCACAAGGAATTCTTCGATACCGGCATCAAAAAACTTCCGGAAAGGTGGACAAAATGCGTAACTAATGAGGGGAACTAGGTAAAAAAACTGTGAATTTTTGTAAACTTTTTCGATAGTAAATAAACGTGTAAGAGTATTTGTCTCGATCATATTTGAACCGTCCTCGTATTATACGGCTCAGAGACATAACAAAAAGAGATAGGCAAAGGTTAGAAGCGGCCGAAATGGACTTCCTACGAAGGAGTTGTGGGTTATTAAGGTTGCAAAGAGTCACAAACAATAAAATAAGAATGGGAGCGGAAACACCTGCTACGGAGATAATTGAGAGGACGTATGGACACGTAAGACGTATGGAAGATGATCGATGGCCCAAAAAGATATTAGAATGGCAACCAAAATTAAGGCGAAAGCGTGGAAAACCACCAGAAGAGTGGTTATAACAAACAAGAATGGACATGGAGAAGAGAGGATTAGAAGAGGAAGATTGGCAGGATAGAGAGGCATGGAGAAGAGCATGCGAGAGACAGCCAACGATGCTGTAAAAAACTCGCTTATATATAATCAATAACAATTCACAATGAAAAGAAACAACATGGAAATTCCCTTCTTATTCATCGCCAAAGAAAAACCCTTCGTTATTAAAGGGATAATTGGAATGTTCTTTTACGAAACAATTTTTAATACAAAGGGGTTAAATCCATCGATATTTTAACAAAAAAAAATGTTTTTAACCATCAATCAAATGTTTACGGTTGTCGATATTCATCATTATTTATAATTGGATCTTAATTAAGAACCCTTCTTGAAGTTTTGAGTTATTTTTTTGTCCTAATTTAATAATTTTTTTTTGTAAGAGTAGTATTAAATACTATAAATACTATTATTGCTAGTGTCAGTAGATCATTGATATGTATGGGAAATTTAATATTTTGACATATAAATTTTTGATACCACTTATCACTTCCACAAACATCCCTTCACAATAAAATCGGACAACACTTCGAAAAAGACCTTAATAGGGAAAAACTACAAAAAAAAATATCAACCAGGGAAGACTGGTTGAAGAAAACACCATTGACCAGCCCAGGAGTGAAACGATGGTACACTGATGGATCAGGGCAGAGCAGGCCAAGCAGCACGCTTGGCCTGCTCACAGGACACATCGCACTAAGGGCGCACCTCTTCAAACTTAAGTTGGCGGCCGAGAAAAACTGCCGACTATGCGGAGAGGAGGAGGAGAGCAGCATACACATTCTGTGTCACTTCCCGATGCTAGCGGGGTACAGGTATCAAACCTGAGGCCGTATAATTATAGATCCAAGCGATCTAAAAGAGACAGGGCCAACAGAAATACTAAGGTTTGCCAAAATCAGCGGACTGGAATTCTGATGCCCTGAAGACACAGCGGTAGTCACAGAGGATCAAAAGATCTAGGTGACAATTAACGATTATTTTCAGTCTGGAACCATGGTTTCTAACCAACTTTTGGTTGTATATCTTTATAAAATCTTCCGCTAAGTCCTCGATCATATTTTTGTTGCCATGCAGTATACAACTGTTTTTTGAGTAGGGGAATGTAATCAGTTGCTGGAACTTTGCAATTTATGTACATGCCACTTGTTCTGGCTTCTTTTGCTAGTATATCTACCTCTTCATTTTCTTGTATACCCACATGAGGTTTTGAGTTATTAAATATCAACTTAATTTGTTTTTCACACTTAAAATTGTATTTGTCAATTACACAAAAATTACGCAAATATTATAATAGTGTATGTCTACAGTGCAATATTAATTATTATGGGTATTTTTTAAAGGGTGAAAGGATATCTTATTTATTTCAGATGTAGGTTTTTTAGTTTCCAACAAAAACACAAATAAAATTTTTATTTTTAATACCGTTTTCTTTTATTTATTTATTCAAAAAGGATGTTTTATATTTTCCGAGTAGTGAATTTTAATAGAATGTCGTTTCTAGTTTGGATGCAGTGCATGTTTTTCGAATGGACAAATAGTTGGTTTTTCTTTAACATAAAAACATATGTGCTGAAAATATGGGATATTGGAGTAATTAAAAATGTAAACTTCGTTACTGCTCCCTACGTTAATTTGGTTCAAAAATAATTGCAGGTATACGAGGGGCAGCATTAAAATTTTGTTACTTATCAACGAATCGAATAAATGACGAAACTGGTGATTCTGCTTCGTTTTTAACTAAAAAAAGTATAACGTCGGTGAGACTTCAAAACCGCGTAACAGCACTCTACAATGCCGCGTATCTACGTAAGTCGGAAAATTGAGATTTGGTGTCAGTGGATTCAGAGTGTTTATTGGATCCTAGTAGAACACACGCGATTAAAATCAGCTAATAGGAAACGTCTATTTAGCCATTAAAAAAATTCCGCATATCAGTAGTTGGCGTTACGGTTGGCGAGTGTTTGGCAGCAAAGCCGCGTATTTACTGAATGCTAGAAAAAGTCTTGACACGAGTGGCGCGTGTTTTTGATTTATTGTTATTTATTTGTGAATATTATTTTTCAAAATTTAAAAAAGTTATTGGTAAATAGAAATCATAGAAATCACGAATACGTTTAGTTAAAACAATGTTTAATAATAACCAAGATAATCAGTTTTTTTTCCTCCTGTAAATATGTAAAAATATAGATACGCGGTATTGCAGACTGTTGTTACGCCGTTTTGAAGTCTCGCCGACGATAGCCTGTTTTTTTGAATACGTACCTTTTTTAATAATTACGTTTTGGGGGTAGCAAGCATTTAAGTTTTGTATAACTTCATACATACATAAGAGTATATAGTCACGCCTTTACCCTGTAGGGGTGGGCAGGGACCACTCCTTTTACTTGCTACGGTTATAACACTCATCTTTTGCTTCGTCTACTTTTATCAACGCTTTCATACATGCTCGTCGGTTGCTGGTAATTTTTTCCCAACCTTTTTTCAAAACTCTGATCGAAATACGTTCGCTTAAGTCGACCTCTACCGAACTACTCGTCTTATAAATCTGTTTTACCAATTTTCTTTCATCCATGCTTTCTACGTGTCAAAACCATCCAAGTATCTTTTTATTTTTGTTACCACACTAAAGCTCTACAAGTTTCATACTGGATATTTTTGATATCTTTCACGAGAAAAAAGGAAATAGCGAAAATAATTTTTTCTTCCCAAATTTATGGTTTTTTTGATCGATATCTTGATAACGATGATCGGTACGTGAAAAATGTATGGGACCTTAATTGTACATTGTACAAAGAGCAACAAAAAAGTATTGTATAAAAATTTTTCGAATTTCAACGGGGAACCGAGTGAAAAACCTGAATTTAACCCTTTTTTAAAGATGGCGGAAAACCCACAAGGTTATTTTGGTCGACTTTTTGAACTTAAGCTTTTCTAGACCCACCCCCCCACGTAATATCCAAAATTTGCATTTCCAAATGTATATAATGACTGAACTAGCATTATAACCAGGCAAATGGATGAAATTTTAAATCTTGCTTTAAATTACGGTGTAAACTGGCACGTAAGAGATTTAACGCTTGCACGTTTTTCCGAAGGGAACGCCTCGGCTGTTGAGTCACTGCTCGGCGTACTCTTACAATATTGTTTGGTGTTCTTACAGTTTTCTGGCTACCAAGGTATTGTTTATTTGTCGCACTTCCTGTTTATCGAAACCGTTGCACCCACGATTTAACAAGATTAGCCCATGGGGCATCTGCTATGCGCCGAATGATGAAGTGAGCACAAAACCGACGTCGAGCTAGGATATAGGACTCGTTCGCCTTAAAATATGCCTCCAACATGAAAGCACGATGCGCACCCGACTACTGCTCTATGGTGACTAAAACCCGCATTCGCCTGCTCCCTAATCGCCGTGACATTCACTGCTTAGCTTGTACAAGGTCGGTACAGGGCACAAACGAAAACTGAAATATCCACTGAGACACCCAGTATAAAGTTAATTCTGGAAAGTGTAAGGTTTTTTTGTGTCTTAACAAGAACCAAAACCATTTTTACCGCCATTATACCAAATAAAAAATATTGTTTAAATATTGTTTTTAATACTTTACTTACAACGTTTTATTTATAATTATTAAAGTTAACTTAATTTATTCCATATGTTGCACAAGTCACAATTTTTTTGGAAAATATGTTAAACATACATCTTATTCTTCTTAGTCTAACGTCGAGAACGACGTGTAGTGATCACAAGTTAATGTCAGGTGTTATTACTCAGAACTCTTCTTACAGTCTCTCGCCATCTCCCACGGTCAGCAGCAGTTCTTATTGCTTCCACTTGTAGTGCCCTTAGCCAGGAAAACATGCAAAAAGGTTTAATAAATGAACCCAGTTGACCGTTCACGGGAATAACTTTGAACTCACTTAGAACGTGTCGAGAGACACACGAAATAATGTTTATTGTTTATTAATCGTTCGTATTTATTTCGCAACCAGATGTCTCGAAGAACAGTGTGTGTTATTGTTTTTACTTCGATCGGACGTTCGTTGCTCTACTTTGCAGCGACGGTCAAGATCACGACATTAAAATGTAGAATTGCTAAACTAAATTATTTTTAATTAATTAATTTAATTATTTTTAAGTTCAACGTTCTTTTTAATTAACGAGAGTTTTCCCGAAACTTCTACAAACCTACGAGCAAGGGACTTAACATTACATGGCGATCCGAATACATTACACGGCGATCCTAATACATTACACACTAGTGGACGCTCGGTTTTTTTGATACATACATACATACATAAAGTCACGCCTTTTTCCCATAGGGGTAGGCAGAGATCACTTTCTTCCACTTCCGCTACGGTTCTTACACACATCTTTTGCTTCTTCTACTTTCATCAGTGCTCTCATACATGCTCGTCGGTTGTTGGTACTCTTGACCTGGCCTTTCTTCAAAACAATGTTGATCCAATCGAGATATGTTCTCCGAGGTCGATCTCTGCCGACTTCTCCATTTACACTCGCCTTATAAATTTGTTTCGTCAATCTTTCTTCATCCATCCTTTCTACGTGTCTAAACCAACTAAGCATTTTTTTATCTATCTTTGTAACCACATCTTCTTTTACACCACAGCGTTCTCTTATCTCACTATTCTTTACTTTATCCAACCGAATCACTATACTTCTCAAACTACTCATCTCCGCAGCATTAATCCTATTTCATGCTTCTTCTGCCGAACCCAACATTCACTACCATACATAAGTGTAGGAACCAACACACCTCTAAGTACAGCCAGACGTGCCATTTTTGACACTTTCTGGCTATTTATAAAGCTATGCAGTGCCCCATTCATTTGTTTTTCTGCCAACACCCTTCGCTCAATGTCACTGTCATACTTTCCATCTCTTGTAAACTTTGAACCAAAGTACACAAATTCATTTACTTGTTTCACTTTTTCTCCCTCAATCGAAATTTCGCAGTTTGTCATGCTTTCTTCTCTTTCAAAAACTATTACTGTCGTCTTGCTTACATTTATTTTCATCCCTTTGATTTTCAGGGCGTCATGCATAACATTAACCATCGCCTGCAACTCCTCTTCAGATGACGCTAATATGACTTGATCATCGGCGTAAAGAAGGCATTTGACGATCAAATCATTCATTTTCAATCCATATAATGTCTGTCTATCTAGATGGGGAGCGTCTGCGTTTCCTTTTGTTTTGTTTGATGGTCCAATCTCGTTCAGCACGGACACATTGGTGCGATGTGCCGTCCACGGTATTCTTAGCATTCTTCGCCATACCCACATTTCAAAGACGTCGACCCGACACCTATCGGCTGCCTTCATAACCCATGTCTCGGAAGCGTACCAGAAAATGGAGAACACTAGGACATGGACCAGTGATTTTTTGGTATTAACGGATATATATCGATCTTTCCAAATTTTATGTAATTGGCTCATTGCTGTTTGGCCAAGTTGAATAAGACGGCGGATCTCCATCTCGCAGCTGCCAGAGGAATGGATAAGGGCACCCAGATGAAAAAACTTATCTACCACTTCACAGTTGGCAATGTGATATGGTCTGTTTGCTGTCTTATCCGATCTATCAACTGTTAATACTTTAGATTTGGCATAGTTGATTCATAGACCATACTCTTTTGATGTTCTCTCGAGTCGTTGTTTCAATTCTGTAAGTTCTTCTGCTGAGTTAGCGATCAGAAGAGTATCGTCAGCATATCTAAGATTTGAAATTTTTTTCCCATTAATAGCAAAGCCTTCTTCCACCTCATCAAGTATCTTTCTCATTAAACATTCTGTATATATATTAAACAAGAGAGGCAATAAAATACACGCTTGTCTAACTCCGTTTTTGATATCTGATACATACATAAATATAAATTTAAATCCTAAAAAATATATCTGAATTAAGGACCAGAAGAGATTATTAAGGTTTAATTTCCTTGTGTAGTTGACGAAGGGACATGAAGAGGGAAGTATTAATTAAATATTATGGTCAGATCAAAGATATTAAATCGGCAAAGTAATCCGCACCGGATACAGAATACTCTTCTTCTTCCTAATCATAACATCTTTTCAGATGTGTTGTGACCTATTTTAACGAGGTTCAATGTTTTGAATGGCTCTCTTGACTGCATCTCGCCATTTATCTCGATTAGATGTTATGTAAACCGCTCGTGGGAGAGTAGCATTTAATAATTTTTTGGTAACATTCACCCATCGATTCGGTGATCGGCCACGCCTTCTGTTTTTTTTAGGTTTTCACTGTACAATAAGCCTTTCCGTATGCTTACTCCGACTGATGTTTCCGAAAAATGTAAGAATTCGAGAGTACACGATACTGGACAAACGTTTTGACGGACGTATTTATTGAAAACCGAAGCATTTGTTCTATGTTTTTTTTTATGAAAATAGTCGCAAAAAGGGTAGACCTATCGTGTGTGCCGCGGACGGCCCGCACTGCGACTATTAGAAGGGGAAGGGATTATAGAAAGGGGATGATTGTGGACACGCTTTTTAAAAAGTTGCAGGTCATAGTTCTCTGGAAACACTGATTTTGGAAGCTTATTCCATTCCGTAGCAGTCCTGTAAAAGATGAATTCTTGATGAAGATTGGTCCTTGTAGTGTCAAGCTTGAGAGTAAATGTGTGAGACTGATCAGCGTGCCAAGTTCTTCGGCCGAATGTGGCCAATGGTGGTACAAGAGTTTTTATTTCTCTGGAGCATCTGCCTTGGAAATATCTGTAGAGCAATAACTGGTCTGCAACTCTTCTTCTATGTTCTAGAGGGTGAAGGGTATCTGTGAGAGTTGAGCTGTTTATCAAGCGAATGGCTCTTTTCTGAATGGAATCTAGAAAACGAAGAGAATGCCTTAGTGCTGAACCCCAAATATGCGAGCAATACTTCAGTAAAGGTCGGATTTGAGCCTTGTACGTCGTCAACAGTTGATCAGGAGTAAAAAACTTTCTGGCTTTCCACAGAAAACCTAGCCTCTGGCTTTCCACAGAAAACCTAGCCTCTGGCTTGTGCGGTCCAGGACACTCTTAACAGTCGATCCCCCTATTCTTTATTTTTCTGTGTCATTGCTGACCTAGCAAGCTAAATACGCCGTCTTATTTCGCCATCACATCCCCCGGTATTTTCTATTAGGGCTCCAACATGGACGAAACTGTTGACAACTTCACAGTGTCCAATAGTCCGAGTTTCAAGGTAGTTGTTATGTTCTCTATCAATGATCATAATTTTGGTTTTATTATAATTTATGTTTAGGCCGACATCTTCAAGTCTCATCAAAAGTTCCAGAATTTTTCTCTGGGAGGCAGGAATCAAGGTCGTATTATCGGCAAACCTTAAGTTAGACAATTACAAATACAGGATAATACATACATACATACATATAGTCACGCCTTTTTCTCGTAGGGGTAGGCAGAGACCACTTCCTTTTACTTGCTACGGTTCTTACACACATTTTTTGCTTCCTCGACTTTCATCAGTACTCTCAAACATGCTCGTCGTAAAAATATGTTATAGAATTTTCACATAAATTAAAATAATAAAAAATTCATGAAGTAAGGGTTTAAAAATATTAAAATATTAAAGTGGGTCTACTTAAGTTCGCATAATTTTACAAAAAAAGTAAATTTAAATAAAAAGTGTTGTATTCTGTTAATTCCAACTAGCTTGTTTACGGTAAATAAAATTTTTTTAAAATAGTTTTTAATATTGTAAAAAATAAGGGTACCTATATATTTTTCTGTTTGGTAAAATTTATATCTTTTAACAGACCTCGTGTATGACTCAAAAATTTTAATATGTGATGGTTGCATTAGAGATTTTACATCATGCAGAACTTTTTATGAAGAATAACTTTTTTTCGTAAATTTAATATTAAAAATGTTTTTCGTATGCGCTAAAGCGGTCCCCAGCTGTGTAATATTTTTATCAACATACTTCACAATAACATTGCAAAATGTACTCGTATTGCTGGGTCAGTCAACATAATGCGATATTATAACCTAATAAGTTTGACTCTCGGAAATATGCGAAATAAGAAATCAAGATGTGTGACTATCCTATTATTACTAATATAAAAACGAGGATATAAGATGGAGAAAAGATTAATTTTTTTTTTGTATTACAAGAGGAAAATTTTTTTTAGATACCCAGCGCTTTTGGCTGCTCTGAAAAGAACGTGCTTTGGCGCTGAATAGTGTGGGACTCATTGAACCAATGTTGCCAGGTTAAAAAATTAAAAATCACCAGACACTTTCTTAAAAAATTACCAGATCTTTCAAAAAATCACCAGAATTTATATTTTTTTAGTATTTACACAAAATACATACAATACTTATGATAAAACTAAATATAGTGCTTTAGAACGTATTTTATTACAATAATAATAATATAAGAAATAACATCTAATAACTAAAACAAATATTTTTCAAAATAAAACAAAGTTTTGGACATAAAAAAACAAAGATATTTAAATGCCATCCAAACTACTTATTGGTACATACTATTTTTTGTGTTTATTAAGAATATCGTAAGTTACAGAAAAATTAAAACAGCTGTTATTATTTTGTAAAATTAATCTTTTGCTGTGTAAAATTCCACTCACAGTTTTGGAGCCCAATCTATTTCTCATTTTTGTTTTATTTAAATTAATTTCAAAAAATAATCTTTTCACGCTTGCGCTGCTGTGCGGTTATGTAAATAAAATATTGACAAATTTTGACAGCTCTGGAAAGACAAGACTATTGTCACCCATTTTGGAATTACACACTTCTCTACAAAATTCAATTTCATCCAAAGAAAAATCAAAGTTTGAAAATTTTAATTCCCTAAACTCTCTATCTAAGGTATTGATGTCGTTAACCTTTTTTATTTTGGGAACATTAAGCCTAGAGGACCAATACTTTCAGTAATCCCCGGTTTAAGCAGTACAGTGGAATAAAATTTGAAACATATTATTATATTAATACAGTCGCGTACCTACCTATGTATAAATTACAGACTTTTTGTGTAATATATGTACCTGTATGACAAAATTTTTATTGATAAAAAATTAAAAACATATTTTAATTGTGTTTTTTTAAATATAAATTAAAACTTATAAGTAGGTCATGGTCGTATCAAAAAAAATCACAGAAATCGGGCTGTTTTAAAAAGTTTTCGCCATTTCACCAAAGGGGTTATAAAATCACCGAATCTGGTGAATTTTCACCAGACCTGGCAACATTGCATTGAACGCTCGTTCAACGCTACCCTATGAGGTAGAAATTTGATTTTGGATGTGAAACAACTTTGTCGAAAAAGTTTTTGTGACGATTTTTTATGTATTCTGTGATTGTTTCGATTTTGAGGTCTTTGTGTAGATCTGAATTTCCTTTCGAATGTACCAGGCGGCATTTGTTAAACGTTTTAGGATTTTATTTTGGAATTTTTCGTTGAGGTCGGCGCGCTGTAGCCTCAAGGCAAGGTCGACAGAGACGTACTCAAAAAAATATTGTTAAATATTAATTATTAGCAGTTTCGCACGGGTAGACCATTCTAAATTAAACTATTATTCATTAAAATATAATACATCTCATGTTACTTAGAAATATAGAAGCTTTTGATCAGTAAAAGAATTTTCAATTGGCTGAGCAGTTCCAGAGATTATGTTCTAGATACATAGGTACAGAGTACCACCTAACGAGTACCATATTTGGCACTAAACCAACATTTATTGTAAACTTGATTACAGTGCCACCTATCAAATTCTATCATATTTATGCACCATTGTCTTGATAAAATAAAAATATTTCTTGACTTTCTTTAGTAAGCGAATTTTTTTTTTAAATAATAGATCGGATGAAAAAAAAAATTTTCCTCCAAGATTGTTGTTTGTAACTTTTTTAGGAAAATAAAAAAAATTAATAAAGCCCAATTTTTATACTTTTTAATGAATTTTCTTCTTTTACTCTGAACCGTCGTAGGGGTGAAAGAATTCGTTTTAGGGGAAAAATGGTTTAAAAGAGGTAAGCCTAAAATTTTATGCTCTATAACTTTTATTTTAAACTTTTTTTGATATTCTTAAAATATAACCCAAAAATCGTATTTCGGGGTAGTTTTTAATTTTTTTCACCCCCTTCCCAGAGATTAACAACTTTTTTACTTTACCCACAGTTTTGTATGCATTTTTCTGATTATTTCCATTTAGTTTCAGCTATATATGCCAAAATCCCGAGTCATTTTGACTGGACTATTCTAAAATAATTACTTATATCATTCAAGTCTACCATACGACTTGTGGAACGATTTTTGTCTAACAAATAGACAACATAACTTCGACAATATTCCTCGTCCAATAAAACTTAGGCCCGCACTACCTCTTGTTCGGTTAAATTCCTTGCTCGATTTATTTTTCTAATATTTCTGGGTTAAAAATTAAACAGTCTACCACAAAAAAGATATAACTTTAAAAAAATTAAAAATTTATAGGCTTACTTTTAACGAAAATATATCGCAAGTACCTACTGCACAAAATTGTTTATGTTCTAACAAATTCTTTAAAACTCCAAATCTAAACGAATTGTTTTGTTAGCTGTCACTAACAACGACACAACATATGCAATGTCTACCATTTAAATAATTGATAACTGCATTTTTCACAAATTTATTATGCATTTCATTTATTTAATTCTCTTTTTATAAATATTATTTTCCTAAATGAAAAATTTTAGCTTTGTTCTTAACCCCTAATTCTACGACACTGTCATTTTTCAATCTAAAATATGTAAATAAATCTATTTTAATAAGAAATTAAGTGTGCGATGATTTTTATGTCACGTCAGTGAATAGAGACGTCTCTATTCTTTGATCACGTTAGCTGTTAGTAGGGGCCATCTTTAGTTTTAGTTGATTGTTGAACGCGTCCAGTAACACAGTGCATTTTAAATCGTTTTAAATTTAAAGTTTTAATCTGTAATTTACAAAAAATTGTTTAGGAAATGCGATAAAAAAATACATTAAAAGATGCATAAATAAACTCGTTAAAAGTGCAGAGCGATAAAGTTTTATTAATTCGAAAGTGAATGGATCTATTTTTTAGTGCGTAGTGCTGTCTATTCTGGTAAAAAAGAGGTATTTCAGGTAAGTTTAAATTAAATAATATGTCTTTTTTGTATTAAATTCTGATTCCCATAAGAATTAATTCATTATTTTAAAGACATCTTAGTGTATTTTTTTTAATTTGTAGTAATACATTAGCTGTGTAGATGCTTCTTTTAAGCGTAAGTTTTATATTCTTCTTCTACTTATAATCGTTTAATTCTAAGAAATCTTTTTGTCTATTAAAAAAATGTCTACTTAAAACTTCAGGTTTATAACAAACAAAGGGAGGTCTAAAATTATTAGGTACTAAAAATAGATTATGCAAATTTAACATTTTTTTTATGAATAGGTTATTTTATTAAAAATCAAACCTTACTTCTGCCACGCATGTCACTCATTTTCCTACTCCAACGTTTCTTAACAGGTGGTTTCAAAACATCTGGGCATCTTTCTGAATTTGTTTAAATATTTATATTTTAGATGAAGGTAAAGTTGAAGTCAGAAATAACTTTTTTTTTGATTGTTGAGTTCGGGAATTCGGTCGGAATGTTGAAGAAAACCAATTGTTAGATTATCGATGTTTTAAAACTTTATTGTTTCATCTTTGTCGACAATTTAACAATTGGTTTTTTTCGACCGAATTTCTGCCGACTCAGCAATCAAGATCATATTCAACGGTCGCCTTTCTATTCAATAATTTTTTCTGTTTCACGAATTCGGTACGTCAAAGAATTTAGCCTTCGGGAGGTCCAGGACCGGACTTTAATTGGATGTAACGAACAACTCAAAATATTCTTTGCCGATAAAAGCAAACAATTTTACACAAAACCGTTTTTGTTACCGTCATGTAATACTTATGCCATCAAAAACATAACTTGTAAAAACACCAAGTCTCGCAACTTAGTTCTTCTACCGTAAAAAGTTGTTAGATCCATGCTATACCAAGTCGGTTACTTTATTCAGTCCTTTCAGTCCTTTTGTCTTAAGTTATTACTTAATTAGCTAACCTAACTACATCTTATAGTGACCATAACAATATTAAAATTCTTTTATGTTTTAAATAAATAGATTGACAACTTTTTACGATAAAAGAACTAAGTTGCTAGACTTGGTGTTTTTTACAAGTTATGTTTTTGATGGCATCTCATTTCTTTTTGTAGACAGTCCTACTTTTTTTCCTTTATTATACATATACAGGTACACTGATTTATTTACTGCAAATGTAACTTTGTAATCCTATATATTTATATGGGATTACCAAATATTGGTGTATCTAGAAAACTGGACCGAAATTCCTTGATGTATACTAAATTTGAAGCTTCTTTGTCTGCTAGAATTGCCTTAGAGGTTTGATGATCGGTTAGTCAGTCAGTGAGTGAGTGACAAAACTAAGAAACTTTGACTAGTTATAATTCTTAAACTACTTGTTTAAATTAAATTTAATTTGAAATATACCGGGTTTATACAATGCCTACATGGTTACTGAAAATTCAGACTTTAAGTTTTATTCGCAACGAAGTTATAGGAGGGTCGAGAGTGGCCTGAACTTCTTCGAGAAAAGGATGGTATGGCCGTGCTGCTTTTATGCTTGACTTGGAGATTATAATACGTTTTACTATATTTAGGAAAAAATTTACGAAACTCCATCATTTTGTTACAAAATCATGAGACACGTACCGAGTTTAACCAAGATAAACTATGGATTAACCTTGCCGATGACCTTCATCTATTTACTGTGGTATTTATTTACGTAAAATAATTATTTCAAAGGTTCCATAATAGTCTGACTTCTACTTAAGCTACGATATCTTAAAGCTTAAGAATGGAGCACTTATTTAATAGTATTATTGGATTTTTAATGGAAACACGATACCAAATTGATTTTATTTTTTATCGTATGAAAGGACGGATTAATGTTATTAGAATAAAAATTATACACCTTTTTTTCTAATATTCCCTATCATACAGTGATCTAAATAATATATCTCAAAAATCTGTCATTCCGTGTATTTAAATAAAAACATTCCATTTTTTTAAGAGAGGGTCTTGAAATTTTTGTTAAAACTTTCCAATTTTAGCTGGTGGTCCCTATTTTTAATAACAGTTTAAGTGGAGGGTGACATCCATTTAAAAATAAGTACCTAATTTTTGTTGCACATCCTTCTCCCCCAATCCGTCTTCATTCTCAGAAGAAACTTTAACTTGAATTGCATACAAGTATTTACGAATTATTTTAAAAAATGGGTCAATATAAATTATAAATTTTACAAGAACCTTTTAAGACTACATAATTTTAATCACTTTTAAAAGTCCTCCAAAAACATTTTTAAAACATTATAATCCAAATGCAACACTGGAATTAGAAAAAAATTCCTTTAACACAACGACACAGAAATAATTTTGGAAATTGAACCAAAAGGAAAAAACAAATTCAACAAACAACCACGAAAATTTATAAGTGATCACAACTAATCGTAATAAAGCGACGTTGCCAAGTGTTATGAAAAATCAAATTTGTAAACAAAAATTTTAACTTAATTTATTCAATTCTGAGTAAGTTAGCTGCATAGGAAAACTTTTATATTATTAGGTTTATCAAAAAAAAAATTTTTGATTAGCAGTAAAATACCTTTATTTTTGACCATATCGAAAATTTTTATTAAAAAAATATGTTAAGAATTTAAAATAATATTTAAATATTTATTATGGTTTATTTACAATACATTCTTTTTTACATTTTCAATGTCATAAAGATGCAGTTGCAAAAATTCTAAAAAAGAAAAATTTTACCCTTACAAACCGCTAAAACTAGGAGATAATGAAAAACGATCTGAATTCTGTTGTGACATTCAGGGAGACTTGGAAGATAATCGATTTATGTCATGACATTATTTTTAGCTATGAAGCAACATTCTTATTCAATTTTTAATGCAAATAAACAATATTAAATATTTGAAAATTTATTTTTAATCTTTTATTAATAGTGGCATTAGGGTTTCCCTTGCACATGTTTGAATATTTTATTTAATAACTGTCCAGTGTTGGTCCACATCATAGGTATCTATTTGATTGCTCAGAGCATCTATATATAAATTTTAATTTCTATACTTAATAAATATTTTTAAAAAATATCATTATTTCATACGAAAATTTTAATATCATTACAAAAGATATATTAATAATGCTGGTAGGTATATTATAATGAAAGGACAAAAATTAAATCCGACTTCACTTACATCCCTGCAAAGATATAAAAAACTTGTATTATTTTTGTAAATTGATAAAAAAATAAAGACTTAATGTGGCATTTAAAAAAATACGAATTTAATTATAAATTGTAATTTGGTGCGATATTCCCTTATGTATATCTGAAACAGGAAGTCAATTTCACAAATTCAGGAAGAAAATTGTCGCGGCTGAGCGCGTACGTCTCAACTTATCAAGAAATATTCAGCAGTATCGGGCCAAGGAAGGGTCGTCTGCTACGCGAATCACGTAGAATGCAAGACAGAGAAAGACAGAGTCGCGCGGGCCACTGCCTGATTGCCGTATTGAGGCCGACCGAGACGCGACCAACGAGGTTACGGCAAAAGGAAACCGTTTTTTAGCTTACACCAAACGAATGAGAAATACTGAAATACAGGATACTTTTTCTTGATCCTGAATTACGACAACTTTGAATTACATTGAAACTACAAGTTTAAGTGGTATCAACAGGGAATAGCTAAAGTGGAAACGTCGACAAACTTCTATGCAAAATCAGATTAAAGTTGGTTGCTAACCAAATTTACATTATTTCACATCACAAAATTAACGTTAATGCTATTACTAACTTACACCATAATTATGTTTGGTACGAGCTTTGGATCATTATACAGGGTGTTCATTTTAAAAATTACCTTGACTAGGTCTTCAGAATATAATCCCAAAAATTTACTTCAATTTTTCGAAAATACCAAGAAAAACATTAAAAATAATGAGAGAATTGACCCATCAATACCAAGTTGAAGTAATTAGTTAAAGTAATTAGCTGGCGCCACCCCTTATTGCGATACATTTAAAATATATTTAAAGCAAAGCAATATTTTAAGACATGCAAAAACTACCGAGGTATTAGCTTACTTAGCATCGTCGGCAAACTGCATGCAAAAATATTAATTAAAAGAGTGACGAATGAAACTTTAGAGAAGATATGGGATGTGCAAGCAGGACTTAGGAGACGAAGGGGATGCATGGATTAGGTCTTTTTTTTACGAAGCATACTCGAAATTTTTTTGGCTTTTTGTCAAAAGGTCAACTGCGCTTTCGTAGACTTGAAAAAAAACCTTTGACAAGGGGGTGAGAAATTAATTGTGATCGACATTGTCTATGTAGGGGCTAAGCGGTAGTTTGATATATGTGTGAAAATTATAGAAAATTGCATTGCTGCAATGAACTATAAAAGTATAAATGAAGCCCGACAGCGAAAAAATTTGGTGTGAGGATTATAACTGCTTTATGTACCTACATATTTTTAATACAAAGGTATAAGTGGGTCGATTATAAATCAGAAAACAAAGTACTCCTCTGGCTATATGCCAACGCCAGGCATTGAATTTTATCTAATATATAACCGTGTGTACTACCCCATCACAAGAACCAAGATATACAGATGCTTGTTAAATAAGATAAAGGGTTATTGAATTTATTTGCACGAAGAAACCACCTGTATACTAGTTTCGGAGTGTTTGCTCCTCATCAGTACAGGGCAGGTTTTCTCGAACAAATACATTCAATCCAAGACTCCTATTAAGTACACATGAAGGACCACGCAAAAGCGTTAGTGGCGACATCTGTACTTTTTAACAAGCACCACCCGGTAATAACTTCCCAAAACGGAGAATACTATAATGTGCAAAAATCATAGAAAATTGCATTGCTGCAATGAACTATAAAAGTATAAATGCTCATTGACTTTTGAATGCTGGTTTGCCATACCAATTGAGGTCTTCCCCTTTTTCTTCTTTTACTTGGTTGCTATTGTAAGACTTGTTTGGCCAATCTTGTATTAGGCATTCGTTGGACGTGGCCGTACCAGGGGAGCTGTTTTTGCTCGATATTGTTAATGGTGCCTTCAATTCCCATTTGTTGTTTTATAGTGTCATTTCCTATTCTGTCCCTTCGGAAGATGCACAAAGACCTCCTGAAAACATTTATCTCAACAGCTTCAACTTTTTTTTTTGTTCTTTTTGGTAATTCTTCAGGTTTCTGCTCCATATAATAGAGTACTTTATCATGGTTTTATAGATGTTAATTTTTCTTTTTTTTGTTATCATTTTAGTCTATATTATCCCATTAAGGCATCCGATAATTCTTTTTTCTTAAATGAGCCGTTTTTTTGCATCAGTACCGCTATCATCAAAGAAAACATCCAAGTACACATATTCCCGGCAGGTCAAGATCTTTTAATCATCTTTAAGTTCTAGATAACCAGTCATGGTAGTGAGTATTGGGTTTGACAAAAGTAGCATGAAAGTAAGATCAATGCTGCGAAGATGAGTACTTTGAGAAGTATAGCTGGAGTTACTCTGATATATAAAGTAAGGAATTTAATTTTATGATTTGTAAATTTTTTTATCAGTATTAGAATTTGGTTATAACTATTTTTATAAATGTTATTTTAAGGAAATAAATAAAAATATTTTACAAACATCTTTGTTTTGTAATACCAATAATTAATATGATTTTATTCTGTGGGGAATTTCTGTTAGTGCGGTACCGACGACACAAATTTTCGTGCACAACTTCGGTGTAGGCTATATAATCGGATAAATTCTATGGGGAGCTCCAGTGCTCCCTTATGCCAAACTTTCATAATTTATTTAGTTAATTAACAATTTGTACGATTTTCTAGTTCAGTGTACACTATTAAGTACATTTTCAATATTGTAAGGATTTGTTAATAATATATCCAAGCTTTTAATTATTCGCAACTTTGTTTAGTATTTTAGCATGACTTTCAACGATGTATCGCCAACTGGGAGTTTCTTGGGTAATAATTTTTGGTTGCCCACTTATTTATGGTTTATTACTGATGTTTTTTTTTACTGATGCGTCGTCTTGTCGCCGACTTTTTACCATTTTGGACCATTTTCGCCGTACAGACATTTGGATTTTCGCTGCTCAGACCTTTGGATTTTTCGCCGTTCGGACATTTGAATTTTCATCAATCAGTTTTTTGGATTTTTCGCCTTTCTTTGTTTCAGATCCTTCCAGAAGTTTAATTTTTTTTTGTCCAGGTAAATGTTAACAGTTTTTTTTGGGTAATAAACCAGTATTTATACAGGGTGCGGCGCGAAAAGTTTTGATTAAAAGTAATGGCGGGTACAGTTATGTTAAAAATCCGAAATAACGAAGCTGTAAGTTTAAGGTGACGCTGAGTTCGAATATAATGTTGTGCTGAATTTTCCGCTGTATTTTTTTAAGTCAATTCGTTTGGTATCGATATTCCTTATACCTAAATCCAAACACTTTTGAGATATTTTATTATCTTAGTTAAAACCGTGGTTAAAACATAACACTACTTATTCTTTCAACATTAGTAAAGGGTTGGCCTTTTCTGTCAAAGATTAGATGGTTAGAACATTAATTGTTTATGTTGTTTTGACAGTTTTCTTTACCAGTTTGTATTTCATAGTAAATAATGGCAAATGTGGGATTTACTTATGATTATTTTTAAAATCTTTTTATTATTTACGGCGAGTGTACAGAATTGTTGAACAGACTTGCCGTGTGAAGATATCCAAATCGACTAAATGCAACTGGTGATATTGTAAGAAGTTTGCTTAAAAACTGCCGTCAATTAGATCTGTGAACTAATTTGTCCATTACCTTAAAATTAACTTAATCGAGAAATCAAGAATTCACAACCTTGAGAAGCAGTTAGTTTATTTAGCAGTAACTGCTTTATTAGATTTAAATAAGATAAAAACGACGTCTTTCTAAACAAGGGCGTTACACACATTTGGAGCACAACGTCAGTCAATTAGTAAAACAAGCAAATAAAGCGTCTGTTAAAAATAATTATTAATTAACACATGCATGTGGTAGCACGTATTACTTCTAAGAGCATCTTCCCGTGGTAGGGGGTTAGTACTAATACATCTCCATACAATTCTTTATTAATTAGAGTTTTTCTTTATTGTAGAATGTTTTTATTTAAAACTCAAGGTAACAGTAGTGTAAGCATTACATTCACACGTTAATTGTGTGCAAATCGAGTCTTTCAAAACACCTATTTCGTTTTCTCTACACCTACACGTGACGAATATCGACGAACATTTATACAATTATACTCAATTAATTAAAACAATTATGCACAAACATTTTTAATTTATACAAACCATTAAAACAATAAAATAAAATAAACTGCGATGAAATTGATTTTATTTTATGGATGAACGTATACGTTTTCCGTTTCTGACTAATTAAGAGCTGGATAAAAAAGATCGCTTTAACGACTTTGTTTACTGTTTACTGTTTAAATTTGTTTACTGCTGCACGTAAACTTCACGAACTATTTACCCTTTTGAAAGAGGTATTTAATTATTTATAATAAATTTACTGCAGCCGAAATTGAACGGAACATGTTAAACATAATAAACTATAAATCGCTATAGTTTACTGTTGCTTTTGCATATTAACCCTGATATACAAACTCCAGAAGTAGTTTTAATGCTAAAACACTCTTCTTTCTGGAAGTGATAGAAGATCTATAACTTTACATTGATTTTCTATGAAGGACTTGCATAAGGAAATAAATTAAATCAGGCGGCCTGTAGTTCTAAACCGGCGATATTTGGATCGACAGTGAAGACTGTTGAGGACACATCAACGACCTCTTGAAAAGAAAGTGAATTACCGAAATCATTTCATCACAATGTCCGGAAATACCCTTAAAGGAAGTCCCTCCATCTCAATTTTAGGAGTCACGTTGTCCAATAATATGTCTTGGCATGACCATGTTGCTAACATTGCAAAGTCAGCAAGCCAGAGGCTAGGTTTTCTATGAAAAGCTAGAAAGTTTTTTACTCCTGATCAACTGTTGACGACGTACAAGGCTCAAATCTGACCTCTACTGGAGTATTGCTCGCACATTTGAGGTTTAGCACCAAGCCATTCGGTTGATAAACAGCTCAACTCTCACAGATACCCTTCACCCTCTAGAACATAGAAAAAGAGTTGCAGACCAGTCATTACTCTATAGATATTTCCATGGCAAATGCTCCAGAGAAATAAAAACTCTTGTACCACCATTGGTCACATTCGACCGAAGAACTCGGCACGTTGATCAGTCTCACCCATTTACTCTCAAGATGTTGATGATGTTTTAAGATTTAGAACTGTTAGTTCCAGGATTGCAGATCATGTGACGCTACACCATACACGCACATCTCCAGAACTGTTAAGTGCAACTTGACACATTATCGCACATGACATTAGTGCGAGAATTAAGAGCATCCAGTAAAAAAAAATTATCTCAAAATGAACAATAAATATTTTCATAAGCTTTTAAATTTGGTAAAATGTTATTAAGAAAAAAAGATACCGTTATGAGGAAAGCCATTACAGCTAAAGAGCGATTAATTGTAACATTTTGATGTTTGGCAACTGATGTCCTCGAAAATAGTGCGTTCCTTTAGACACAAGACATAATACAGTATGCAGAGTAAAAAAGTCTTGTAACATTTTTTCTGAAGTCAACGGTTTACAAAAAAATAATTACATTAGTATTTATTTCTTAATATTATTGCCTGCAGAAATTCAGTTAACGCCGGCAACGCCGCACCTCTATACGAAAATAATCTATTTGTTTACTATCATAAATCATGACATGACACTGTCTGTTGAAAATAAAATCTGGCCTTTAAATCCAATTAAAAATGTACTTTTAACATCACTTTGTTAAGCAAAATGCCGATTAGTACAATTTTTAAAAATGGTTTTTATTTGGATAAACCGAAACGTCAAATGCATTTAATTCTGTGTTTAATTCTAAAGTTTTTAATTTAACTGTTTATTGATCGTTATTAAGGTTAATTATAAAGGTTTATAGCAATACGTTTACAGTGAGTCACTTAGAATTAAAGCAAAACATCTGGTGCTTCTTGTAAACTTTTTTAAATGACTTTAAAAAGTACTTAATTCAGTAGATACCTATTTGGAATATCTGTTTTACGGGATGGAAAAAAATTAAATAAATGGTATTACTTACGTCTGCCTTGTGAATAAATAAGATTATGGATTAGGACAATATCCATTATTTTGTCTTCTGCGTTAAAAATACTAGCACTTTGTGTTTGTCTACTAGTTTTTTTAGGTGCCGCAGAACCCGTAGCCAATAATCTTTCCGACACATTTACAAAACTGCGGGCATTAGGACATTGTCGTTGAGGTTAACGTTCTGTATACAGCCGAAGAACTGAATTAGAATTACCGTGAGCCTTTTCGTATGTAAATAATATGTCGTAATATTAGCGAATCGAAAACGCAGGCATTTTAACAAAAATTACGACCGTAACACGTTAATGACTAATTAAATTTATCGGTGGTACTTTTTGTGTGAACTTTTTGTTTACTAGAGTACAACGCATGGTTGCCAAACCTACATCCAAATTAAAATTTTTGATCTTAATTTTTGGTAAAGCGGATGACTTTAGGAAAAAGGTTTATAAGAATTTTTGTTCCTAATTATTTATTCTACACCTCCTTTTAAGGAACGTACTATTTCAGGGACACCCTGTACATAAAAAAGTACCATTGTGTCTGTTGTTTAAATGGTTGTTCCAGATTGTACCAGATGTGTGCCACAATATTTGCACGTATTTAGAAATTTTGGCATATTGACAAAGATAGAATCAAGTTCGCTTTGCAATTACTTTAATTATCATAAATAATTGAGTTGTGCCAGCTGTTTGATTGGTTGTACCAGATAGTGCCAGATGTGTGTTACAAATTGTGTATGTTTTTGCATGTTGGAGGGCTAGCGTTAAGTTAGCTCCCCTACGATTATTTTTAATTACTGGAAAAAAAATGTTATGCTAGCTCTTTAGATGGTTGTCACAGATTGTGCTGGATGTGTGCCAATCTTTCTCTCTAGTCGTATACTTCATGACTGAAGTGTCGTGATCTCATGGTTGCCATTTAAGTTGTGGTTTGGGCAATCATCCTACATTTATCCCTGTCTGAGGCATTTATGATGTTTTCTTGAAACGGAACACCGGTGATTTCCCTAACTTGGTCGATCCATCGTCTTGGGGAGCGTCCTTAAGGTCATTTCCTCTCCAGCTTCCTCTACACAACTAGTTTTTCCAGATTGTCGTCCTTCCTTCTAGTAACGTGTCCAAAGTATTTTAGGATTCCCCGCTTCATTACACTTGACAGCCTTTCCTGAATTCCCAATTCTTCCAGTAAGAAAACATTGGTTCCACGTGCTTTTTAAGGGACCCACATCTCAAAGACATCCAGCTTTTTGATGTCAGCGGCCCTTAAGGTCCAAGCTTCCGTTCCGTATATGGCAATGGAAAATAGAAGTGTTCTAACTTCGTAATAAGGTTATCTTTCCAAATTTTTGTTAGCTTAGTCATAGCCGATTTGCTAATACTTAATACTAAATTTATGAAAAATATTAAACGAGGGGCAGCTTAACGGAGCCCATTTTATTAAAATTAAACAAGTCTTCTTCTTGATCTCAGCGTCTCCCTCGGAGGTTGCTGATCAACATGGAGATTCTAACTTTAGAGATGGCTGCACGAAATAGTTCAACCGAGGAGAGTCCAAACCAGTCACGTAGATTACGTAACCAGGAAATTCTGCGTCGTCCGATACTTCTGCGTCCCAAGATCTTTCCTTGCTTGATAAGTTGGAGAATTTCCTATTTTGAATCACGCATGATGTGTCCAAGAAATTCTAGTTTCCTTTTTTGAATAGTAAATAAGATCTCCATTTCTTTTCCCATTCTATCGAGGACACATTGATTCTTAATGCGATCCATCCAGGATATTTTCAGCATGCGCCTGTACACCCACAACTGAAACGATTCCAATCTCTTCGATGTTTCTTTATTTATCCTTGTGTGTTATATTTTCATTTATCGTAGTACCTAGGTATTTAAACTGATAAACTAGCTCAACCATCTTGTTCTCTATAGTTAGTTGACCTCTATTGCTGTTTCTTTTGGATACTATTAATTTTGTTTTGTTTTATTGATGTTTATGCTGAGTCCATAATCCTTACCTACCAATGTCACTTTATCTACCAGTCTCTGTAGATCTTCCAGGCAGCTTGCTGTTGCTATTGCTGTTTCTTTTGGTTACTATTAATTTTTTTGTTTTATTAATGTTTATGCTGAGTCCATAGTCCTTACCTACCAGTGTCACTTTATCTACCAGACTCTGTAGATCTTTTAGGCAGCTTGCTATTAAGACGGTGTCGTGAGCTTACCTAATGTTATTGATAGTTCTACCATTGATTACTATGCCCGCTGACTCCCCCTCCAATGCTTTTTGAAATATAGATTCTGAATAGATATTAAACAGCATTGGAGAAATAACACACCCCTGTCTGACTCCCTTCTGTATGTTGATTTCTTCCGTTAAGACACTGTCACACTTAACTATAGTAGTTTGTCCCCAGTAGAGATTGGATATTATTCGTATATCATGATAATTGATGTTGAGTTTTTGGAGTATATCTAGAAGCTTTTCATGCTTAACATTGTCAAACGCCTTGCTATAATCTATGAAACACATGTAGAGATCTTGATTTAGATCCAAGCATCTCTGGGATAAGATATTAAGAGCAAAAATGGCCTCACTGGTGCCCATCCCGTTACGGAATCCAAACTGTGTATCTGATGTTTCAGCCTCGCATTTATTATATATTTTAGTGTGTATAATTTTCAGAAAGATTTTCAAAACTTGACTCATGAGACTTATGAGTCTGTAGTCATCACACTTTGACGCTCGAGATTTTTTTGGGATAGGAACAAATGAGTCTTGTTTCATATATGCTGTTAAACAGATTCACAATGACAAAGATTGAACGTTCATTCATCAGTTTTAAGACTTCACAGCACACTTCATCTGGTCCTGCTGCTTCACCAGATTTTGCGGTTTTTATAGCATGCTCTACTTCATCCCGCGTTATTTCGGGTGCATTTTCCGATACAATTATGTTCTGTATATCTGTTCTTTGATCACTAAATAATTGAGTTATGTATCGGTGCCATCATTCTAGCTTAGCATCGAAGTCAATAATTGCTCTGCCTTCTTCGTCTTTTAGTGTACTTGTTGTTCGTTTTTTCGCAACACCCGCGACTTCTTTTATCTTCTTATGCACATTGAAACTATCGTCTTACCCATTAACAAATTTTTTTTTGAAAATAAGCAATGTAACTTTTTTTTTCCAATTCGTTCTCGTATTCGTTACCTTCTGTTTAAGGAATGTTTAAAGAATTTCTTCACTTGGAATCTGGTTCAGTTTATCGAACGCTGCTTACAATAAACCTTTTAGGCTTTTCGTGTGAACATTCTCTTGCAATATTTTTGGTTAGAAAAATCTAATAAATAATTATGAACAATGATTATAAAATAAATTTTTGGCATTAAAATTTTTTAAAAGTGTTACGCCATAAAAATAAAGTTTCTGACGCAGCGATTACTCCAAAATTTCTGCTCCGACTTCTTCGAGATTGCTTTTTCTCATCCTAATTTTATGTGCCGTAATTCAAGTTGTGAAACTTCTCCTTATTATCGTCTATTACCTTCTTAATGATTGAAATAATTTTTAACTTCACCCTTAATGAGACCTCTAATATTGCTGAATGTAATATCCGTTAAAGGATTATTCCGAAAACGTTTTAAAGTTTTGAAGAACGTCCAATCCCGAGTTTCGTGATGGTCTCGTCTTTTTAGATTTAAAAAAGTTGACTGGCACTTACACGGATTCAAGCAAGAGCTCATTGAAATTTTAATAGAGATTAGCTTTGATACGTTTTTTTTAATCTCGCTTAACTACAGAAACAGTTTTATTTTCTTAAGATGACAAAACAGCTCCTTGGCATCTGTTATCTCTTGTATACTTTTATTATTTCACTACTCTGACAAGTAACACTATTTTTAGTTTATTTTAACTTAATTTTAAATTAATTTGTGATGAAAAGATAGCTTTTTATACACCAGAGCAGTTTAACAGTTTTCTTACATAAGTCATTAATAAATAATAAAAAGAATATTAGAAGAATAATAAGAACAGAGATGGCTTTCTTAATGATAACAGTCTTTGCAATCACTGGACTTAAATGTATGCATGTGCTTCAACAAATATTTTTAAAAGGTTGCAAGCATTTTTAGTCGCCAATAATTTATTTAAGGCTTTGCAGGGAGCATAAATAGCTATTTAAAACTGCAAAACCTTAATTTAGTTAAAATTTTTCATCCCAGCATAGCATGACTGGTAGGTTTTTTAACTTAAGGTAATAGTGCCACGTCTTTTTCGTTCTCTAAAGAGTACTCTGCTAGCGGTTTCTCTACTGGCAAATTATGCCCGAGCTCAGCCGTAGAGGGTAGAAGAAAAAAAAATATAAAAGTGAGCTGCGCTACCGACTTAAACGGTATAAGCCGGAAACCCCTAGATCTTATAGGCACTAGCAGAGCTACAAGATAAACAACTATGATTATGGTGAACCAAATAAATAAAATTATAGCAATAATATGTTGGATACTTTACTCACACAATAGATAATTAAGGTACACAGTTCAATAGCAACATCATAACAAATATAGTCAAAATTAACAGCTATGGTAAAATTTTCTTGCTAAAACAAACCAAAAATGTAAAATTTACAACTTTATAAAATAACCAGAACAGAAGTAAGAGTAACAGACTTTACCAAGTTACAAAAAAAAGCAAAACCTATATAAATCAACTCACTAATAACGCTAATTCAAACGCTTACATAAAGGCAAAGAACAAAAGGTAAAACATATATATATAAGTTAACTCATTAATTACACTAAATTACATTTACATAAAGGCAAAGAAATTTCACTATTTAACCGTTTACATAAAAATTTTCACTGCCAAAGCAATCGAGTTCATTTAAAAAAAAATATCTTTACAATGGTTGTCCTTTAAAATATCTAGATTGTAGGATATTTACAAATAAGTAGGAAGAAAATATGTTTTTACTTGGACATAAAGAATTATTGAGAAAGTTATTTTAATCCAAGTTTAGTTTTGGCGTATTATCTAATGCAATAAATAGTTTCCAACAATGTACTATATTAATAAACTAAAACAGAACGTAATAGTGGTGTCAGCATGAGTCACTGCGTTATATATTTAAAAATAAATCACTTATAACCTTTGGGTATACGAATTCACAAAGTACTATATTTATAACTAAAGCAAAACTTACACGTGGTGTCGAATGAGACAAGGCGTTATATATTTAAAAATAAATCACTGATAACCTTTGGGTATGCGAATTCACATGTACTTCTGTGGCCTACTCCTGTGCTACTCCTGAACTACTCCGGAGGCTGGTTAGATTATGGGGCGGCACCGGTTAGATAACAATGGCTTCCCTCAAATAAATCCCGATAACGGGTATTTTAACTTGACGACAGAAATCCAAAACAAATTTCCACAACAAAGGCAAGACAAAATGGTCAAGTTAAAAATCAAATGGTTTTTCTTCAAAATCCAATTAAGATGGCCCAAATACAGCCAGATATAAAAGAAATCCCATAGAGGTTCTGCACACGTGCTAATAACACACCGTCCCCAACAACTTTTACCGACACCTGGCCTCCAAGACTCTCAAAACACGACTCCCGCTCCTATATCGGAAATCAAGAAAAATGGCGCGGAATAAACTTCAACCCACAATCTTCTCAAATATGTGCCTCGTCCTCGTCCACACAGAGATTGCAAACCAACTATCGAATCTTACCCCTACAAGTTATGCAACCTTATCTACAACGAATGATATATTCGAGTTATAACAGAGTACTGTATGAAACACTACTTACGAGTAAGACACAATTATAATGAACCGTAGATGGGAAAAAATAGGCACGTGACAATAGTTTATAAACTATAAAATTTTGATCGTTTTTGAGATCTACGATTATGTAAGGATCGTATGTTGAAATAAGAAAGAAACATTAAAAGGGTAAATAATTAAAAAACAAAACTTTTAAACTGACATTGGCATCGAGGGCAATAAAAAAGCGGATAAAAGTGCCCGTAGTGCTTTATCTAACGATGTACCAGAATCGGAGTGTCTGTATGTTGCTAGTGATCTAAAGTCTTTTATTAAAAATAAAGTTTTTTTTAAATGGAGTCGGGTCTAGGAATGTTTTTTATTCGAAATTACGACAAATCAAAAGTGACGTCCTGCCGTGGCAAACTAGAACTAGCGATCGACGCACGCAAATGATTCTTACACGCCTGCGACTGGGCCATACCAGGTACACTCACTCCTACCTGTTTTCAAACGACGATCCCCTAAAATGCACTGTGTGCAATGAAATAGACAGTGTAAACAATTTCCTGATTGACTGTCCTAGATTCCAGACTCAACGTGGCATGTACAGAATCCCTAATGACTTGAAGAAACTTCTTGGAAAATACTTCGATCACCAGCTCGTCATTGACTATCTCAAATCAATTAATATGTTGTATAAAATTAAAGTTTTCTGTTGTACCGTCGCCAATAACCTTCGGGTGGATGCGACTTTTCAAAATAAAAATAAAATCTTTTTAAACTAACTTTTATTTTAATACACTAAGGAATACAAAGGTTCGCCGATTATCTGCAGCGATATTGAAAAATAAATCCGGGTGAAAATAATTTTTCATAAACACCCGGATTTATAAGCTTCTACTTTTCACAATTTACATCACAGCATAAAATTTCAGTTTACGTACAATAACACTAACATCGTAAAACCCGTAATACATTACAATTTCCAACAGAGTATTCTATATGTTGGAAAATGGATAAATAATAATGGAAAACCGTGGAAGACGCGTTGTGCATAAATCATATAGCCAAGATAACTTTTATACTCTCAGAAAAGCATAATAAAACTACTGGAATGATACCAGAAAAATGTTAATCTCGAAACAAAATTGCAGTAAATTTTCTCGAGATGTACGAAAAAAATTGCCTAAGGGAGTCGGAATTGTCGCTACAGATCATTAGTTTCGTCATTTACCTTAAAATAAGAAATTTTAAGATCATTTATGGCCACAGACATTTTCTCACAACTTTAGTAAAAGCTACATTGTGCGAAACACTTGTTTTATCTATGCAGACAGGCTTTATTGTTCTAATTTGACGAATACATTTAAAAAGAAAATTTAAAAATGACAAAACCCATGTCTTTCGCTAATTTACGGAATTTGAAAACGAAAACGTATAAAAATATATAAATATATAAATTACGCGAGGTTGGATGGTTAAACATGGAAAACAGAAGAACTCTTCACATTGCTTGTGTATGTTTATTAACTACCAAAAAACCTTCTTATTCGAACTGAAAAATCACACATATAACCGATATCCACAAATTGAACATTTTTTTAAAAAACAAATAGCCCAAGAGCCCGCGACTGCCAGACCTTCGTTGTTTCATAAAAGCTGAAAGTTTCTCTGTGCATTTTCCCAAAACAGGTAAGAACGATTAGGGACTATGGAGTTTGGATTGTGGTTACTTGGGCAGGTTACAGGTAGTAAAGGTGTATAAAATAGTACCCCAATTACCTCAAAGTATTAACTTCAATTTTTTTATATTTTCTTCGGAATAACATTATACATCGCGCTATCCATTGCCGGACACTTAGCACAGTTGCAACCCCCTGCTAGTTTAGGTTAAGTTAGGCCTTTTGGCCCGTTGTGATACCGTGATAGACGGCGGTGCCTTCCCCCTCTACCGTGAGAACCAGTTGAACTATTAATAAAAAGTTTTTGATGCTAACTGAGTTGAGATTAGATAAGTCATCAAAGTTTGGTTGCCCTAGTATAGAAAGCCGTTTTCTGTCTAGAGCAGGGCAGTGGCAGAGAAGATTTACCATTGTTTCCTCCTCTTCCTCATCGTGACAGCTTCTACATAAGTGTCGTAGATCTTAGATTCCCATGCGCCGTACCTGGGTTCCACCTGCCCAGTGTTCTGTTATGGCCGCGATCGCATTTCCAATAAACTCCCTGGATAGAGTTAAAACGTCATTAGTTCGCCAGAGATCTATTTTTTGTAATTTCAACTTGACAGTTGCGCGTTCAGCTGTAAACCGAAAGGTTAGTGATTCGAATTTGCGTGCGACAAGGATAGTTTGCTTGTGCCAAGTATAATTTGCGTGCGCCAAGTAACACTTAAATGAAGTAAGCATGCGCCAAGTAAACTTGTCTCACTCAAATGGGCAAACAGCTATTTTTCAACCGCACTATCGTGCTCTAAGATACTACGGAGGCAATAGCCAGACAGACCTAAATAGAGGTGGAGTTTTTCGTGAGTAGACATGACACATTCAGTGAAGTCTCACAGTCGACCTTGAGCTTTCAGACTCATTACCTCTTCTTAAAGGATTTTCTCCACCTCTGCAACAACAACAAAAATCCCTTTTGATGCCATCTTAGTTAAATATTGCCATTTATGACATATTGTTGGTTAAAAACATCTGTACTTTTATACTTTTCTGGATACAAGTAGAAAGTTTTTAAACATTTTAAAAAGTTTTAGAATGTTGTTGCCAATAGCAGAAACTTCTTGACAGCTCTTGACATTTCCGGAATGTGAATCGAGATAGTTCTCAAAACACGATCATATTGAAACGTCGTTGTTCTGACCACAGAAACAAAGTTTTGGTGGAACAATGGCTATTTTTTTTTATTTTAGGCACAAGAAATTAGGAAAATACAATTTTTATCCGGAAACAAATTAAAAATTAAAATTTGTTGCATTGTTTAATCAGGTAGCATTAAAACAGGTGTATGTGCTGACAACTCGGCCCCGGTCGCTAGTCGTTGACGACGAACGAGGAAAACGTTGCTTTATACAAATTTAAACTAAGCACATAGGAGGCACATCAACCATTAGAGATGATAATGTGTAAAGTTGATCAAAATAACAGTTAAACTAATGAAGTCGAGGAACAAAGTATATCACAAACAAGACTTAAATTTTCTCCTATTCCTTTCAACTGGCGAAGAAGAGAAACATCCGCAGTAATCAGTGTCGCGCGATGTCAAATTTATTACCAAGTATTTTCTGCATATTTAAGCACGTAGACATGCAAGTATAAAACAATTTTTTTTTAGTGGATATTAAATTAATGTTTTAATTAGTAACGCGAACGTAATGAAACACTAGTAAATAATTTTTAGCGCCGAAAGAATTAATATTTATCGTTTATTGCGTCATGATAGCAGCAATTGTGTTTTAATGCTAAGCAATACGCTATCTGGCGGAATAAACTCTCATCAATATCACGTGACCAGCAAGTATGATTGCTTTGCGTTTATTTATCTGAAATCGTGCATTTGTGTCAAGTTGTTTAATAGTAATTAATAATTTGTTAAAAGTGAAAATAAACAGCAGAACAAATTGTTTCTGATAATCCAATCATCAACCTTTTTTAAATAATAGTCGCAAAAAGGGTAGACCTATCGTGTGGGCCGCGGACGGCCCGCACTGCGACTACTAGAAGGGGAAGGGATTATAGAAAGGAAATGATTGTGGACACGCTTTTTAAAAAGTTGCATGTCAGTTCTCTGGAAAAACTGATTTTGGAAGCTTATTCGATTCCGTAGCAGCCCTGTAAAAGAAGGATTCTTGATAAAGATTGGTTCTTGTAGTGTCAATCTTGAGAGTAAATGGGTGAGACTGATCAGCGTGCCGAGTTCTTCGGCCGAATGTGGCCAATGGTGGTACAAGAGTTTTTATTTCTCTGGAGCATCTGCCATGGAAATATCTGTAGAGCAATGACTGGTCTGCATAATCAACATAATCATAGCATAATCAACGATTGTTTTACATATTATGATAAAAAAAACTACCAAGGAATAGCACTGTTGCCAATACTAGAGAGTAGCTACATCTTAAGAAATATCATGGCCTATGCCAGACACAAAACTTTAAAATATGTGTAAGTAAATGCAGTAAATAAACCAAATAGGTGCACTAGAAATTTTGTAATAAAAAAATGCTATCTGCGCCTAAAACCATAGAGTAACATCAAAAACAGCCTAATGTAATAAAAAACCTATTAAAGTAGTTTGATGCCTACATTTTGCAAATCTTATTCTTACCTAAATGTATGTAGTCCAGCAATATTGGAATTTATATACGGTGATAAGGAAGGCATTATTTTCTTTTAACGTGTTAACTCAAAGATGCTTGGACCTTAACCAGGACCTTTATATTTGCTTTATAGACTATAATAAAGCCTTTAATAGTGTAAAGCATGACTAACTTGTAGACCTGCTTCAAATCAAAAACCTGGATAGACAGGACGTAGGATTAATCTCAAATCTGTAGTACAATCAACGAGCCACAGTAAAAATTGGACCGGAAAAATCTGAAGAAATTGAAATAAAGAGAGGAGTCAGACAAGGCTGCATATTATCGCCATTATTATTTAATGCGTATTCGGAGCAAATTATATTAGAAGCCTTGAAAAATGAGACCAACGGTATTAAGGTGAATGGAGTTCTGATTAACAACATCAGATATGCCGACGACACAGTAATAATAGCCAATAGTTTGGAGAATTTAGAAAGGGTTATGAACAAAATAGTAACGCTACGTGAGATTAACGGACTCTTCCACAATATTAAAAAAACCAAGTATATAAAAATATGTAAGAATAACAACACAAATGAAATCTTAATGGTTGGAGATCAAAAGATTAAAAAAAAATAGATACAATTACTTATGGACGCTTATTACTAAAAACAATGACTAAACCGCAGAAATAAAAACCAGAATTGAAAAGATTTGTACCAACTTAATAAAAATGAAAAAAGTATTGTGTAGCAAAGATTTGACGTAAAACCTGAGACTGCGATTGGCAAAATATTATGTACTTAGTGTGCTCTACTATGGTGCAGAATCATGGACGCAAAATGCAGATGCAATGAGACGGCTTAAGTCTTTCGAATGTGGTTGTATAGAAAAATCTTAAGAATTTCGTGGGAGGGAACTTGAAAAAGAAGATACGGTGACTCACAGTCTAATTTATTCAGTTTAAAAAAAACTAATTGGTTTTAGTGCCCCTTTATTTATTTGATAAAATAAAACTTGCCACAATTAAATTAATACGAGTTTTCTATAAACGAATATAATACTCTTTTGTTCCAAACTTAATTAAATATAAATAATTAATTATATCAGGCGTTACTTTGGTTTCTTGTTGTGTAACGGGAATTTTTCTTTTAAGTGGGACATCGGGTTGTCAGAGCCGGTCCTGGCAAATTAGTTATGGATCACTCACTTGGTCTTGTATATACCCCAGGTTGTGCCTCCACCGGGCAGTGGCTTCGCATTCAAAGATTATATAAGTGACTGTTTCCTCCTCGTCATTACATAATCTGCTTGTAGATTCTGTGTCAGACACGCCTATATTGAGCAGATGTTTCCTCAAAAACCAGTGTTCGGTACAAAGCCCTACAACTGTTTTTTCCTACTTAGCGAGAACAGCTTCCCTGCCTGTATAGTTGAGGGTTCTTTGTCACGTGCCTATTTTTTCTTTCCACAGTTCTATAGTTTCGTATTCATTGTTGCATACCGTACTCTGTGGTAACTCGAATATATCATTCATTGTAGATAATGTTGCATAACTTGTAGGGGTAAGATTCGATAGTTGGTTTGCAATTTCTGTGTGGATGGGACTGGATATCCCCACGGACGAAGCGATATTGGGTTGGCGTTTATTCCGCGCCATTTTTCTTGATTTCCGATATAGGAGCGTCAGTCGTTTGGGGAGCTTCATCGAAGTCGGAGGTGTTGGTGAAAGTTGTTGGGGACGGTGTGTTATTAGCACGTATGCGGAACCTCTATGGGATTTCTTTCATATCTGGCTGTATTTGGGCCATATTAATTGGATTTTGAAGAAAAACCATTTGATTTTCAACTTGACCATTTTGTCTTGCCTTTGTTGTGGATATTTTTGGAGTTTTGGTGTCGAGTTGAATAGCCGTTATCGGGATTAATTTGAGGGAAGCCATTGTTCATTAGCCGGTGCCGCCCCATAATCTAACCAGCCCCCGGAGTAGCTCAGGAGTAGCACAGGAGTAGGCCACAGGAGTAGGCCACAGGAGTACATGCGAATTCGCATACCCAAAGGTTATAAGTGATTTATTTTTAAATATATAACGCCGTGACTTATTTTGACGCCACGATTAAGTTTTGTTTTAGTTTATTAATATAGTACATTGTTGGAAACTATTTATTGCATTAGATAATACGCCAAAACTAAACTTGGATTAAAATAACTTTCTCAATAATTCTTTATGTCCAAGTAAAAATGTATTTTCTTCCTACTTATTTGTAAATATCCTACAATCTTGATATTTTAAAGGACAACCATTGTAAAAATATTTTTAAATGAACTCGATTGTTTTGGCAGTGAAAATCTTTATGTAAACGGTTAACTAGTGAATTTTCTTTGCCTTTATGTAAATGTTTGAATTAGTGTTATTAATGAGTTGATTTATATATGTTTTACCTTTTTTTGTAACTTGGTAAAGTCTGTTACTCTTACTTCTGTTCTGGTTATTTTATAAAGCTGTAAATTTTACATTTTTGGTTTGTTTTAGCAAGAAAATTTTACCATAGCTGTTAATTTTGACTATATTTGTTATGATGATGGTATTGAACTGTGTTACTTAATTATCTATTGTGTGAGTAAAGTATTCAACATATTTTTGCTATAATTTTATTTATTTGGTTCACCATAATCATAGTTGTTTATCTTGTGGCTCTGCTAGTGCCTATAAGATCTAGGGGTTTCCGGCTTATACCGTCTAAGTCGGTGGCGCAGCTCACTTTTATATTTTTTTCTTCTACCCTCTACGGCTGAGCTCGGGCATAATTTGCCAGTAGAGAAACCGCTAGCAGAGTACTCATTAGAGAACAGAAAAAGACGTGGCATCTTTCAGCATTAACTTGCTGTGCCTAGCTCCCTCTGGCTGTGTTCATTTCAGCTGATGCTGATAGTGGACCCAGTTATTGATCGCTGCTTTAACGCTGGCCCTGGGTATCCCTTTTATTAGTTTTGGGCCAATAAATGATTTTCCAGAGCCCCGCCTTGCTAGTTTGTCCGCATTTTTGTTAGTTTTCTTTTTTAATTATATATAGTGTCGACTAAGAGAAGGGAGAACTGTAAAAAAAGGATGTAAGGACTAAATAAAACAAAAAAAAAGATAACTTTATTAGTACCTATTTAGTACAGGTTACCGTGTTAATGGATAAGTGGATTAATACCCTCAGCGGCAGTTACTAGGTATTAGTTATGTAGGACATTACTATTTTAATAAATTACCGGATTTCAACCCATAGCAGGACTTCCCGGAAGGAATTAGTTCCTGGAGATTGAGTTTTTTTTGTTGACATGTTCTTTGCTTTTTATTTTTTTTTTGTAATAAACTTATTAATTTATTTTTGCAGCTTTTTTAATTAAAAAAATGATAGGTAGCTACCTAGCAACATTGATGCCGGTTAAACACGTTACTCGTTCGTGCGTATTAAATAAAATAGATACAATTGGATGTGTTCGGTTTTTCATTTATTTTTTCTTTAAGTAATTTTCAGTAAAATCACTTGGCGCCCCAACGCGGACATTTAAATGTAGGTTTTAATTTAATAAAACAAAATTCTTTAACAATTTGTCGTCGAACAACAATTTCAGGAAGACATTTAATTATTGCTCATTACAAAAATAGATACAACCAAAGAGACATAGCCTTTTTTGACACTTTTTGGCTGTTCATAAAGCTATGCAGTGCCCCATTCATTTGTTTTTCTGCCAGCACCCTTCGCTCAATATCACTATCATACTTTTCATCTCTCGTAAATTTTGAACCCAAGTATACAAACTCATTTACTTGTTTCATTCTTTATCCCTTAATCAGAACTTTACAGTTTGTCATGCTTTCTTTTTTTTTAAAAAAAAACCATTACTTTCGTTTTGCTTATATTTATTTTCATCCTTTTGATTTTCTTGTCATCATGCATAACATTAACCATCGCCTGCAACTCCTCTTCAGATGACGCTAATATGACTTGATCATTGGCGTAAAGAAGGCATTTGACGATCAAATCATTCATTTTCAATCCATACGCACCCTCTTTTAAATCTTTTAAATAATCGTCTATGTATAAGGTAAACAGCTATGGCGAAGCCACACATCCCTGTTTCACACCTTTTTCGATGTTACCTTTTAATAACAAATTGTAAATCGTATCAGCTGTTATCGCTTTCTATTTGATAAGGACCTTATCAGTGACGGCTTTGGAATTAGAATAAATTCGGTAATATGCCAGTCCCGGCTCTAATGATTTACTATCAAAGTCGTTTGGGAAAAATTCCTGTTACACCCTTTATTACCTTCCGGACTAATCGATAGGAGTGTATAAAAATACAGATCAAGTGTGGTCGATTAGGTTTTAATCAGACAAATAAATTAGTTAAATTTAATTTGATATTGTAATCCAAGATTTTCATGGCGATGTTTTTTTGTTTTTATTATGTTTAGGGGTAACTCATACCCTTAAAGTTACGCTCGTGTCAGTGGCGATGCAAATTTCACTTTTCGAGGGGTTTGATTGCGCAACTTTGTACTTTGTTAGCTCTCGGGAATGAAGTGCACTGTGTCGGAATTATAATGGTTAAACTTAAAATTAGAGGGCGAGGGTGGATTTTCCGTTACTAGAAAATGTTAAATAAAACAGTACACTTGAAACAGAGCCGAAGGCTAAATAAATGACCCGTTATGATTTAAGTTTGTACAAGTTTTAATTGCGAAATAGTTGAGTTGTATCTCGACGGCAGATGCGGAGTGCTAATTTTTGCTGGTTCAAGGGGAAATGTGTTGCATTTACTAATAAATAAATTACCTTGATCGCATCATTTGGGAGTAGGATAATGACGTTGACATTTTTATTACAAAAAAAAATACCTGCATTAACCATTATTTGTTTTGACATTGACGTAAAAAATCTTTTACTAATTGTTTCCTTTATTTTCTGTCTCAGTTGTATTGTTCCAGCGTCATATTTCAATTTTTTCAATAAATTTATGTTTAAAATTTTTTACGTTTTACACGCACCCAATGTCTTCTAAAATAGGCATAATAACAATATTCAGTAATCCAGTTTGACCGAAAACAAACCTAACTTTTGAAATTTTAATGCCAGACTAACTATATGTATTTATTATTCTTGTTCATATGGTTAATTTGCATTATTCTTGGGTTTTTATTTATTGCATCACAAGGTAGGTTTTTTTTTTAATTTTAAAGAAGAGGTGGGGGATGTTAAAGGAGTGCCACTTGGAAACAGCAGAATAACATATTTAAATGTTCCCTTTAAATTAAAATTTGACGTTTTACATTTACGCAAAATCAAAAGTTATTTGAACTGGCTGGTTTTGAAATAAAAGCACTGTATAACAAGATATTATTAAATGTCAGATTTATTTACTTTTATGCAGGTTGTATGCATACATACATAAAGTCACGCCTTTTTACCATAGGGGTAGGCAGAGACCACTTCCTTCCACTTGCTACGGTTCGTACACACATCTTTTGCTTCCTCTACTTTCATCAGTGCTCTCATACATGCTCTTCGGTTGTTGGTACTTTTGACCTGGCCTTTCTTCAAAACAATGTTGATCTGATCGAGATATATTCTCCGAGGTCGACCTCTACCGATTTGCCCATTCACACTCGCCTTATAAATTTGTTTCGTCAATCTTCCTTCATCCATCCTTTCTACGTGTCCAAACCATCTAAGCATTCCTTTATCTATCTTTGTGATCACATCTTCTTTTACACCACAGCGTTTTCTTATCTCACTATTCTTATTCTTAACTTTATCCAACCGAGTCACTCCGTTGTATGTTATATTCCAAATTAAAAAATATATCTATATTAACCACTTTTACTCAACAAGACATTAAAATAAAAAAAAATGTTAAACATTTTTTTTTGTAAATAGGATAAAAATCATGTTTGTAAAAATTTACAATATTTTATACTCAAGTACCTATTAAACTAATTAAAAATGTTAAAATTTGTTTACAAAAATTTTAAATGTCTATTGGCATCACTTTGAAAATGTTTTTTATAAATCAAAAATATTACATGAAATAGTTGACAAAGAAATAATAAATTTCCTTTTTTATACTGCAATAATAATAAATAAAGTATAAGTATATTGTAAGTTATAATATTTATTTAATAATAATAAAATGTGACACTGTTAAAAGATTCTTCACAAATATTCGTGCCAACGTGTACTTTAAAAACTACGAAGTACCTGTAACCAGTAAATAATTTTACAATGATAGCTGTGAGGTATTTAAACAAAATATGTCCTAATTGGTGGATCGGCACCTACGGTGGCACGCAACATTTCTGATCTTGCACCATTGGATTCTTTTTAGATACGATTAAAAAATAAAATTAAATATAAATACTTAATGCTGCTGCTGAGGTATTAGGATATGTAACAACGTCATGTGACTGTTGACTGGAACAACAAGAACAACATTTTATCGATTTTTTTTTAATTTATGGATGTATTGTCTCGTTTGAACTATTAGGTCTGCATAAAAGGTTTAAAATTTTCAATTTAAATTTATTATTCAACTAAGATATGGCGTTACTTGCTTCATTTTTTTGTCTATTTTTAGTTATATTGTTTTAGTTATGTTGTTAATTCCGAAATATAAAATCTTCTCAATGCATTTTCGCAAATACTAAAGAGAAAAATTTATATTATTTATTAACAACAACACTCGACTGATTTTTTTAACAAACAAAAGATTTTAAATTCCCGTTGAAAAATTAAATCCGGTGGCTATGTTATCCTGGCTGTCTAGGTAATTAGGAAGTAAAAAATTTAATACTTAGTCGATTTAAAACTTAGTTTTTTGTCTAATTTTTTTGTGTTTACGACGAAACAATGAGTAAGTAAATAATTCTTTTTTTTCAGTGATTTTTAGCTTATTATCGATTGTGTTGTGGATGTCGAGTTTAAGTTGTATTTAAATTTAAGTCCCTATCTCAAATGCTGTAACAGGACTAACCAATATTTGTTATTTATAATTTTAATAGTATTTGGTAAATTATTTTTTGTAATTTTTTTAGATCGTACCCGATTGTTCAAGAGTCATCGCTTAGACTTAAAAGATGTAGTGCCATTGTAGTTAAACGAATGGTGAGTTATTTATAAAATATTTTAATACCTTTTTTGGTAAATATATCCATTCTCGATAAACGGTAGTTTTTTGATCGCCCCATAAATCACTGGCGGCGGCGCCATATAAATGTTATTTTTACTTTCGATTAGTTTACGTCACCTTGTTACTACCATTAGCGTGGTATTGCGATTTTAAAATGAGGCGGGATTGAAATGGAAACAGATTACAATTAAAAGGTTTTACCGACAATAAGTACGAAACTGGACACTACTGCCAACTTTTTTTGAATAATATGTAAAAGATAAGGAAAAAAAAATATTTCTAGGACCATTAGTTTATTCATAAAATTAAACTTCATAAGGTAGCAAGCAAATTAAAAAAAATTCAAAATACCATAACTTTAACGATTTTGATAAATTTATGAATTTTCATTTCCATTTTTATTTAACAAAACCGACTTATTTAATTGATGATTTTTTAAATAAAAATTAAAGTATGATAACAATAATTATGATTTATGGTTTATTGGGCTGATTTTTTTTGTACTAAAATTGGAGCGATACATAGACTAGCATGGCCCCTGCGCAAGGATGACACATGTTAACATTAAAATATATTGTAGTCTTGTATTGGGTAATTTTGTATGAAAAAAATGTGGAACGCTTTAAAAGTGTCAAACCACTTGAGTTGGTGTGTGAAGTGTAAGGTATAAGTGTAAAAGCACAGCATAGTGCTAACTAGTCACATCAGTATTGTGTAATGCAAGTCTATTTCTCTCATCTCTTTGTCGATGCCCTCTCTCCAGCTTCTTCTTGGTCTTCCTCTTTCTCTCTTCCCTTGGTGTGTCCATGTCAAAATTTGTTTTGGTAACCTATCGTCTGACATTCTTTGGACGTGACCATACCATATTAACTGTTTTGTTCTTATATGATCAACAATCGTGTGTCTGGCACCCATTATATCTTTTATTCTGTCGTTGTGTATCCTGTCTCTTCTTGATTTTCACGCAGATCTCCTCCAGAAGTCCATCTCAGTTGTTATTAGCATTTTTTCTGTAGACTGTTTTATTTGCCATGTTTCACTACCGAAGGTTATAATGCTTTTAAGGATGGTATTATATATTCTTTGTTTATTAGCTTTCGATATAGTTTGATCCCATAAGATTTCGTTCATCATAGAGATAACTTTTCTGCCTTGTGTGTTTCGTTCTTTAATTGCTGTGTCGAGTAGCCCATCGTGTCTTATCTTCATTTCTAAGTATTTATATTCCTCGCAGTGTTTAATCTTTGTTCTATGATCCAAGTCAATATTTTGTGCTAGACCACCAATGCACCATGCACTCTGTTTTTTTTATGTTGACTTTGAGGCCCCATTTCTTGTACTCTTCTATAAGTTTTTGAGTCAAATATCTTAAATCATCATGATCCTGTGGTATTACGATTTGGTCGTCTGCGAAACATAGGGTGTATAGGGTATTATTATTATTGAGAGGTATTCCCATACCATTGCATTTCCGTTTCCATACTTTGAGGGCCTGTTCTAAATAAATTTTAAAAAGTGTCGGCGAAAGACAGCATTCTTGTTTCAAACCTTTTGTAATAGTGAACCCATTGGGGATATTTCGTCCTATTTTAATTTTTGTTTCGTTCTTGTCTTAGATTTTTTGGACGGCTTTTATCATTTCATTTGCGATGTTCGTTTGCTCTAGTGTTTTCCACAATTTTGTGAGAGGTACTCTGTCATATGCTTTCTGCAGGTCCACGTACAACAGATGGATTTCTTGCTTGATTATGTGCCATTTAGTTGGTATGTCCATGCCATTTAGACAGTCTTGGAAGAGTTTTCTAAGGTGTTCGTATAGCGTTTCGGTTCCAGCTTTAATTAATTCGGCGGGAATATCACCTGGTCATGGGAATTTTCCGTTTTTAAGTGACAGAATTACTTCTTTAACCTCCCCTTGACTTACTCTTAGTGGAGACGAAATTAAAAATGAAATTCAATTAAACGTGACGTATATACGGGGTAAAAACTTTGTGATGCTTAAACATTTTTGATGATTGTATTTTAATTTAAGTCGTCTTTCCAATGCTATGGTCATGACAACAACTTCCCGGCCTAGGCTACTTTTTCAATTGATAAGTGATAAGGTACTCTCCGAACTTCTTCTTCTCATGCGTATCCATTACTGAATGTTTGCGACCACATTTTCCATTTTATTCCGGTCTCTTAATGTATGTATTAGGTCATCTATCGTTCTCAGTCCGGTCCATTGTCTTACATTGCTTAACCATGACATCTTTTTTCTTCCCATTCCTCTCTTACTTTCGTACCTTTCTTCGATAATTAGATAATGGTATTTTTTGTTACATATTATGTGTCTTGGGTACGCTATTTTCTTGATTGTCGTTATTAGTTCTCTGTCTCTCTTCATCCTTCTAAGAACGTTCTCATTTGTTTTTTGTGCCGTCCATGGAATTTTAAGTACTCTGCGGTATAGCCACATTTCAAAGGCTTCCAGTTTGTTCATTGTGGTCGCTTTTAAGGTTTATCCCTCCATTCCATATAAAATTACTGACCAGATGTAACACTTTATGAATCTCACTCTGAGGTTCAAGTCAAAGTATGCGTTTGTGAGAACGCTCTTAAATTTCACAAACGCACTTCGAGCTTGTTCTATGTGACATTTTATGTCCAAATTGGATGTCCAGTGTTCATTAAGCCATGTTCCGAGATATTTGAAATTTTTTACACGCTCAATTGGCTTGCCTCCGTGTGTTAGACTGAAGTTTCTGAAAGTGTTAGGTTCACGGGTCATTATCATGTATTTTGTTTTTGTAGTGTTTATTTCAAGTCCCATTCTTTTATAGAGAGATTAGAACGGTATCGTCCGCATATTGGATGTTATTAATCCACACCACGTTAACTTAGATGCCCATCTCAACATCCTTAAGTGCTTCCTAAAAAATATGTTCGGAATACAGATTAAACAACAAGGGTACGAGAACACATTCTTGGCGAACTCCTCTACGAATTTCAACCCTGTTAGTTGTCTCACCATCAATCTTAATTTGGGCTGTTTGGTTTAGATATAGATTTGCAATACATCGGATATCCTTTTGGTCAAAGGCAGATAATTTACTTAACAATGCCTGGTGCCAAACGCGGTCAAAGGCTTTAGATATATTGTACGGGATTTACCAAACTTTTTCATAGTGTTTGTCCAGAGCTGAGTGACATAAGCCAGCAAATCTCCAGTAGACCGAAGTTGTCGAAATCCATATTGTCTGTCATGAATTATCTCAAATTTCTCCAGATATTTTATGAGTTCTGTGTTAATCGCTTTTTCCATAACTTTGGATATGACTGAGAGCAATGCAATAGGGCGATAATTCGCAGGAATGGTCTTCTTTCCTTTTTTCGGAATCGGTTGGACTTTAGCGTTTTTCCACATGGACGGAAATACTCCTTTGCTGTATGATAATTTGAAGAGTCTTAACCCAAACTGTGAGTCACTGATGGTTTATTCGCATTTTCTAAATATTCTCTGGTGTATGATCTTTAGGAATAGTTTTAGGTTGTGACTCATGAGGCTGATAAGCCTATGCTTATCACATTTCCTTGCATTGTTCTTTTTGGTAAGGGTATAAAAGTTGATAGAAGCCACTGGGCAGGATACTGGCCAGTTTCATATATTTTGCTAAGGTTTTTCTGAAGAACTGCAATACCTCCGTCGTCTAGAAGTTTAATTAATTCTGCCGGAATCTCATCAGGTCCTGGTGCTTTATAATTCTTGAGATTGTGGATGGCTTTTTTGATTGCAGATTTTGTTATTAAAGGGCCTGTCATATTCTTTTCTGTGCTTTCGTTTTCCGTTGGTACATCTGAAAATAAGTTTCTAATACAGTTTTCCCAGATGATTTTTCGTTCTTCGACATTGCTGGCGATTTCGTTGTGGTCATTAGTTATCATGGAGAAAGCCTTATTTTGGTATATTCCAGCTGTTTTTTTTTACCTTCACTCTCCGAACGGTTTAAATGATATTGTGAATTGCATACTTTCGTTACTACAGTTAGAAACATTTCTGAACAGTCCCTCACGAGTACAAAGCGTTATTTTTCGCTTTATAAAATAATCGAAAATGTCGCTGCTTTTTTTTTCTTTTTTTTTTTATTTTACTTTACTAAAAAGTAAACAGGTGGAATTTACGGTGACGTGGAGTATTAAACTCGCAGACAATATTGCCTTTTACCCGAAAAAAAAAAACCTTTTCCAACGAAAATATATTGCGACCACATTGGCGACAACGTTAAATTTAAGTTTCATTACTCCATTTAATAAAATACCGCACCGAATTATCCGAGCCAGAATTTTAAGAACAAGAAAATACGGTACCTTTCGCAAGTGCGTAACTATTTTTCGGAACACGGGTCCTTTACCCCGAAACACGGCGAGGGCTATTTTGTTAGTTTAGTAGCATAATTGAATTTTGGCACAGGATAAAAGTTTCGACGCGAGATCTTTGGACGAACTTTATTACCGTAACTTGAACTTGACGAGTGGAAATGATAAATAAAATAAATAAAAACGGACACAGTATCAACCCCTGACAACAGGTAACCTTACAGTTGGTTAAATTTTAATTTGGACACGGTCCTTAATTTGATGGAGTGTGAATGGATTAACAATCAATGATTTTATCGTTAAATGCCTTATTTACGTTTTTGATCAGGTCATGTTAGCATTATCTTGGAAGAAGTTTCAGGCTATGGTAAATATTATGCGTAATGCCTTAAGAATCAAGGCGATGAAAGTGACTAGACGAAAGTAATGGTTTTTGAAAAAAAAAAAGAAAGCATGAAAATATGCGAATTTGAGAAAGAGTAAAACAATTAAAAGAGTTTGTACACTTGTATTTGTAAACTTTACAAGAGACAGAAGGGTGTTGGTAGGAAAATAAATGAATGGGGCCCTGTATAACTTTATTTATTTATTTATTCGTGTCAAAAGCGTTACATACAAAGTAGATAAAATGTACATGAGTGTTCCAACCAAAAGGAAATAAGTATAGATACAATGCAAAACAGTTACATACATAAAAAGGTAGATGAACAATAGATTAATGCAAACTTGGTATCAACAATTAAATGTGGTCAGGTTAGGTTGGTCAGACCAAAATAGCGACCTCAATGGCATTCTCCGTAGCCTGCAACAGGTTGTCGACACTGAGTGCGGTTGTATAGATGCTTGGTGGTTTGTTCGACTCCGCATTCGTATAATGTTGATGGGTCCACAAGAAAGTTCCATTCGGCCATGTTATCTTTTGTTCTGCCAACCCCAATTCTTAGTCTGTTAAGGGACTTCCATGTTTTTCATTGTCGGTCTGCGCCTGGGGGAAGGGTCTCTGAAGGTGGAATCCATAATGCGATATCTGCTTTTCTGGTTCTCCACAGGTTTTGTCGCGCCAGCCATTCCTGGCAGTTTTTAGAAAACTCTTACTAGATTTCAGTCTGTTTGGGGGTTGGTATCCATGCAGCGGGTGAGCATCATTTAGTTCCACCTTGTGTCTCTCAGTATTCGCGGCAGCTTCCCGTCTTATATCTGAAGGGGCTATCCCCTTTATAAGCAGCCAGAACGTATCAAAAAAGGCACACTGTCGGTGCATAGAGGACTGCTGGTCCCTTTACTTATGTATGGTTCTGAATGTTGCGGAAATAAGTAGTCTGAGAAGCTGGAGTAATTATGTTGGATAAAGTGAGGAATATTATGATAAGGTGTAATAGAAGATGTAGTAACAAATATAGATAAAGGATTGTTTAAAAGGTTGGGACTTATAAATGGGATGGATAAAATAAGATTAACAAAAGAGATTTATGGGGCGAGTGTGAATGGAAGAGAGCATGTATAAAAGCGCTGATAAAAGTAAAAGAAGCGAATGACGTGTATGGGAACCATAGCAAGTGGAAAGAATTGGTCTCTGCCTAATCCTACGGAAAAAAAGGCGTAACTATATGTATGTAATTAATAATGCTAAGCAACTATTAGTTTTGTTTTTTGGCTTATTTTTTACCCTAAATAACATTTTAAGATAAAAAAGTACTTATGCAAAAAAAATTATTTTCAAGATTTATCCATTCTACTATTTAATACATTTAATTTTTGACCCCAATGAGTTTGTATTAACAATGATTGCTTTTTGAATAAAGTTTGGGTACACAACTTTTAAATGATATAAAGCACATAAAAATCATAGCAATTACCATTTGTTTAAAAGATAATAAATAAAGCGAAGAATTGAAGTTCCATTTTTAAGCAACTAAGGTCCAAAATCAGCAATAACACGGCTAATTTTAACTTCCAATTGATCTAAAGTGTGTGATTTATCACCATAGACTAGCGACTTTATAACAATAACCGTGATTTTTAAAGTTATTTTTTACAATTTGCAAACATTGTTCCAGCTTAAGTTTACTTATAATAACATGGTAAAACATACTCAGCACCAATCAGCTGTTAATTGTTAAATTTGCCTGCCATATAAAATATTAAATTTATGTAACAAACCTTAAATAAAAATGCCCTTTACATAAAAGTTAAAAGTTGCGTGAATGTTTTGAAGGGTTGTCAGGTTCTTAAATATTTTAAAGTAAAAACGATAAACTTTACAGTAATACACATGTCTATTTTTTTAAAATCAAATAATACCTGTTAAACAGCATTAAACTAAACATTGTCTTTTGTGATTTCTTTAAAAGTAATTCCATGCCAGTTTTATAAATAAAACATAAATATTTCTGTGTACTTTATACTTTTTCATTAGGGGGCTTGTACTCATTTCATTTAAAAAACCACTTTATCGAGCAGACTCGCTTGCTTAGCAAACCTTATTAACAGTCGAAAATTCTCAATCGCAGTACAAACAGAATCTGCAGAAAACGAAATACTTACAAACACAAGTGTTACGCAAACCCAATTACCAATTTAAATAAATACACTCTTTTCAAGAGAAATAAAATTTAAATTGGCGCGGTGCATAGGATACTCCTTAAGTTGCGCAATTAAAAAATTTAATTTGGAGGTAACGGGTATTCTGAAACCTATTCCCAGAACTAACATTAAAAAACAAATTTAGTGCTACGGATACGTAGCACAATAAAATACTGGGACTGGCTACTTTACCCTTTAATATACCCTCCCTATCTACACGGTTGCCTAATTTTCTTTCATTGTTCTAAACAATAAAGAATATCTTTAGACGTTAGCCTGTTTTGTAACCCCTTCGTTTTTTGGAACAAAGTTCCTTATCACACGGTACGGGCTTGGCGGATGGGGGCTAGGCGAAAGAAAGTGTAAGAGCCAACAATCTTGTTCAGTTCAATGCCGAGAAAACACAAAGCGCCACGTTTTCCAAGAAAGTGAATTTCTCAAATCATTTCATCACAATCTCCGGAAATACCCTTGAATCAAGTCTCTCCATCTCGATTTTGGGAGTCACGTTGTCTAATAATATGTCTTGGCATGACCATGTTGCTACCATCGCAAAGTCAGCAAGCCAGAGGCTGGGTTTTCATGAAAAGCTAGAAAGTTATTTACTCCTGATTACAAGTTGATGACGTACAAGGCTCAAATCCGACCTCTACTGAAGTATTGCTCGCACATTTGGGGTTCAGCACCAAAACATTACCTTCGTCTTCTAGATTTCATTCAGAAATGGGTCATCCGGTTGATAAACAGCTCAACTCTCACAGATACCCTTCACCCTCTAGAACATAGAAGAAGAGTTGCAGACCAGACATTACTCTACATATATTAACATGGTAGCTGCTCCAGAGAAATAAAAACTCTTATACCACCACCACAGGAAGGAGAAGAATATCTTGGCTGCATAACCTTAGAAAGTGGACCGGAAAAACATCAGCCGAACTCTTCCGCATTGCCGTAAATAAAGTTAGGCTTGCCATGCTGGTTGCCAACATCCGTAACGGATAGGAACCACAAGAAGAAGAAGAAGAATACTACCACTGGCCATATTCGGCCAAAGAACTCGGCACGCTGATCAGTTTCAACCCATTTACTCTTAAGATTGACACTACAAGGACCAATTTTCATTAAGAATCCTTTTTTTACAGTGCTGCTACGGAATGAAACAAGCTTCCAAAATCAGTTTTTCCATAGAACTATGACCTTCAACTTCTCGAAAAGCGGGTCCACAATCATCTCCTTTCTATAATCCCTCTCCCTTATATTAGTCGCAGTGCGAGCCGTACGCGGCTCACTTATTTGCTTACCTTGGCTTTTTTCATTTTGAGTGATTATGGTGACTTCCAATGCATTGATGATTATATTGATTATATGATTGAGTGATTATATTTTTCCATAAATCCGAAAGGTTTTTTAAAACATTTTTTTTTATGTTCAAAACGTTATGTTTCCTGTTAATGTTTGGCTAGATCTACTATTATTCTGATAATTAAACGTTGATCCTCACATTCAACTTCTTTAAAAGATAATTCTTGGCCATCCAAAAACCTCTTTACTAACTGAATCTATTGTAAAATTTAAGTGAGTTCCCTCCGAACCGCCGTTTTAACCTAACCCAAAATCATATTGTACAACACAATGACCCAGTTCAAACCAAGTTAAGCCTGAATTAAAGAATACAGATATACACATAAAATCTCATAAGTTCACTTTTTGTGTCCCCAGAATTCTGGCAGTCGTTGGCGAGCTGTAAAGTACCTACTTTTGCCCCCTGGTTTTTAAAGAACTAACCAACAGAGTTCTGGGTACACAAAAGTGGACTCATGATGTACTATAGTATATCTGTATTCTTTGTCCAAACTTAAGTTGATTTTGGATTGTATAACCGGGTCTTAATATTCACTACGGCAGTGAAGTACATGATTATGTAACTCAAAATTTTGCGGTACCCTTAACAAATTAGTAACACCGTTGTAGAATCCACAGTGAATTTTCGTCGCCAACTTCATTATTGCTTCAGTGTTGTTAGACTTAATTTCTGGTTTTAAGCCGTTGCATAAGTACATACTAGAGTGGACTTGACAAACGTTATAGTTTTGTTTTTATCAACGTATTTAGTAGTGTTCTTAATTATGCATTCAATGTTTTAATTTGATCAAGCCTGCAGTGGTTGTGTAAGCGAGAATTCTGATTATATTTGCTTCGTGTGTTGAAAGAACATATAAAGCTGGCCGAGCAATGAGTGGAGATTGCTGGCGAACGAGTTTGTTGTGGTGTTTGAAAATAGAGCACTGCGCTGGTTGTTTTAATGAGTATTTATGTTGAATGCAAGCCGAAGTTCGGGTAATAATTGCAGGTATTTTAAGGCACGTTTCTTTTGTTTTATTTAGAAACGGGCAGGTCCATTTTAAATTTTCAGGATATTTTTTAAACACGAAAAAGGAGAGATTTAATATTCTTAAGCTCATTTAAATTTTAAGTGGGGTAAAATTATTTTATTTTTTTTTCCTGTAAAAAAACCGAAAATAAACATTTCGAATAATAATTTTCATAGCTTTAACTATTTTTCTTTAATTATTTTATTTACAAAATAAAGCTAGAAATATATTAATTTTACCATAAAAATTTTAACATGGGATTAACATTAGTTTAGGAGATACACGATTTTTTTTATTAATAAAAATACCACATACGGAATATTTTTTACATTATAATCAAGTAAGTAAGTTCGATCAATGAATAATTTTTTCCAAATTTAAGTAATACAGTATCATACATGAAATAAAGTATACAGACGATTGATGCAAGGCCGTTATCGAGCTGCTTTTCAAGGAAAAAGGTTCGCAGCAGGACTGTAAGAACTACCAAGGTATTAGAACCTGTATGCAAAGATATTGGTTAAAAGAGTGACGAATTAAACTGAGAAAATGATATGGGATGTGCAAGCAGGATTTAGAAGAGGAAGGATCAGGTCTTCTCATTACGAGGTATATTCGAAAAATTCTTGGCTAGAAGTCAGAAGGTCCATTGCGCTTTTATAGACTTGGAAAAGGCCTACGACAGAGTGGTGAGGAGTGAATTGTGGTCGACATTGTCTATGTTGCCACGTCTTTTAGTTCTCTAAAGAGTACTCTGCCAGTGGTCTCTCTACTGGCAAATTATGCCCGAGCTCAGCCGTAGAGGGTAGAAGAAAAAAATATAAAAGTGAGCCGCGCCACCGGCTTAGACGGTACAAGCCGGAAACCCCTAGGTCTAGTAGGCACTAGCAGAGCCACACGATAAACAACAAACAATTATGGTGAACTAGATAAATAAAACTATATTTACAATTCCTGCAATATATTAATTAAGTAAAAATGATGTTCTGATTTTTTACAACAAATTCTGTATTTTCGTAAAGTGGATTAAACGAATTTAATACACTTTTCTTAAAATAATATTTAAATTAATTATAACAATCTTTCAGACAATAATAAAAACCTAATGATGTACAAAAGAGAATTAAAAACAACAAAAAAAAAGGTTCACAATATTTAAAATTTCAAAATAATTGGTTTTATATAGAATTCCTGATAGCAAAAAAAAAATACAAAATAAATGGACTAGCAACAAAAATAATAAGTTGAAACCCTCACAATAACCACATAAATTATATTCAGTAATGTATAAATTCAGATTCAACTTGGAGCAGGTACAAATTTAATGAAAAATAATTTGTTACTTTTAAACTATTGAAAACACTTAGATCAAGCACATAATGACTGATAAGTTGATAAAATTAAACTCAATACTATGTAACCGATTGAAAACTTCATTAAGACGCCACTGTTACATCGATGATCCAAGAACAGAAACACCAAGTAGTATTTTTAAAGATTTACACTGTTAAAACACTCGAGCTTATTTCAAAAATAATTCTTTTTACGATGACTGTCCTTCAAAATAGCAATATTGTAGGATATTTACAAATAAGTATGAATAAACGTTTTTTTTTACTTGGACACAAAGAACTATTGAGAATATTACTTTAATCAAAGTTCAGACTCGGCATAATATCCAATGCAATAAATAGTTTTCAACAGTGTACCATATTAATAAATTAAAACAAAACTTAATCGCGGTGTCAAAAATAAGTCACATCGTTTAAATATACTAAAATAAATCACTTGTAACCTTTGGATACACGAATTCACGAATCCTGTGGCCTACTCCTGGCCGGTTTGAATTATGGAACAGTACCTGCTACTTAACAATGGCTTCACTCCATCAGATCCCGCACGCGGTCATTTTAACTCGACCCCAATAACCAAAATATCCACCATAAAGGCACGACAGAATGGTCAAGTTAAAAATTAAATGGTTCTTCAAAATGGTTCTTCAAAATCCAATTAAGATGGCCCAAATACAGCCAGATATGAAAGAAAAAACCGTAGAAGTTCTGCTCACGTGTTAATATCAAATCGTTCCAAAAACTCTCACCCGAATTCCACGACTGACACCAAGCGACCCTTATCTACTCCTCACTCCCAGAAAAATGACACGGAACCCACGTCAGCCAACCTTTGCAAACCTATGTTTCCAATTCATAATCGCGCTCGTCCGTGTTGATAGCCAGCCCATCCACACAGAGAAGCAAACCAAACAATAATATAGCTGGCAACACACGACAATCGAGGCCAAAAATCAAGGCGAAATCTAATACAAAGACTCCCACTCCAATTAACAAACATGTCACAGCCATTAATAATTAAATCCTATCCCTACTAGGTATGCAACACTATTTACAACGAACAAAATACGGTATGCAAAACTATTTACAAGCACCAGACTATCAGAGACACAATTAATAATGAAATGGTAGATGGGAAAAAATAGGCACGTGACAATGTATAAACTCACAATCTACTAAAATCAAAGCAAACATCAAGGCGTACAAAAATAAACATATACAAAACAATAATTAGACTAGTTGTGATGTACAGTGTGCGGGAGATGTGAGAAGACTACCGGATAATCGCACTGTCAAGCTTGTATGGAAGAAAACACCATAGGGTAAAAGACCCCTAGGCCGCCCATGACTCCGATGAAGGGACAGTATTGCCAAAGATCTAAGGATAATGAATTTTTAAAATCCACTCGATACCATGAGCGACAGACAACAGTGGAGGACTATTGTGAAGTCGGCAAAAACCCACCCTGGGTTGTAAGTCACGGAGTAGGTAAGTAAATAAGCTGTTGGCACTCGAAATATTGTATTACCAGAGAAATCATTTGGAATTTCCTTTACACCTGCTATGATTGTTCTTTAGAAATTAATAGAGCTAAGCAAACATATAAAACCAAGTCAAAAATTTGTTGCTTACGTTTCGACGATAAAGAAACCAGAGAACAAAGAAGAGAAGTTACTAAATTTGCTTCAATTTAAGCTTTTTGGGATGATTTTATTAGTATCTGTAGGCAGTCTTATAAACCTCGTTTTTACGTTTGCATAACTGAACAGTTAGTAGGTTTCAAAGGACGGTGTCCATTCAAAATGTACATCCCTAATAAACCGGCGAAATATGGAATAAAGTTTGTAATGCTATGTGACGCAGCTACCAAGTATATGATTGATACTTACCATATTTAGGTAAGTCCACCAACACTGGTGGACTTCCTTCAGCTGAATACTCGGTGATATCCCTGACAAAAACTATTCATGGAACACGTAGAAATATTACGATGGATAGCTGGTTTACCAGCATTCCGTTGGCTAAGAAACTGTACAAGAAACCTTATCTACTAACAGTAGAAGAAACTCTTAATAAGAAAAAAACCGCCAAGTCCCCTTAGCTATAAAGACACTAATGATAAAAGTCGTAAAATAAACACACCCTTATATGTATTTAGCCCTACAAATGTGACTTTGGTATCTTACAAACCAACGGAATTAATATTGTCTTAGCATTATCTACAATGCATTAAAATAATTCCATTTTTAAATCCAACAAACCTGTACTTATCCACACGTATAAACAAACCAAGGGAGAAGTCGACAATTTTGATCAAATGTGTCAAAATATGTGCTGCAATAGTAAAACAAAAAGATGGTCGATGTGTGTCTTTTACTACGTAATAATATCAATTCCTATGTAATTGACTCACACAATGTTCACGCATTAGTTGGTAAATCTTTAACACGTTTTAAGTACATGATAGAGCTTCATAAATGTCCAACCAAACCATGGCATTAAAAACGTTTACAAAAAGAAGTTAGTAAGTACAGATCTAAATACAATTATCAGCACAGTCTTAAAAGAACCTTTACCATTAGTACAAATAGAGGTCCACACTAAGGGAAACAAAAAGAAACCAAGAATATACTGCCAAATTTGTCCCACTGCAAAAAGAAGAATGACCACCACCTATTGCGTAGAATGCAGCAAAGCAATATGTGGAGAACATCAAATAAAAATATGTCCCGGGTGCAGAGAAATTGGCGGCAAATAAAGATATATTTGTGTGATTTGTTTTCTTTTTAATTAAGGTACTGTCAAATGTTTAATTTTAATATTTTTTTATAAAATTAGTTGAAAACATGTGATGCATATGTTACTTTTTTTAAGGTTTATAAAAAATATACTGTCACATTTTAAGTGTGTACACGTAAGTTTTACGTGTCGATACTAACAAGCGGTAAAAATTTCGCGATACCGTTCTAGGGTTTTACAACACTTTGTTGTAGGTAAACAGAATGAAATTGTACCGTGTTTGCATAAGGTACTTGGTTATTGCTTGTACTTACTAAAATATGTTGTTCTTTTTAGTTGATACAATTGACGTGAGCAGGTTTTTTCGTTTAGTTTGATAGGCCAGTTTCTGGTCCAGATATTAATTTCTTTAATAGAAGTTTGCTTTCACTTCTTTGTGATTTCTTCCGAGTACTTAATTTTCTGTGGCATTTAAAAATGTTGCAATTGCGTTATCTTTTTAAGTTTTACAGTGTATACAGCAGGTATAGAACTGGTCCCAGTACGCTTTCTTGTGGTACTTCAGCTTTAATTTTTCTTAATTTTTTATATGCTTCCTTATATTTAAATCGTAAGTATCTTTCATATATAAGGTGCTTATATTTTAAAACCAGCCAGTCCAAATAACTTTTAATTTTGCGTAAATTAAGAAAAACAAATACACGTCGAATTTTAAATCAAAAATGTCTTTTTGCTGTGTGGTACCCAATTAACATCTCCCACCCTTTTTTTAAAATGTCAAATAACAACCCCTACCTTGTAATCATCATACAGCCCCTTGCGTCCACTGTCAGACATAGACAAGGTCTTTTCACGTTTCCCTGTCCTGGGCAGTCGCAATCCTCTTTAAATCGTCGCTTCATCGAGTGGGAGATCGACCTCTGCTGCGTTTGTTGGCTCTCGGTCTCCATTCCAGCCATTCCAACGATCTCTGTTCATTCTTGCTATGTGTCGGGCTCTTTTCCATTTTGATTTTAGTACATGCTTCACGACATTATTTATCTGTGTTCTTCTTCGTATATCTTCATTTCTGACACGTTCTCTTAAGCTCAGACCAAGCATCGATCTCTCCATTTTTCTCTGAGTTACGTGTATTTTTCATTCACATAGATGCATTGGTAAGTGTTAGGATCTCTCAGCCATATGACAAAACTGGTATTACACACTGATTAAAAGCTTTCCTTTTCAGAATTTTTGGAATATTCTCTTTGAACACACCTCTCATCCTCCTGTTTGCCGCCCGGCCCAAGGTTAATTTTACTGGACAGCTTACATGTCTGGTTATCCCTGTCAATTCTTATCTCGTGGCCCAGATACATATATTTGTCCACTATTTCGACGCACACATTTCCAATCTTTATAGGTTCACTAGGCACCATCTTTGTCATCATTTTGGTCTTTGTAAAGTTTATATGATGCATCAAGTAAAAACCCAAAAAAAAAACAGCCATATAAACAACAATTTATTTTGCAAATATAAAAAAACAGCGAAATTACAACAAAAACTAAAATGAAGTTAATTACAAACAGTGAAAGCATTAGCATAAATGCAATCCAAGTATCTTGAGATGTTTAACATTAAATTTTATTAAAAATCCTTTCTATTTTGACGTTTTGCTAGGTCGAGTTTTTTTATAAAATTTTGTGTTTGTTTTATAATCAAAAGGTGTAATGTTTTGTATTTCGTATGCAAACAAGAGGAAATAGAAAGAGTTTGTAAATTTTCGTTTTTATTTTTTCGATATCTAAAGTTATATCTAGATATCTCTTCGGTTTTATTTATGTCGATTATTTTATGGAAATACTTCTGATTAGTTTCTACTGAACAATAGATAGCTCCATCAAAAAATACAAATTTAATGTTCAACTTGTTGAGTGCCTAGTTGATAACAAACGTGTCAATAATCATATACGAAATTTTTTCAAATACTGAGCAAATGTTACGATGTGACTTGCTTTGAAGTGATTTTTTTTTATTTTTACCACTTAAAAACTAGTGATTTTGATAAAAATGTATCGCATTAACACTTTTTTAACATTTTCAATGCATTAGAACAAGAAATTTTATTTTTGAACAAAATTTGATGAACATTTTTTGTTCCAAAGATTTAATTTTAAAAACCGGTGACAACTTTCTTTGAACACAAAAAATGCTGCAATTTCTAACTTAATAATTCTACTGTTCATTAGGTTTTTGTCAGCTGTTTATAATAGTTTTACCAACCTACCAAACAAATAAACCTGTGAATATAAAACATCCAGAAAACTTTCATTCTAAAATTTTTAATTTTGCAAATCTACATTTTCGTATTTTATCTATTTATTTAAATAATTATAATAAAAAATATAAAATTAAAAATAAAATAATAAGTTATAAAATAAAGAAGAAGTAAGGAAGATTCCATTGTTTTTTCTGTTTTCTTTTTTATAAAAGCTACAATAAAGATATACTATTTGAACAACATAAAATCGAAAAAATAGTATTTTTAAAAACTTGTACTAGAACCAATCAGCTGCAGTTAGATTTGACTACGAAGTTACACAGTCACAAAAATTCCTTCGAGGTATAAGGCAGGGACGTCTCTTTTCCCCACTTTTGTTTAACATTTACCCTGAAAACATCTTCCAAGAAGCTCTCGAAAGACAAAAATTAGGCATCAAAGTAAATGGCACATGGATTAACAATATACGGTATACAGATGACACAGTCCTCTTAGCAAATAATATGAATGACCTCCAAAGGCTTCTGGAAATAGTTGCCAAACTCTGGGGACTTGGTTATGGAAAGACTGGTCTTAAGTCGTAAAAATCAAAAATAAGCAAGGAGCTCATTCATGAGATTCAAATACGTCTTTACAAACTCTGACTTTGACCTTTATCTCAGAATAAAATTCACAAAATGTTACGTATGTTCCGTAATGTTGTATGGTATGGAAAGCTAGATATTGAAGGTTAGCACAATGAATAAACTGAAATCATTTGAAATGTGGATCTATTTAGGAATGAAAGTGAAGGAAAAATAGAGAAAAAAAGGGGTGTAGACAGAAAAATGATGTCGTGGCTTCAAAATATTAAACATTGGACAGAAATAGTAACGACAGGAGAATTAATTCACACCTCCAGAGATAAGGAAAAATGGTCAAAAGTGATCGCAAACATCCATTAATCGATAGCAGCAAAAAAAGAAGAAGTACTATTTCTACGTGTTTTATAGAATAATGGTTAGTTAGGCCGGTTCCGTCGCACTTTAGCAGCCGTATAGAGTAGCAATCCTCGTTTCTGTTCGTTTAATATTTACTTCACAAGGTCACGAATGTATTTGTTGACAGAAAATTATCCCGAGTCGAAGACGAGTGAAATCGAAAAAAAAATTAATTCTGCTGCGTGGGAGAAAATTTCAGTTGCTTTCAATATGATGAAAAGATGAACCCTACGACCTATTCTGCGTAGATGTTAAATTTTTTATGGGTAAAATTTAACACTTAGGTATGCTACTATGACTTAATTTTAATTCAAATGTCAAGTCATTTCGAAGTGACAGGTGAGACAAACCAGCAAGTAAAAATCAGTTTTTTAGTCGTATCCGTGATATTTATTGTAACAATAATATTGTGTAAACAATGATACGTTTTGGTAATAAATCGGCAAGTTCGATTGCTTAAGAAATTGAGCAGTTAATACCCAATAATACGAAAAGATCAAAAGTAAGTGTGTGGAAACAATTTATGCAATTCCGTGGTGAAAAATCTTATAACGTGGGCGATCCTTCAACATCCATAGCAAATTTAGCATCAATATTAAAATATTGGGCTTCCAAGTTTTTCGCCTATTAAAAAAGGTGCAGTGCAAGAATTTCAAATTTTTTTATGTGTCCCTTTTAGATCCGGTGTTCGATATGTAGAGCAAATTGGTTTGTATCAATAAAAATTATAAGTTAGCAACAAAATGTATTTTAATTTTATTCTGAGTGACTAAGATATAAGGCGCTTCATTTTTGACAAAAAAAATTATCACTTATTAATTCCATTATATTAATAGGAACTAACAAAATTATAGCGATAATCTACCGTTGCTATAAGCAACGTAAACAAAAAGGAGCCTTCTAATTGATTAAAAATAAATTTATGAAATTTTCAAAGAAATAAACATATCAATTGGGATCTAACCTCGGAGCGGGGCTTCTTCTTCTTCTTCTTACGTTAGGACTACGTCCTGTGTTTGCCTCAAAGGTTGCCCAAAAACAATTGGGACGATGAAGACCAGCTATCATACCATCTTTTTGGTGGGCGTCCAGTTGGGCGTGGTGTGTTGGATCGCTTCTCTCTCACAATTTTTGCCAGCCGGTCGTTTGGCATTCTGCTAACATGGTCTCTCCATTCTCTTCTTCGGTTTCTTGCCCATCTTACTATGTCTTGGACTTCACATATTTCCCTTATCTCTTCGCTTTTTTTATGGTCAAGTAAGGTATAGCCAGTTATCGATCTAAGAATTCGCATTTCCGTTGATCTAAGAAGTCGCTTTGTAGTCGTGTTCTCCGCTCTGGTCTCTATCGCGTATGTCATAATCGGTCTTACACATGTCTTATATATTCTGACCTTACTTCTGGTACTCATGTGTTTATTTCTCCAGATTATGTCTCTCAAGAATCCTGAGATTAGAGATGCCTTTGTTGTTTGAGCTTTTACTTTCTCCTTAATATTTCTAGTGCTAGTTATATTAGCTCCTAAATATTTAAAGGACATCACTTGTTCTACACTCTGCTCATAGATTGCGAGTTTACATCTTCTCGGTTCTTTGGATATTGTTAGCGATTTGGTTTTCTTGACGGATATTTGCATATTGAATTCTTCAGCTGTTTTTTGGAACTTGTGTAAGAGTCTCTGTAGGTTGTCCTCGTCTTCCGATACGATTACAGCATCATCTGCGTAGCATATGATTTTTATTTCTTTATCTCCCAGTCGATATCCTCTCCCAGTTACTTTGACTTCATTTATAATTTCATCCATGATGATATTAAATAGGATTGGGCTTAGGCTATCTCCTTGCCTGATTCCGGTTGTCATAGGTATTTTATTGCTAAGCTTATTTGCAGTTCTTACATATGTGTAGTTGTTCTTGTTCAATTCTTCGATGGTCTTTATTACATTCGGATGAATTCTTCTCTATTGTAGTAGGGCCAAGACGTCTGTTAACCGTACCCTATCGAATGCCTGGGTTAGGTCAATGAAACACGTGAAGGCTACTTTATTGAACTCGATGGCTTTCTCAGTAATTTGACGTATTATAAAGCGGGGCCTAATTAAAAAATTCCAACATTGCGCTGACACCGATGCAAATCCCTCGGAAATACATGTCATAGCATAAGACTTTTGCGTAAACATCAATAGTATGTCAGTGAATCGCCATGGTATTTGTCTTTGGGCTGGCGAAAATTTTGCTCAAAGAAATTTTATTGAGAGTAAAAAAGTGTTACACGCGGGACACATCGTAAAGTGAGAAGGAAATGATGAAATCGGGCGCCAGCCAAACACGTTGGACTTTTTGGCATTGTGTTTACAAACGTCAGACATATCAAATGTTTGTGCAAGTCTGGCCTGGGTCAACGATGCAAACACACGTTAGCAACGTTTTGCACTTGTTACGAAATGGATCAAATACCAGGGGGTATATAATCCGATTTCTTGAAATGCAGTGAGCACACTTGGACGTTCTCGTTAGTATTCTTCATTTTTAAAACATTTCCCCATGCTTTTGCTCTATCGATGCTTGTTACATTTCCAAAAATGTCTTCGCTCTGAACCAACCTCTCACCAGCCCTCGGAACGGAGTGGAAACGAAGGTCTAAATCTTTTTGTGATTGACTAAGGCAACCATTCACCCAACAACATTGTTTTTTTTTTCTTGGAGAGAACCTTGCACCCTTCATTACGTTTTTATTATTCACTTGAAATATTGACGCTTACTCACGAGTTTTGTGTCAAGCGTACGCGATATAACTTTGCATCGGTGGGCTAATTACAAAAACTGGCACCAGGTGTCGTGGCAAAGATGTCAGATTTCACTATTCATTGCTCGCGTATTATCATTACTGTTTGTACAAAGTAGTACTTTTCAATCGTGGTGGAAACATTAATTTGTATTAATCGAATCATTTTTAATAAATTTATTTAACTTAATTGTTTGCCATTTTTTCTAAATTGTTATATTTTTTAATAAACTAAATTAAGAGCATCGTTAGTGAAATAGTAAAGAAACAAGCGAAAAATGCTTTTGAGATAATCCGCCGCCTGCTGTAAAAATAAATCATGTTAATCCAACGAGGCTTAAAAACGACCGCTCTTATGCTGTTTGTCGTTAATCCAATAATCACTGTAATGCACGGAAACCACAAGGAAGTTATCGTTAAAATATGTGTGTTTGGACAAGTCGATTTCGCGGTAATAAAATTGTGTTTAAACTACACGTAGTCGCAATTCTATTCTTAAACAACAACTTGTTGGAAAATCTAAACGGAACCAAAAATAATAATTTTCCTTAATTAACGAACACTAACCACCAATTAGGATAATGTGCAACGCGGGTACGAAACTTATTCAAGAGCCATAGTCGTGACTAAATTTGAGACGTTTCAATTCTTTTAACGAGCAAATTACGCCGCAAACGTTTTGTTATCAGGGTGTTATCTGGGGATAAACCGACAGGCTACTGTTTATCTCAGCCAAAACAGGTAGTTGGTGGTCTTTAAACAAAAAAAAAACAGTAAAATAAAGTTGGGTGCCCAAATTTAATATTACTCTTGACCCGAAAGCATTATGGCGTCCCCAAAGAAAATTAAACAAAGTCTCCTGTGCCAAAAAAAAATATTTATTAATTTTATCATTAATATTGTAAAATTTTCTCTAATTAAATTTTTTTATTGTAAGTATTATATCATACTACTTACAATAAAACAATAATTGTTTAATTTTCTTTGAGGACACCATAATGCATTCGGGTCAAGAGTGATATTAAAAAATAGTTATTTGTTTAGGCCGCGAAATACCTTTTTAACGTACCGAAAGAACAGTTATCGCCGAGGCCGCTTGCGGCCGAGGCAAGATAATCATGAGGTCGTTAAAAAGTTTCGCGGCCATGGCATACACACTATTTTTCGTGCAATCGTTAAAATTATTAGACTAAATAATTGTAAATAAATATATAATTGCTCTAAAATCCACAGCATTTCAATCTATTTAACAATATCACCGTGTGCTATGGAAATGATATGTTTCAATATATACAAAATATTTTGACAGTTCTTGACAAAACGCAAAATGTCTGATACTGATAGCGATATTTCAGTACCTTCCACTCCTCCTGAACTCGAAAGCGTTGTAAATTCGGCGCTTTCCGTTTTAATACCCGAAAAATCTAAACGGCAGTACGAAAAATGTTACGGCGAGTTCAAAGATTGGTGTGACAAACAGAATGTTAAGACGATGTCTGAAAACATTTTATTGGCTTATTTGATGCAGAAATCAAATGTTGTAAAAAGTTCAACTTTATGGAGCATTTATTCCATGCTGAAGTGTATGCCGAACATACGAGACAATATCGACATCAAGCAGTTTTCAAAATTAGTACCATTTCTGAAAAGAAAAGCAGTAGGTTATCAAGCAAAAAAGTCTTAAGTTCTTACGCGTGAGCAAATTGATACATTCCTGAAAAAAGCTAATGATGAAAAATACTTATTGTTGAAGGTAAGTGTTAAGAGATATCATTTACAATTTTCTTATTTATTGTACTGATTTTTGTACGTAGTTTTGATAATGGGAATATCTGGTGCCTTGCGACGAGATGATCTCGTAAAAAAGGCCATTGAAGATATTCAGGAAGAGAATTTTGTATTAATAGTAACCGTTCTTGATACCAAGACGGATAAGAAGCGTGTTTTTACTGTTACTAATATTGATTCCATAAACATTTGTCGTAAATATGCAGCTCTTCGACCAAAACATATTGTTAATAATCGTCGTATATTCTTAAGATACAAACGGAAAGCGCACCGCACAAGTTGTTGGAGTGCATACCATTGGGAAAATGCTTAGTATGATTGCTAAGTATCTCAGATTACCAAATCCTGAAACATACACGGGTCACTGTTTTCGGAGAAGTTCTGCCACGCTGCTTGCCAATCATCATCATCATCATCAAACAGCCTGTCTCGTCCACTGCTGAACATAGGCCTCCGTTAACGATCTCCATTTATTTCGATCCTGGGCATCCTGGATCCAATTTGGTGCTACTCTTTTTATGTCATCCGTCCACCGGGTCGGCGGACGACCTCTGTTCCTGAACGCATCTTGCCTAGGTCTCCACTCCACTCTATGATCTTTTTGGTCCATCTTTCGTTGGTCATTCTTGCGACATGTCCAGCCCAGTTCCACTTTGCCAATACTGGGGCCGATATGTCAATTCTTAGACGTCACGGTGGATGGAAGTCCACGACAGTAGCAGAAGCATATGTAGAAGACTCTATCGAAAATAAGAAGCAAATTTCCAACTCAATTTCTGGCGATATAGTATCTGGTTTGAATGTAGGCAATAACCATTATTCAGAAACACTAGATGTAGTTACTTCAACTTCTGGAGTGAATATAAGTAATAATACAAACTGTACAATTAATGTTAATATTCATCCTAAATAATATAAGTACTTAAGCATTTGTTGGTATTCAATAAAAAAAAACGCTTGTCTTTGTAGTTTTTTAGAAATGTCAAATTTGGAAGTGATATTCAAATTTGGAAGTGACGTTTAGTTTCGCGGCCGTTTCTATGGGTAACGTTTTTTATAACTTTTTGCGTAACAACCTTTTGGGTTAGTGCCTCTCGATATAGATTTCAGACGAGTTTTACAACATACTTTGTTTTTTAATATTAATGTTAAGTCTCACGACTTTAATTTGTTCCCCTACCTTATTGATAAGTTGTTGTAGGTCTTTTTAGTTTTCCGCAATTAGTATTGTGTCACTTGCATATCTAATGTTGTTCATTCTGACTCCATTTATCTTTACACCCAGTTCAATATCAGCTAGTGCTTCTTGAAATATATATTTGAAATATAGATTAAATAGGAGTAAAGTTAATATGCACCTTTATTTTACTCCTCCACGTATTGGTATTGCGTAAGTTACATAGTTTTCGATTCTTACTTTGGTTCCTGTACAAACTCTCTATGCATTGTATGTTCTTTTAATAGATTTCCAACTTCGACAGGCATGGAATGTTTTTCGTTGTCGAAGGCTTTCTCGTAATCGATAAAGAATAGCCATGCGGTTTTTCTTTGCGTCTCGCTTAGTGTGACTTTGCATTTACTGTTTAATCTTTACGCCGATGATCAAGTCATATTAGCTTCATCTGAAGAGGAGTTATAGGAGTTAAAAAATCAAAGGGATGAAAGTAAATGTAAGAAAAACGAAAGTGATGGTTTTTGAAAGGGAAGAAAGCATGACAAACTGTGAAGTTTTAATTAAGGGAGAAAGAGTGGAACAAGTAAATAAATATATGTACTTGGGTATTGGCAGAAAAACAAATGAATGGGGCACTGCATAACTCTATGAACAGCCAGAAAGTGTCAAAAAGGGCACGTCTGGCTGTGCATAGAGGTGTGTTGGTTCCTACACTTATGTATGGAAAATAGAGTACCAACAACCGTCGAGCATGTATGAGAGCACTGATGAACGTAGAGGAAGCAAAAGATGTGTGTAAGAACCGTAACGAGTGAAAAGAAGTGGTCTCTGCCTACCCCTATGGTAAAGAGCGTGACTATATGTGTGTATAATCTTTGATATAATCTTCACTGTTATAAACAATGAAGTAACAAGTATTTGTTAAAAAATTGATCGGTCAGTTGATTAATATCAACGGATTATAATTGTGTAACAATACACTATTTTTTTATTAAAATGATTACTTTTTCTCAAAAATGTTGGTATATTTTTAATCAAGTAATGAGTTATTAAACATTTTTTTTGTTTTCGCGAAGTAAAATTTTTAAAAAAAATGTTAAGTAATATAATACGAAATAATAGCGTATTTTTTCGGACTTTTATGCAATATTAATCCTAAAGAAAGTCAATAGGCAATGCTTTAAAAAAGAATGCGATATGTTTTACATAGGGAAATCAAAAAGGAGATAATCGTCATTGTCAAAATGAAATAATAAACCATGGTTAAACAAGTCAAAAGCTACCCTAATAATGTTTATAAATCACCGTTTTTGATACGAATAAGTCTTCCGTAATCACTGAAATGCACCAAAACCCGCAGGACCCTGTCCATAGTAATGAATCCCAATTAGTCGGACCATAAAACAGATGCTTTTATTCTCCTGATGCTGTAAGCTCTGTATGCTGTGTTCTGTGAGAATTCTCTGTTCGCTGCGTATTGTGCTACGTTTATGCTTTTCCTTCCTCTACCTGTTACAGAAGTTCGTTGTAGCGGGGATACGACAGACATTCGAACAATATTATTCGAAAGAAAAAGACAAAACCCTAAATAATTCATGTACATTTCCCAGTCCTAAGAGGACCATGTACTTGATTCACGATGATGTTCCCTAATTCTGGTACGTTGATGGAAAACACTAAGGAATTATTTATGCTACCGGGGTGTGTCTCATATTGCAGTTTATATCTGTTTTCATTGGATGAGTCAAAACAAATTTATATTTTATTAAAAATTACAATGGTATTATTTTTAACATGTTGTTTCGAACAATAACAGTTCTAGTTTACAAAAATCTCTTGCGTATGTTTCCGTATCTAAAATAATCTACATACCTTTGAGGTGTTGCGTATTTCCTGTAATCCTAATTTACATCCCCATCAAACTGATTCTAAAGCTTATTCGTAGCTGTTTAAATAAATTTTTAAATTTTCACAATTTTGAGAATTAGCACTTTTGAGAAACTAAGATCCTTGTATTTGTGCAAATATGTTTGAAAGCATTTCAACATTTCCTACACATTTTGCTGATAGTTTGGTAACTGTCAAACAGTTTGTGTATTTTTTAGTAGCCGATTGTCAGAAGCTCGTGTACTTCACAATACAGTCTAAGATAGTGAATTAATTAATGTGAACTTTAATTCAAAAAATAAATTAATTTAGAATTAATGTGACGATTTTATTTTTCTTATTTGTAGTTTATGTTATACTAATAAAATCTCAATGAAATATCAATCGGTCTTGGTAGTTATGCTACAATATTTCTGGCTGAAGTCTGCGCTATTAAATTAAGTGCAAGAAAGATGACTTACCGACCTCTGGTGAACGAAAACATAAATATCATTTCAAGCTGCTCTTAAAGCTCTGAGCTTCAACAAAATAAACTTTATTTTTATGAAACTGCCGTGGAGCATACAACAAAGTTACTTTGTTGTGGGTGCCAGGGCACCAGGGGATAAATGGCAACAAAAAATCCGACATCCTCGCAAAACAGGCAGCCGAATCTGCATTCATTGAACCAGAACCAGTCTTTAAGTGCCGCCAAAACGATTATTTCGGACTGAGCGAAGAGGTAAGATCTCACGTACTGGTCTAATCTACCAGGGTCGATACATTCTAAGGCGTTTTTACCTAAACCCTCAGAAAACACAACCATACAGCCTAAAATGTAATAGGAACGACCTGTGTATTATGACGGGACTGCTTACAGGTCATTCTCGTCTAAGATACCACCTCGGAAGGATAGGTCTGAACCCACAAACAGACTCTCGTCGGTTTTACTGCTTAGAAAAAATAAGATTTAACATATTTGGTTTTACCAATACAGAACCTACAGATTTTAAGGAAATCTCACATCATTTAACCATGAACTTCGCGAGAAGAACTGGATTGTGCAGTGAACTTTAACCTCCAGGATTGATTCACAATAGAGCCATTTTTATAATTATTAATGTTTAACAAATAATTTCAAGAAATAAAAGGTATAATCTACGAGTTATGTTTTTTTTTTTGGTTTGATTGACTGCTAAGTATAGAATTAGTAGGTAATTTGTCCCAGGATACAGCACACAAAATACAGAAGAAGAAAAACCAGAGCTCTTGAGAGTTTGAAAGATTTGGTAGGCTAGTCATCTCATTTAATTTCACCTAAGATTACGATGCCAGAATACTCGTTGATTCTACGTTGCGACAAGTCATTAGGCTTAGTCCTCTTAAGTCGTCACAGCTGTCCTATGACGTCTAGTAGTCGCACAGCTTCGATATTTTGGTAATTTGCTAGGCACAGTTCATAATTTCTGTAAACAGACCTGCGCATTTACTTTAAAATGGAAACTATTAGTAACCTGCGTGTGGATTAAAAATGAATGATTTGAAATGCCTTCTTTACGCCAATGATCAAGTCATATTAGCGTCATCTGAAGAGGAGTTGCAGGCGATAGTTAATGTTATGCATGATCCCCTGAAAATCAAAGGGATGAAAATAAATGTAAGCAAAACGAAAGTAATGGTTTTTAAAAGAGAAGAAAACATGACAAACTGTGAAGTTCTGATTAAGGGAGAAAGAGTGAAACAAGTAAATGAATTTGTGTATTTGGGTTCAAAGATAACGAGAGATGGAAGGTATGACAGTGTCATTGAACGATGGGTGTTGGCAGGAAAACAGATGAATGGGGCACTGCATAGCTTTATGAGCAGCCAGAAAGTGCCAAAAAAGGCACGACTGGCTGTACATAAAAGTGTGTTTGTTCCTACACTTAAGTATGGTAGTAAATGGTTGGTTTGACAGAAGAAGCATAAAAATAGGATTAATGCTGCGGAGATAATTAGTCTGAGAAGTATAGTCGGAGTGACTCGGTTGGATAAAGTAAAGTATAAAGAGACAAGAGAACGCTGTGGTGTAAAAGAAGATGTGGTTACAAAGATAGATAAAGGAATGCTTTGGACACGTAGAAAGGATAAAACAAAACAAATTTAGATGGCAAGTGTGAATGGACAAGTCGGTAGAGGTCGATCTCGGCGAACATTTCTCGATCAGATTAACATTGTTTTGAAGAAAGGCCAGGTCAAGAGTACCAACAACCGACGAGCACTAATGAAAGTAGAGGAAGCAAAAGATGTGTGTAAGAACCGTAGCAAGTGAAAGGAAGTGGTTTCTGCCTACCCCTACGAAAAAAAAGGCGTGACTATATGTATGTATGTATTAGTAACCTGCTGCGGAACAAATTCCACAGCTTATTTTAAGCAAATGAATCAAGTTTCTTGTTTAGCCCTTGTAATCACTATATTGACTTGTTTATAAATATTTTATTCTGGATAACTTAAACGTATTATATTGCTGCTGGTCTTCAATTTTTTTTATTTCGTTTATTTAAGCCTCGGTGTCTGGTTGTTAAATTTGATTTTGTTCTTTTGGATTTTTCTCACCTGATATAGATAACATTTGTCTTTAATATGGCTTCAAAACATTTCAAATGTTACTTGCCTTGCTGTTATGTCTGCGTTTAAGAATACATATTCTGATATTTCTGGACTTGGAAATGTTAAAAAAGATACAGACAACTTAGAATTACCGTAATTACCATGGTGAGCAAAATTATTTTTAAATTTTGGGATGCTGAAAAAGTTTTTTCAAATTAAATCATCATGTAGGTTTTAAAGGGGACTTTCCATATTCGTACTACCGCGTGTCGTTACCATTCAGTTTGCATGAACATAACGTTACCTGCGACTTTCACAGCATTATGGGGTGTACTCTCGCATATGACTAATGGGCTAAATTAAGTTGTTTTAACTAAAATAATGGTAAATGGTAGGGAAAAGAGAGAAGACAAAATGAAAAGGGGTTTTATGTTGATTCTTCTTCACCGGAAAAATGTTTTGTTTTTCTTTAATTAGCATTATGCCCCGGCTAGGATACATTTGTTACGTTGGATATTCTTAACAGTTCTTTTTGACTGTTTGTTTTTCGCAAATTGCTCTTTAGATAAAGACACAACGAAACGATGGAAAGGCGTTTGTTTTATTTTTTAAAAGATTGTTTATCGGTAAAATGATCTTTAAAGGTGTTTTTATTCTTCAAATCTATAATGAATCGTGGGCGAACAAAATAGTGTATTGTAAATTTAAGTTTTGATTAAATTCAATTATAAATGACGATTGACAAGTTGCTAAAAAAATTATACGACCTTTGTCTTTGTCGTTTCTTGGATGCTTAGTAGCACAGCTCACAATATATGTTTTTTGGCATCTTTACCGGTTCGAGCAAGCTTGTTTAAAATGGGTTATTTATAGGTGTGTCTCTACGAGACGAGAGTTTATTTGAAGTGAAAACTATTTAAGGCGCGATGAGTAAAACCTACGATTTCGCGTCATCTTGGTGACGTTAGCGTCATCTTGGTGACGTTTAGCGTCAGATAGGTGTTTTTGATATAGAAGGTGACAGCTGCTGTCAGCATGCTTAAAATAATATTTAAAAAATAAAGGCTTTGTTTTTTTTATTAATTATGGAACAAACTCCCTTAACGCGTCTTACGGGTAGTGCAATTAAGTAGAAATCTCACGTAATAAAATGGGATCCTTTGCATGAGAGTAAGAGAGATAGAACTAGTGCGTGAACTACGCATGCGCGCAAAACAAATATTAACTAGGGTCATCGCATCGGTGGTTCAGTGGAAGAATGCTCGACTTCCACGCGGGCAGCCCGGGTTCGATAACCGGCCGATGCATTCTACTTGTGCTTTTACCATTTAATACATAATTTTTTTAGTGAGTAATATCAAACTAAAAGGCGAAAAATAAATTATCAAAACGGAGACAGCTAATTTTCTTGGCAAATGGAATAGTTTACTGACGAGAAAATTAATGTCACTTTTCTAAAAGCGTGGGGTGCTTTGTATGAAAAACAGAACAGTGACAATAATTTTCTAGTCAGCAATTTTTTTTATTGTGTTAAGAATTATTTTTAAGTTTGATTAAGTTAAAAAGCGTGTTTTTAGTTTTTTTTAAACTATAATTTTTTAATATATAACTTCAACACAGGGTTGTACAGACACGTGGAAATTTTGTGAAAACGCATTTGTTGTATGTGTTTTTGTGTATACGTGAATATTGTTTTATTGTTGCAATTAAGTTTTGAAAAATAGATACTGCAGCAAATGTGTGTAATACAGATTTAGAAAAGTAAATTAATACAATGTTATAACTTGATACAAGTATTTAGTGTTTACATTCGTTTATTGCACATGTGGTTTAAGTGTTAACTATTTATTTTATTATTTAAATTATATTATCACACGTGTTCAGAGTCCAAAAAAATATGGAAAGCGCAAACGTCAGAGCGCAAATAAAATACCGAAAACCAATGCTCAACGCCAACAACAATTCCGGCAGAATAAAAAAAAGATAGAAAAAAATGAAACGTTGAATTTAAATCTTGCCAGGTATTATATATATTTTGTATGAGAATCAGTAACAATTATTTTTGTTTTTCTTTTACAAAATACCTTGATTAAAATTTATAAATGGCGTAAGGAACTTCGTTCCTATCGGGTGTCCAATGACACCACACGCCTTTTTTTCTATATAAAACACACATCACTGTTGTAATGCACAGTGATTCTACAACTAAACAATTGAAATAATAATTAAACTTAAACAATGCACAGTCTGCACACGTTAAACTTGCTACGTAATCAAAGGGTTCAGAAACAACAGCTTCTTCTTTTTTTTTTATGAAAATAGTCGCAAAAAGGGTAGACCTATCGTGAGGGCCGCGGACGGCCCGCACTGCGACTATTAGAAGGGGAAGGGATTATAGAAAGGAAATGATTGTGGACACGCTTTTTAAAAAGTTGCAGGTCATAGTTCTCTGGAAAAACTGATTTTAGAAACTTATTCCATTCCGTAGCAGCCCTGTAAAAGAAGGATTCTTGATGAAGATTGGTCCTTGTAGTGTCAATCTTGAGAGTAAATGGGTGAGACTGATCAGCGTGCCGAGTTCTTCGGCCGAATGTGGCCAATGGTGGTACAAGAGTTTTTATTTCTCTGGAGCATCTGCCATGGAATAATCTGTAGAGTAAATACTGGTCTGCAACTATTCTTCTATGTTCTAGAGGGTGAAGGGTATCTGTGAGATTTGAGCTGTTTATCAAGCGAATGGCTCTTTTCTAAATGGAATCTAGAAGACGAAGAGAATGCCGTGGTGCTGAACCCTAAATGTGCGAGCAATACTCCAGTAGAGGTCGGATTTGAGCATTGTACGTCGTCAACAGTTGATCAGGAGTAAAAAAATTTCTGGCTTTCCACAGAAAACCTAGCCTCTGGCTTGCCGACTTTGCGATATTGCGGCAATATATCTGTTAAAAAGTGGCCCAGAGGTGACAGCCCACTTTTATTAGGTTATTAATCATTCAATGATTTTAATATACAGACGTTTTAATTTTTAATACCTCAATTAATTTTGAAAATAAGTTAAATTAAGTTTTTACTTTTGTCTGTTTTTAATTTTTTTTAACGGCTATCAAAAAAATACAAATTATAAGATATTCAGTTAGCAAGGAATCCAGTAGATGGATTCTCAAACGGCCTGATAGAGATTTTTTCAGCGAGAAACTTCTGCCTCAAAAAAGGTCAACTGGCCAACATCTTTTTTGTTTTTGTCTCTGTTGTCCTGAGGAAACTTGGACATTATTTTAATTTGCTAAATAACATTGTGAGCATGTTTACCACCATGCTATTTTTTTGAAGTAACTAGTTAAACATCCAAAACTTTCTGAGGATTGCACTGGTGGAATTATTGCCATTTGCGTTTTATGCTTGATTCTTTATGACCTGCGACAGGCAAATGTGCCTGAGGTAAAATGTATTCTGAGTCGAGTCAGGTGTCATTCATTCTCATCCCTCGTTGCGCACTGTCTCGATAATTTTTCATGAGGGTGGTGGAGAGCGACAAAATAACATTTGTTGTCAGTAAAAACGCGATATACATGGTTGTCTTTGCATTGGTACTCTCAGAGTTATTAATATTTTACGAAAGCGAAACAAGTCGATGTAATTAAAATTAATTTTATTTCTTATATTTTTATAATATACGAGCTAAAAAATAATGAGACTTATTAACTAAAACTCACTGGAATCTCAGAAGAGTATGTGGCAAATCTTGGGGAATGAACCCCAAACAGATTTACTGGATTTATCAAACAATGATAATATCTATGGTCACGTATGGTTCAGTAGTCTGGTGGACCAAAGGGTTACAACAGACAGCTAGAGCAAAGCTTGCTGGCCTTCAGCGGCTGGCATGCCTGGCCATAACTGGAGCTATGTCCAGCACACCAACGGCAGCGATGAAACACCTCCTACATCTCCCTCCCCTAGATATTCTCTTAGAGAGGGAGGCCAGGATAGCTTCCTATGGATTCCTGTCTTTGGAAAAGCAAATAAATGGAGAGCAACTCGGAGATCACTCCGGGAAACTGAGTGAAACAAAAAACCACCAAATTCTCGGGATGGTTCCTGACTTGCTAGCCACAAAAATACACGTAGGAAAGTCGTTCAAAGTCCTCTTTCCGGAGAGAGACGAATGGATAAGGGGACAAATCCTCTTCCCAGAGACTGAATACGTAATGTACACAGACGGCTCAAAAACCCCAGATGGAGTTGGGGCCGGTGTTTTCAGCAGGAAACCAAAGATTGAAATATCTACCAGTCTTGGCAGGTATGCCACAATCTTTCAGGCTGAAATATTCGCTATCGAATTGTGTGCAAGAGAGTTGACCAACAGACCTCTAGCAAACAAAAACATAAATATAATATCAGACAGCCAGGCCGCTTTAAAAGCACTGAGCTCCAACAAGATAAATTCTAAACTTGTATGGAATTGCATCGAATCCTTAGAGTACCTTGGTGCGAACAACAGGATGACCCTACTGTGGGTACCTGGGCACCAGGGGGTGGAAGGAAACGAAAAATCCGACACCCTTGCAAAACAGGGGGCCGAATCTGCGTTCACTGGACCAGAACCGTTTTTTGGAGTCACCACAAGTGCCGCCAAAACAATTATTTCGGACTGGGCGGAGAGGAAAATACTCACGTACTGGTCCGACTTACCAGGGCTAACCCACTCGAAGGCGTTTTTACCGTTACAACCCTCAAGAAACACAACTAAGCAGATCCTAGAATGGAGCAGAAATGACCTGCGTATTCTAACAGGACTGCTTACGGGACACTGTCGTCTGAGATACCACCAAAGAAAGATAGATCTGAACCAACAAACGGACTGTCGGTTCTGCTGCGTGGAAGACGAAACTGCTGAACATATACTATGTTCATGCCCCGGCCTGGGAAGAATAAGGTTCAACATATTTGGTTACACTAACCTAGAACCTACCGATTTTAAAAAAATCTCACCCTATACAACCATGAACTTCGTAAGAAGGGCTGGATTGTGCGGTGAACTGTAGCCTCTAGGGGTGAGCCACAATACACCTAATAAGGGTCGCGGTGGAGGGGCGACCACGCCCCACTCACATAAAACCTAACCTAACCTAACTAAAACTCACAGAAAATATTATATTTATCCAAATTTTTTGTGACTCCTAAGTAATCTTTCACCAGAATACACTTATTCCTACGTTTTTTATGGCTGTCAAAACAGTTATTATTATTAATAATAATAATACTAAAAATAATAATAATAATAATAATAATGCAGTTTCGGCCTATATCCATAGACACAATGCGGCATTACGAGTGCTATACTATCATCTAAGGCACTCGTACGGCTACACTTATGTATAGTAGTGAATGTTGGGTTTGGCCAAAGAAGCATAAAAATAGGATCAATGCTGCGGAGATAAGAAGTATAGCTGGAATGACTCTGATGGATAAAGTGAGGAATGGTGTAATAAGTGAACGCTGAGGCATTAAAGAAGATGTATTAACAGGAATAAAAAAAAAGAATGCTTGGCTGGTGTGGACATGTAGGGAGGATAAGTTAAAGAAGATTGATGAAACATATTTATGAAGTGAGTGTGAATGTGCAAGTCGTTTGAGATCGACCTAAGCGAACTTGTCTTGATCAGATCGAAATTGTTACAAAAAAGGCCAGGGTAAGAGTACCACGAAAGCACTGATAAAAGTTGAAGAAACAACAGACGTGTATAAGAACCGTAGCAAGTGGAAAGAAGTGATCTCTATGTTTGGTAAATGTTACTTAAATGTGTGGTTTAAAATTAACACCTAAAATGTAATAAATGAACATAATTATTTTTGTGAACTATTAGCTTTAGTAAATGTTTTTTTATGTTTAATTATATTTATCTACTTGATAATAAAAATAGTACTTATTGTGGTTAACAACTTTATAAAATGCTTGCGGTGTAGATCATTTATACCAACAAAACGGCATGGACTACATATATTTATAACTTTTGGTTGATGTAATTTAAAGAAAACTAAAGCATAAAGCTCTGACAACATTATTTGCGCTACATTTTACGAAGTATATTTTAAAATATAGTTGATGAAACACGAAAATTTTCACTCGTCGGTTAACTAAAGTAAATTTAATACTCTCTAACGAAATATTTTAGCAACTTTTGAAAAGTAAAGAACGTGGATAGACTTTTTCTAATTTTCCCCGAAGGAGTTTGCAAGAAATTAAACATCCTAATTATTTTTAAAGCCCTCAACTTTGAAACGCACTAATCTTAATTCTTGAAATCACACCGTCATCAAAATTGTTTGTCGGATGTCGTTAATCGAATAAACTTGGAATTCATTGACATTGCTAAAAACCCATTAGCGAATATTCCCAAATCCAAATAAACCTCTGAATAATTTACATCTAAGCATAGTCGTAGCAAGATAAATTTTTGGCACATCGATACGAACATTTTAATCTTAAAAGAGAATTAAATACATTTTGTAAAACACTTCCATAGATCACTGTAAAATTATAAAAAATGCTGGAGGCATGTATGGAGGTTAATTATATATGAGTATGGAGTATTGCTCGCACATTTGGGGTTCAGCACCTAGGCATTCTCTTCGTCTCCTAGATTCCATTCCGAAAAGGGCCATTCGGTTGATAAACAGCTCAACTCTCACAGATACCCTTCACCCTCTAGAACATAGAAGAAGAGTTGCAGACCAGTATTTACTCTACAGATTATTCCATGGCAGATGCTCCAGAGAAATAAAAACTCTTGTACCACCATTGGCCACATTCGACCGAAGAACTCGACACGCTGATCAGTCTCACCCATTTACTATCAAGATTGACACTACAAGGACCAATCTTCATCAAGAATCCTTCTTTTACAGGGCTGCTACGGAATGGAATAAGCTTCCAAAATCAGTTTTTCCAGAGAACTATGACTTGCAACTTTTTAAAAAGCGGGTCCACAATCATTTCTTTTTTATAATCCCTTTCACTTCTAATAGCCGCAGTGCGGGCCGTCCGCGGCCCACACGATAGGTCTACCCTTTTTGCGACTATTTTCATAAAAAAAAAGCATTGAAAATACCCCAGTAAAAAAAAATATGAGTACTGAAATTTGTTGAAGATATCGGTAGTTTGATACGAACACAGAAACCACTTTACGAAGATTCCACTGCATGTGTCAGAATAAACGGAGCTTAATCGCACTGGTTTAACATCGAAAAATGTGTTAGACAATGATGTGTGGCTTCGCCATGACTTATACATGGACGATTATTTAAACGATTTGAAAGAGAGTGCATAAAAATTAGGAATAAATGATTTTATCGTCAAATTCATCCTTTACGCCAATGATCAGCTTATATTAGTATTAGTCTAAGGAGGATTTGCAGCCGCTATATAATATTATGCCTAAAAATTATATTTTATATTATAAAATGGAAGCGTTGATCAGTATGAAATTGGGTAAAGCTGCTGGGTACGACAGGATAACGATTAAAATGCTAAAGGCTGCACAAAGCGTAATAACTAGTCTACTGTACCGCCTTTTTAACCTTTGTTGGAGAAATGGTGGCGTACCAGAAGACTGGTGCGAGGCCGTTATCGTGTCGCTTTACAAGAGAAAAGGTTCGCATCAGGACTGTAAGAACTACCGAGGTATTAGTTTACTTAGCACAGTCGACAAACTGTATGTAAATATATTGATTAAAAGAGTGGCGAATGACCATGAGCACTGTTTGCGCCCGGGGACCAGTTTGTCATCGATTATGCCTGTAAATATAAGCTTATTAAGTTTTCGAGATAGGCAGTTTTTTTCATGGTAGCTATGAGATTGCATTCTTTGTTCATTCTTCGTAGATCTTCATTGTCAGTAACGTTGTCAGTCCAGGGTATTCCTAGCATCTGCCGATATACCCACATTTCATAAGAATTGATCGCATGCAGAATCACAGAAAACATATAGCATCTTACAAAGTTTTATCTTATTTGGGTGCTGAGACTTTTGTCACTTAGCATGTTACGCATGACCCAATACACCCTCTCCGTATCAACCAAGGCGTTTGAAATCCAGGAAGAGTTTAATAAAAAGTACTAATGCACTATTCATATCCTCTGAGTACAAGAGACTGTAACACTGGAAAAGAAGCTCACAGCCAATTTTGAAAATAAAAAAAGATGTCTTGGGTAGATCTTAATTACCATTAAGTACGTAGAAACCACTGAACAGATTTCTTGTGGGAGTAGGCAGATGCAAATACAATCTGGCCAAATAGTATATCTCTCCAAATGGTGATGATGTATGCACATGTGGTTTAATACAAGATATGCCCCATATTCGTGTTTGCCCTGATTTAAGTATACCTTGTTCCAGTGAAGATCTCATTGCAGCCAACAACAATGCGATTAGAACTCTTGCAAAATATTTATTGCTTGTGATCAATGGACACGGATAACTAACTAATTATTATTATAAATACCCCTAGTTTACAATATTTTTGTAATTTTTTTTTGTTAAGGAATGAATTTTGAAATTGCTACTTATAAAATCTTACCATAACTATACAAACAATTTGTGTTGGTTTTAAAGCAACACTGCTTGTAGACGGCAGCGAGAGTGTTAAAAAATACAAATTTAAACTTGATGAAAATTATTTCCACTATATTTTTTGTAAATAACACAAAAAATAACAAGTTTTGGTTTTATAAATGATTCTAAAAAAATATTCCTATTTATTCAAACCATTTTGCAATGTTTCGAAACCGCCACTGAGTCGAGACGATGAATTTAAAATCTGTTCAGGATGTAAATAAAATTCGTCCTCAACTATCCTTCTCCTGGGAAATGTAAAATACCAGTCGTTGGTACATACGTACCTACTTTTAAGAGAATGTTATTTTGTCGGAAGCTATCAAATTTGGTCACAGAACAAAATTTATTGGGTAAAATTTTGATAAAAGATCTCTTGTGGATATGTCCACATAATTTACAAAACTTAATAAAATTAGGAATGCAAATTCAAACGGTTTAAACATTCCTTTTGATGGTCTGTTCGTAGAAATAACTTATAAATAATTTTATTTTAATTTAATTTAATTTAGTAGTTGAAATATTGATTTTACTTGCATGCGTTCATAGAATCTCACTTATGACATCAATTTAATTTATATTTAATTTAGTGGTAAGCATTTTATAACAATAAGTTAAAACTGACAGGGCATGTGCCCGTTACTACCAACCTAGAATAATAGAAGGACTGAAATCAATAACAAAATGAGTTTAAGATAACCAGTGGTGTACCTTTAGGTAATTGAGGGCTGAAAATGGTAAATAGATAATAATAATAATAGATAATGGACTAAAAGGCCAAGGACTGGATATTTCCAGTAAAAAAGTTGTCAATATTATTGCATATCCAAATTCACTTCAAAACAATGTTGATCTGATTGAGATATGTTCGCCGAGGTCGACCTCTACCGACCTCCGTCCATTCACACCTGTCATAAATTTGTATCGTAAATCGTCCTTCATCTGTCCTTTCTACGTGTCCAAACCATCTAAGCATTCCTTAATTTATTTTTGTAACCACAACTTCTTTTACACCACAGCGTTCTTTTATCACACTATTTTTTACTTTATACAACCGAGTCACTCCGGTTATACTTCTCAGACTACGCATCTCCGCAGCATTAATCTCATTTTCATGCTTCTTTTGTCAAACCCAACATTTACTTCCATACATAAGTGTAGGAACCAACACACCAACACACTGTTATACTTTCCATGTCTTGTAAACTTTGAACCAAAGTACACAAAGTCATTTACTTGTTCCACTCTTTCTCCCTTAATCAGTACTTCACAGTTTGTCCTGTTTTCTTCTCTTTTAAAAACCATTACTTTCGTTTTGCTTACATTTATTTTCATCCCTTTGATTTTCAGGGCATCATGCATAACATTAACCATCGCCTGCAACTCCTCCTCAGATAACGCTAATATGACTTGATCATCGGCGTAAAGAAGGGATTTGACGATCAAATCATTCATTTTTAATCCATACGCACTCTTTTTCAAATCTTTTAAACAATTGTCTATGTATAAGTTAAATAGCCATGGCGAAGCCACACATCCCTGTCTTACACCCTTTTCGATTTTAAACCATTTCGTGCAAGCCTCGTTTATCCTGACACAAGCAGTGGAATCCTTGTGAATTGATTTCAGTGCTCGTATTAAACTACCGTTCACCCCATACATAGACCAATGTCGACCACAATTCACTTTTTTACCATTCTATCATAGGCCTTTTCCAAGTCTATAAAAGCGCAATAGACCTTCCCACTTTTAACCAAGAATTTTTCGACTATACCTCGTAATGAAAAGACCTGATCCATACATCTCCTTCCCCTTCTAAATCCTGCTTGCACATCCCATATCATCTTCTCAGTTTCATTCGTCACTCTTTTAATCAATATCTTTGCATACAGTTTGCCGACTATACTAAGTAAACTTATACCTCGGTAGTATCCATTTAGTATATTTCTACGAACCATTAAAGTGGGACTAAATAAAATTAAATAAGTTAAATATAAATTATTTATAAGTTATTTCTATAAACAGACCAATAATGTTAGTTTACTAGGTTAATACAGTCCCTACAGAACTGTCAAACTAGACGCTTAATTATAATCAAGCAAGGACTGACCAAAAATAATTAGCCTTAAAAGCATTACAGCGCCAGGAGGCAGCAGAAAAAGTTAAAAATTCCATTTTTATGCTGCATTATAAATCTTATTAGGCAATATACGAGAAGCACAATAAAATGACAATATCGCATTACAATTTTGTTCGTATATTTTTTTTACTGGATCCGAATGGTAAGCTTATTAAAAAAATTAAAAGCTTACGTAAAACTCACTAATTTGATTGTAAATTTTCGCTACTTCGAATCCGTGGATGTGTTCTTCTATAATTACGAGTTTAGATTAATTGCCCCATAGCTTTGTGAGGGTGTTTTGAAAAGTTTCCGACCTTAACGTGAAGATGGCAGCACTTGTAAATAAAGGCTGGAGAATGTGGTTGCACATCTTTTGACGACACTCACCAAAATTTTAGCCATTTTGGACGCGCAGTTGTTTGACAATCGTTTGAGTGAGTCAATGTGAGTGTTTTTGTAAAAATGGAGAAAACCAAATATTATGCTGTTATTAAATATTTGTCTTTGAAAGGCCTACGTTTACGCAAATCAAAGATAAGTTAAAAGATGTATATTGGTACTCTGCTCCATTTACCACCGTGAAATTTTGAGCAGCTAAATTTAAACGTGGCCGTACCAGCTTGGGAGACGATGAACGTTCAGGACGTCCAAAAACTGTAACCACTGACGATAACATCGCTAAATTGCACCAAGTGTGCTAAACGACTGTCGAATTAAAGCGATAGAGATAGCAGATGCTATGGATATGTCCGAAAAACGTGTTTGTCAAGTGTAGTAAACTACCTGAATTTTGCAGTTTATAAATTATACTTTTTTTAATAAAGAATTTTAAAAACTTTTAAATAATATGATTATTGCATGATAGGAATATTTGTTTGAAAAATATAATGACAATAATTTATATAAAGAGATAGTTTTAGAAAAGAAAAATAGGAATTGAAGAATTTTAAACTTGTGTCAGTATTGAGAGAATAGTATTGAAGACGATATAACAGTTAAAATTATTGTTAGTAATAATTAAGCATTGTTTATGACAATTGAATATTGTTACTAACAAATGATTATTGATCATAATAATTAAAAAAAATATTTTCAATTGTTGTAAAAAATTAAAAATAGCCTCCCGCTTATAAAATGATAAGAAAAGTTTGAAACAATAAGGTTGATATAAACAGAATATCGTTAATGACAATTATAATTTGTTATAAACAATTTGAAATCGTTTTTTAAAATTATTTTAATAATAATAATTATAACCACAAAACATATTCTATTTTTTCATTCCTTCCACTGGAAAGCTAGTCGTGTGGACCTCTCGGGTCGCACCCAGACCACTGATATTTTCTTATTTGGATTCATGTTAAGACATTGCTTGTAACCTTAATAAATTTTCCTACAAATCGAAATGTAACCATTTTAAAATCTGGAAGAATTCAATTCCAATTTTTAACAAAAAGGAAAATCTAATTCTTTGGTTTGTTTAATGGTGTTCGATAAAAGCAAATTACAGTGAATATAGTTACCAAACTGTTTTCATTATTTCGTTTTCTTTATCGCTTTTATCGTGGAATTCAGTTTAAAGAAAGAACCGGAAACTGGCGACATTTTCACAATATCAGTCGACATTTTCGTTTTGTCTTCGAATACCTCTCCATGTCGAAGGTAATTTCCTATGATAGCAATGAAATCATTGCAGTGCCGGAGATGACCGTATTTCGCATCAGCAGCTCATAATAATAAACTTTATTGTTTATTTTATCGTGTTTTAATATTCTGCACAACAGTATTTTTAATAAAAACACAAATAACACTTATCAAATATAATACGAAAAGGGACGAATTTTTTTGTTATTTAATAAAAAATATTATTTCCTTTGAGGTGTAATTGATAACAGAAATTGGATAAAACAGAAGTTATATTTTATTTGAGCCATTTTATGAAACAAATTGTAAAGGATTTATAGTAGAATCAATAAAAAAAGGTAATTTGTTATTGTTAGCTGTGTTTTTCTGATGTTGGAATGTTCTATAAACAATAAAAAAATGTTTTGAAACCAGTTCTGTGCATTCAATTAATTTCGTGTCTTGGGCTAACGACAACAGGGTTAGGTTAGGTTAGGTAAGGTTTTATGTGAGTGGGGCGTGGTCGCCCCTCCACCGCGACCCTTAGTAGGTCTATTGTGGCTCACCCCTAGAGGCTACAGTTCACCGCACAATCCAGCCCTTCTTACGAAGTTCATGGTTGTATAGGGTGAGATTTTTTTAAAATCGGTAGGTTCTAGGTTAGTGTAACCAAATATGTTGAACCTTATTCTTCCCAGGCCGGGGCTTGAACATAGTATATGTTTAGCAGTTTCGTCTTCCACGCAGCAGAACCGACAGTCCGTTTGTTGGTTCAGATCTATCTTTCTGAGGTGGTATCTCAGACGACAGTGTCCCGTAAGCAGTCCCGTTAGAATACGCAGGTCATTTCTGCTCCATTCTAGGATCTGCTTAGTTGTGTTTCTCGAGGGTTCTAACGGTAAAAACGCCTTCGAGTGGGTTAGCCCTGGTAAGTCGGACCAGTACGTGAGTATTTTCCTCTCCGCCCAGTCCGAAATAATTGTTTTGGCGGCACTTGTGGTGACTCCAAAAAACGGTTCTGGTCCAGTGAACGCAGATTCGGCCCCCTGTTTTGCAAGGGTGTCGGATTTTTCGTTTCCTTCCACCCCCTGGTGCCCAGGTACCCACAGTAGGGTCATCCTGTTGTTCGCACCAAGGTACTCTAAGGATTCGATGCAATTCCATACAAGTTTAGAATTTATCTTGTTGGAGCTCAGTGCTTTTAAAGCGGCCTGGCTGTCTGATATTATATTTATGTTTTTGTTTGCTAGAGGTCTGTTGGTCAACTCTCTTGCACACAATTCGATAGCGAATATTTCAGCCTGAAAGATTGTGGCATACCTGCCAAGACTGGTAGATATTTCAATCTTTGGTTTCCTGCTGAAAACACCGGCCCCAACTCCATCTGGGGTTTTTGAGCCGTCTGTGTACATTACGTATTCAGTCTCCTCATCCATTCGTCTCTCTCCGGAAAGAGGACTTTCAACGACTTTCCTACGTGTATTTTTGTGGCTAGCAAGTCAGGAACCATCCCGAGAATTTGGTGGTTTTTTGTTTCACTCAGTATCCCGGAGTGATCTCCGAGTTGCTCTCCATTTATTTGCTTTTCCAAAGACAGGAATCTATAGGAAGCTATCCTGGCCTCCCTCTCTAAGAGAATATCTAGTGGAGGGAGATGTAGGAGGTGTTTCATCGCTGCCGTTGGTGTGCTGGACATAGCTCCAGTTATGGCCAGGCATGCCAGCCGCTGAAGGCCAGCAAGCTTTGCTCTAGCTGTCTGTTGTAACCGACAACAGGGTTAATTTACACTCATGAAAATAATCCACGGATTTTAATAGTATGTCACTATATTTTCTGATGATTTTACTTTAGAAGAAAAAGAAATGATTTAATATTTCGTTATTGTTCTATATTTTATCGGTTTTAAACAATAAATATGTTTATAAATTTGTAAGTATTTATTTAAGTTTTAAGTAAATCATAAAAAACTTCTTAATTGAACATAAAAAGACACCATTTAATGTCCGTGATACAAAAATTGAAGATATATCTGTAAGACACAAAGGACGTACGAGATCTGCAACCCACAATGAAAAACGTTTTTTGCAATTAGCTGCAAGAAGAAAACCTACGGTGACGGCACGTGAGTTGTAGATTGTAAATTGTAGGGGGGTTGTAAAGGCGCTGCTGCCTCTCAAACACTTTGACCTATCAGATCTTTTGTGCATAACCCTTAATCTATTCGAAGCCCGATATTCTAAGACTTCGTACAAAATTTATCAGTTTCTTGGGAGCTAAGTTCCTGACATCGGAGTGCTGTAGGAAGGCTCCTTCCAAAAACCTAAGCCTCTTGCAGAAAATCGCTGGTCATTCGCAAAGCAAATGTTGTGCAGTTTCAGCGAAGTTCTCGCAGTAGCGGAAATTATCACTCTCTGTTTTGCCCATCTTTTTCAGGTGATACCTCAGAGGGCAGTGTCCAGTGAGGAGTCTCGTCACCAGTTTCAAGTCTTTCTTTTCTAATTCGAGAAGCTGTTTAGCTTTCCTTGGCGAAAGGCTTACTAGCCTTTTCGCTTGTCTTTGTCCTGGCACTTTATACCAGTGAGATTTCCTGCTTTAAGATTTATTGTCTAGCTCAGTCTGAAGGCACTGATTGCTGCTTCTTTCATTTCACATAAGTGCAATGGTGGAAGGTTCAGAATAGCCTCTACGGCTGCAGTAGAGCACGTAAATGTTGCCATTGTGATTCTCAGACAAGCTAGCCGCTGCACTTTCTGTAGCTTGACTTGTGCCAACATTTGTTGCGTTTTTGGCCACCATATCAATGAAGCATAGGTGACCATGGGTTTAATGATCGTTTGGTATGACCCCATGTCTTGCACATGAGTTACAAGTAAAGCTTTTGCAAACACATAAAACACAGGTTTTTTAAGGACCATCATAAATCGTTTGCACGTAGCTTACTTTTGATCAAAAAGACCGCCGAAATGTCAGTCTTTAACGAGAGGCAATCGCGCTACTCGTTAAGCCAGCGCTAAGTTACAAGGCTAAGCAAAATGTCCTATAAAGTCCCATTTGTATTTCAGATGAGTCAAAATTTGGGATAAAGTTCAGTTATTATTGTTAAGGACCACTTCCGGTGAAATCAGTCTAAATAGGATATGAAACGTCAAAAATAATTTTATTTTAATTTTAAGCGACAATTTGTTATTTTGTAGAAGGGGTTATTAGGTGTGGTTTAGTTGTTAGTAGTTGTAACGGTGCGTGGGTGTACGGGAAACAAATCAATAGAAATAATAGGAATACGAGGTCTGGCTATTAAATAACGAGACTGCGCGCGGAAAAGGCGTCCTAGAGGGGTAAGGAGGGAAACGAATGCAGGGTTGGATAGCTGGAAGTGTGTAATATTTCAGTATGAAAACACGTTTTTGTCGCTGTAGTAGTATTTTTTCTATAGAGGTTAGAAACGAACGTGTTTTTTTCTCGAACCGATAACAATGTGTGACGAAAACCACGATTAATAAATCAATGTAAAATTTCTCGTTAAATTAAAAAAAAAATCTGACTGAGTGCTATAAGTTGTTGAAAGAGGCCTATGGTGAAAACTCTTTATCTCGTACGCGTGTTTTAGAATGGTATAAACGGTGTTCTGAAGGCCGAGAGAGAGAGCACCAAAAATGACCAACGTCCTGGTCGACATCAATGACATCGTAATGACTGAGTGGGTTCCAGAGAGTAAAACTGTAAACCAAACTTACTATTTAAAAGTTTTGGTAACACCGCAAGGGCAAGTTCGTAAAAAACGGTCGTAATTGTGAAAAAACGTGGATCTTGCACCAGGACAACGCACCTGCCCATAACGCACTGTCCGTGAAGCGGTAGAGACACTTCAGTGCTCGAACACGCGCCTTACTCGCCTAATTTAGCAGCCTGTGACTTTTTACCGTTTCCGAAGATCAAGTCTGCCTTAAAAGGAACCCGGTTTAATTCGATGGAAGAGGTGAAGCGAATATCAGCGAAGCTCCTAAATGCTCTCACAAAGAAGACTTCCGGCATTGCTTTGACCAATGAAAAAAACGAATGGAACGGTATGCAGCGTGGGGAGGGGATAACATTGAAGGGGAGCATTTGATTGTATAATAATTCTTAAAATAAAACTCTTTTTCATAATCAATCTTGGTATTTAATAGCCAAACCTCGTACGTTGACATTTTTCTAAACTACCAGTTTTATATTCTTTTGACCACATGATTTTGAAACTTTGGAAACCACATTGGATACATAAAGGTATTTATTTTATCGGACAGTTAAGTTTAATAAAAAGGACATTTTAATGTATTGTTTATTGAGTCCGTTTCTGTCATTGGAGCCAACCGAATCCAGGGTGAATATTTAATGAGCATAGAAGACAATGGATAATTTGAGAAATTACTGGACCCTTCTCGTAGTTATTCGTACAGGTATAAAAAAAAGGACAGCGGGCAGACAGAGTCAGTATTAACAAAAAAAAGTGTTCATGATTTAAGAAATGTAAACAGTTATAAAAAGTGGTAAAAGTTGTAGATCTATGTGATTATCTAAGTGATTTATAAAAGTAAAATTTATTGTATTGGAATAAACATTGTTTTGTTACAGTATTGAGAGTTTTAATCGCCGAACCCACAGAGGAACTAAAAGTCTTAACAGTATTGATAGTATAACTTTCTTAACGTTACCGCGCGCTACTGTACGAACTACCTGTTCTCTAAAATGAAACTTGAAAATTCCAGAATTGAAAAGTAACATCGTCAGAAATTACAACACCAACTGAATACACATTGATGCTACGTAGTTCGCTGCAGACATTCTACTAAATTTAAATCGAATTAGAAAAGGAATACCGAGTTTTAACCATAACTTTCCCAACAGTTGTATTAAATGGCATTCATTGAAGTGTAACGTATGTGTCATGAATTTCCCATATATTCGTATTTAAATGCAAATGCTTTATTTGCGATTTGTGGATCGTTAAATTATACTGAATAATGCGGTGAGTAAATGGAAATTTAGATATTTCATTGACCAACAGAAATTTTTTGTGAAAATCTTTTATTTATTTTTTTAACAATTATCAGATGTAAAGGCGAGTTAATACAGCAAATAAGAAATAACATAAAATAAAATAAGAAATTAGTGCAAAAAACATTGGTTTATACAGATGACTAAAATAAAAATAAGAATGAACCGATTAAATGGCAGCTTTTTTGACAATGACTTTTGTGTTTTGTGTCTAACAGTACATAATCTCGAAATTGATTTATTTTATTTCAAATACGGATTTTTTAAATTTTATTATTATCTAAAATTACCAACTATATATCTACCATCCATTTCCTATTAAAAAATATTATAATGGATGATGGCATGTTGATAGACCTCTCCGCATAGTTGACAGTTTTTCTCGGCCGCCAGCTTAAGTTTGAAGAGGTGCGCACTTAGTGCGATGTTTCCTGTGAGCAGGCCAAGCGTGCTGCTTAGTCTACTCCGGTCCAGAGTGCGTCAGCCCTCTTCTGGAGAGGTCTTTTCATCAGCTGTCTTGATGTTCTGCAGCCAGTATTTGCATTTCACTGAGCAATATGTTCTTGTTCAAGGATTAATTTCAATAAATGTTTTGTTCATCGGCTACCTCGTTGCCTGTGTGCCCAGGAACCCATGTAAGAGTGACTTTGTTTACCGTCGCTAACTCGGTGAGGGCCTGCATGCAGTCCCACACCACCGATGATGTTGTTGTATTACTCACGAGGGCCCCAATGGCCGCGCGACTGTCAGTGAGGAATGATGTTTAAGTTCACTTGAAATTTAGATTAATAAATGTAACCTTAAAAAAGTTATGTTCAATACTACTTGGTACGAAGATATAAAAATAAATTCATGGGATGTATCAGCTTCTAAAACATATTCGTATAAAATTTCATTACAATGTTTCCAGCAGTTTCGGCAAAATCGTAATAAATGTGTATACATTTTTTTTTCAACGCCCTTTATCCTGAATACGGATGGCGTTACGAACATTTTTTACAAAGCAAACCCCAATTATTTTTCAGTTTTCTACCTATCCTAGAGACGGGGTCACCTTTTTTTAAAACACCCTGCTTAATTATATTTTAAAATGAATTGTTTCGTTAATTAGTAGTTAGTTGTTGCTTGATTAAAAGTAAGGATGTTTTGTTGAGCATCGTATTGTATTTTTCGCAGAGTCCTGTTTGTCTAGACCTTTCTTTTATTTTTTAAACGCTCCTCAAAGCGTACCGAAAAGGACTGGAGAGAAATGTCGTTGGTCTTAATGAACGAGAGCCTTTAAAAAAAAACAACACGCAATAAAAGAACCGTTTAATTAGTGACAGGTAAACAGCGAACATAAATGATGATAGAAAAGTTTCGCCACAAAGGACATACCGTAATTTTAAATAAAGTCTGATTTATATTCGACTCTTTTTTTCTCTGTAATTCATTCCCGTAATTGCAAAAGTTGACGCCTTTACTGAATCTCCGAATTCCGTCTCATTTCCTCTCGATTTCTTTGTCACGATCCTCATTTTTTGGTGTAGTCGGTGCCGAAGACTTTCAGAAGTGCAGTAAAAAAGTTCGTCCTTTGGGAAACGCGAAGCTACGAATAAAGCACGATTTCTCGTCTCTACTTTGCCTCGGAAGACAAAGGTTGGAAGAGATTTCTCTCTAATTTCATTTGGTGTGTAGCTTTCCAGAGAAAAACCCTATCCGATTTCAATAAAACTATACGCTTTTCATCAAATTACCGGTACCTGTGGAAATTGATACTGGAATTCAGAAATAAATATTTTGTTTTCAATTGTCGTTTTTTAAAAGTTTTAATGTTTAAATTTTTAAAATTTTATGTTTTCGACCTAACAAAGATACAAGAAATTTTTTCATTAAACTAATTTTTATTTTTCTACATAGTTTTCTTGTAAGTCTACACACATTGCTCCCATCTCTTTAACCCGTCCAAATAGTACTCGGCGTCTTTCTCTGCAAAATAATTGTCTACAAAGGTAATGGTCTCCTCATTTAACGAAAATATTTGTCCTCCGAGCGCAATTTTTGATAAGAGATCAAAAAGAAGTCGCTTGGGGGTAGATCCGGTGAGTAAGGAGGGTGGTAAATAGAAGTCATAAATTGAGGAAGAAATTAATATGCTTTCTTTAAATATGTTAAGAAACTTAATCTGGCAACAAGACGGAGCACCAGCTCATAGTGTTTTAGCTGTTAGAGAATACCTTAATGCAAATTACAATACGTGGATTGGCAGAAACGGAACCATTCTCTGGCCTCCGAACAGTCATGATCCCATTGGATACTTTTTTTATGAGGATTTTTAAAATCTAAAGTTTTTATGGACCGTCCTTAAAATATTGATAGTATTCAAATCAGAATAAAAGAAGAAATTGATAATCCCAACAACCAACTAGGAATTTTAAGGAGAACCTCGAAAATTTAATAAAAAGTTATCGATTGTGTGTAGAAGTAAATGGGGGCCATTTTAAACACTTACTTTAAATTTAAGTTAATAAATAAATAAAACAAATATCAATTGTTTTATTATCTACGGCTACTTTAATATAAAGAAATCGCAACATTGTCGCCTGGCGTTCTACAGCTGCCTTAGATTTATACGAAAAAATCTATATTTTTCTAAATTGCGTAATTATGCGTCGAATGCAATTGGTGGTCCACGTCGATATCATTTTCTGTTCTCGAGATAATCAAGACGAAAAATAATTCCGAACGCACATACGAACATACGTACATACACACACACAGACGTCCACTCAAAAACTATTCGACTCTGGGGACCTTAAAATGTGAAGATATGTTAAAATTCGAGATTCGCAAAACCGGACTCATTACTATAACTTCCACTGGGAAGTTAAAAATTTATTTAGTGAAGTTAAATATAAATAATGTTATTGTAGTTAAAAAAGAGATTTTAATCTGTGTAGAATATCAAAAATTTCAAACGTTTTACTTGTACTATATTGGAAGCTTATCTTTTCTTGTAAAATAACAATTACTTGTTATAGAAAATTAAAGTTTATTTAAGATTCGTTAGAGCCTACTGTGCTTCAATTTATTATTCCGCTTCTTGAGAATCTAATATTAATTTTAAAGCGTGGTAAAAGTCACTTTTGTCTCTCGTGGAACTTCATTAAATTCCATTGTTTTAACAGCGTAGAGATTTTTTGTGTAAATTGTTTCCGGATTTCGATAAAGCTGAAACAACTTAATAAACGTAACACGTTCGCGATATCATGCATTGTGCATTTACCTTTTGCGAAATTGCAAAAATAAAGGATCAAAATTTCGGCTCTAGTATTTATTGAACATGGAATAATTGGAGAAAAAATAAAAACCAAACAGTTACTATCAGCACCGAAATATTCGTTAAGAATTACGTTTCAATAGATGATTAATAGGCAAATTTTGACTAAAAGTGAACAATAAACATTTTTCTTATGTATCCAATAAATATTGACCATTTTAAAATTAAAATTTATAGAAGAAAAAAAATAATTCCATAGGATTTTTTTGTAATGATATACCTAGCACAAAAAGTTTCGAATCCACTAGGAACCATCATTAATAAGGACTGGAACAACGCAAAGGAAATAAAAGCATAAAAAGAAAAAGACAGATCAACCTTTAACTACATGAGTTCGTTTTTTAAAAGTCATAGCTTCACCCTTGACATAAATGTAAAACACCTGCGAAGCTACGTCTTTTCCGTTCTCCTTTATAGTGTCGCGATATTTACTCTTCGATTTTGATGATTCTAAACACTCAGTACAATAACTAAACAATTTAATTCCAATATTTCCACACAATAAATTTTACTTAACTGCAAAACTAAAGCTTTTGCGAACGCTGTTTTTGTATATTCCTACAAATTATTACTGGAAAAAGCGAGAATTCTCTTTCATTATTCCCGACATTGTATCGAGATTATTAGACGCCTTTCTAGAATTCGTCGGACTTTTTTAATCGCGCCGCGGCCTTATATCATGCATTTTTTTTTTTCATTGCAGTTGACGCACTGTCGTCTCAAGGCGACAATCGACGGAGACGTATTTCGCAATTAGTAAAAATAGTGTGGAATCCTGGACACTCGATGAAAACACAACGCTTTCGAGATGTGGCTGTTCTGGAGAATCCTGAAAATTTCAAACAGAGTCAGGATTGCTATGATGACTTCCAACATTTGCAACGTTTGGTTACCTAAATAGAAGAAGAAAAATAAAAAAATGTGGTAAATGTCATATTACAGCAAGGCAACTGAAAAATGATCCTTTTAAAGTTGGCGATGTCCAAGTAAGCATAAATTCTGTATAAGTTAAGCAGAGTTGGACTTGAAACCAGAATCCCTATTTATTTACCATAGTTAATCAAGACACATCATGTGGCACGTTTAAGTTGCACAATATCCTAGTCTACAGAAGCAAGAGTTAGCGATTTACACAGTGCATCATAAGATTGGCTACGAATTTTGACTGTGACTTTATTATGGTATGGCGAGGCATCTGTTTTTAAAATCAATGCAGTTGACCATATTTCTAAAGGGATCACTGACAGCTCATAGGTATGTAGCAGTCATACAGACAGGTTACGCACAGACGACGTGACAAAACTTTTGCATTTTTGAATCCTCAAAATTCCGACGACTAATTTCACTGAAGACCTTTTTAGAAAAGCACGTATACTAGCCCAATCTTTACGACCCAAAGTTCTGTTCCTTTTCAATAAAGCACGTATACGAGCCTAACCTTTATGACCAGAAGCTTCTTTTCTTTTCAGCTACTCACGTACACTTGCAGTAGCAATGTAAATCTGTATGACTCTAAAATTCCTTTCCGCCAACTTAAGCATCATCTATGAAACGTCATCAAACTAACGACTCGTGGGACGTAGATAAAAAGGACGGACAGGGCACACAACGTCAGTCAGATTCCGACAGTCAGTCAGTCAGTTTTTCCACAGTCTCGCAACAGCCTCCGGCACATAGTCTCTCAACTAACTCTGTCAGTCTCTCAACGGCCCCCGACACAGTCCCTCAATGGCCTTCGTCACAGTCTCTCAACGAACTGCAGCTGTCTTTCGACGAACTTCGACACTGACACGCATCGCCTCTCTTGCCAAGTTTTTTTTTCGTCTCTATAAATACACGTAGTTAACAGTAATTCGAATTGTTCATCATTTTCCTAACACTTATCACACAAATATCCCAAAGGTATATTAGAGGAGTTCTTAAAAAACATGTGCCAACGTTTATTTCTGTTTTTGGTGTGAATTTTGTTCGCATGCATGTAAACGCTCATACGTACGTTGCTGGAATAAAAACCGAGTATTTTTATGAAGTTAGTCTTCGAGTTTTAGGGTAGCAGCAGTAAGTACAATGTTAAACCCTATGGAACATGTTTGGGACTAGATAAAAACAGCGCAACCAGAAAGAATAAGAGCTGTCATTATAGTCAGAGATGGCAATACCAGATACCAAAAATTGTTTTTATTTTTCCAAGATTTTTTTTACAATTTTCAGTCTTTGGTATATCTAAATAAACATTATTTATGCTTTATTTTGGCGAAAACAAAAAAAGTTATTAGTAACAAAAACTAACTACTAAAATATTATGAACAAAGTATTTTTACGCCCGGCCCTGTTTATTTGTCGGCGTCCGATAATCGACCACAATTAGGGTGCATATTAATAAACGCTTTGTCAGCTTCCGCCTCCGTATGGTAAACTCCCGAACACCTTGTCTAGCGGCTTCCAGAAGGTACAATAATTATTCCGGACTCTCGAGAAAAAGGTCCAATTATGATTTAGAGTGATAAATAGGCCATCGGCCGCAAAGAGGGCAGTTTTGAAAGTGTTTATGAGTTATAACATTTAAATAGTTGCAAAAGTTGTAATTAGTTGAATATCTTAGTGAATATCTATGTGATTTGTAAAGGTAAAATTTATTGTGTAAGAGTATTGGAATAAAAATTAATTTGTTACTGTATCGAGAGTTTAAAATCACCGAACCCAAGAAAGAAGTAATCTCGTAACAGTATATTGGTAAAAATTTATAGATATGGCCGATTTTTTGTTTTCTTTATGCTGTCTTTTACCAATTTTTTATTAATATCCAACTAACTACAAAACCTATTTATTTATTTTTTCATATTACTGTGTACATATTTAGCTTACAATGAATTTATGCGTTACTTTATGGATACACAAGTTAACAGTATTTGCTATTTTTAAAAAACAAATTAAGCAGCAAAATAGAAAAAACTGCCTATTAAAATATTATGAACAAAGTATATTGGTAAGAATTTATAGGAATGGCCAAATAATTGTTTTCTTTATGCTGTCTTTTACCAATTTTTTATTAATATCCAACTAACTACAAAATCTATTTATTTTTTTTTTATATAACTGTGTACATATTTAGCTAATAATAAATTTATGGATACACTGTAAAAGTTAACAGTATTTGCTATTTTTAAAAAAAGGATTAAGCAACAGAATAGATTTTTTGGCACCTTATTAGAAACGAGTTTTAGAGTTATTTTTTTACTTTTGCTAACTTTTCACTCTAGCTTCATAGAGCATTTATTTTGCGTTAATGCTGGAATGTTTGTCGTGTTTAATAGTTCTCGGTTAAATTTTAAAAAGTTTAGAAGGTTAATTAAGTAGTCTTTAATTTAAATTCATTTGCTTAATAAAGTTTATTTTAGTTAAATGAAATTCGAGAAGGAAAATCTTTAGACCAAACCGGTGTGAATTTAAATGTGTTTAAAAGCGAGAGTAATATTCACAACAACAAGTAAAGAAACCGACCATTAAATCAAGTACGAGAAAACATAGGCGGTTCTGTTCGTTGACATTCGAACACAGCAAAATACAGAAATAAAACAAGTTTTTAAAACTATAGATATTAACAACTGTTTCCAAATATCCGTACTAAACATTAATTTGTTCGAATAAAAAGTATATAGCTGTTTTAACTGCTGAGGTCATTAACTGCTGTCTTTCGTTTACCTTGTTATATTATAATGCTTTTATTAAGTTTACTTGCTAACAAAAATTCATTAAGTTAATTATAGATGTTTGTTGGTTGCGAAGAGTTAAGCCTAAGTAATATTTTAAACATTTCTAGTAATGGTGCTTGACGAGAACAAACTTTAAATGTTTAACAGTCAGTTTTACATTCAAAAAGAATACAAAACGGTTAGTTCTCATTTAGAAGTAAGTAAGTACTTTGATGTGAGACGTGTGTAGGCCAATTCTCAACCGGCTTAATGTAATCTGCTTACGGCGATTTAATTTGCATGGGATTTTCCATGGATAGACAGAAGGCTTGAATTCCCTAACTTTAAAACTTGTATTTTCCCATTCTTGCTCGTAATATGATTTCGAATGTCAAGAGGGTAAACTCATATCTTTAATAGTAGGCAGTATTATTTTCCGCAGTTTTTCATCTGATACCAATATAACTAGGAGTCCAGACGAAAATTATGATTTTATTCCTCTGCTTAATATCAATGAAGAGACATTTAATATTACATGCTTATGGATTGTTATGATTGGGTTGTGTGATACCCTATACGTATAGAGCCGAGGGAGTCAGTACAAATCAAGTATTTGTCATATACACTGAAACCATAGTATAACAGTACCTGCCAGAAAGCAAGCAAGCAAGCAAATTCTGCAGTATACAGGGTAGCCAACCAAAAACGAAACAGATCCATTTGCAGGAACCTCGTCGATATTTTAGAAAAACGCTCAGACCCGTCGATTTTTTATTAAAGGGGGACACTCCTTTCCGGTATTTTTGACTCCACTACTTTCAGCCTCAAGCGAGGGTAAGAATTACCCCAAAATTTTTAAAAGGCATTGGGGGTCGAATAAGATGTCCTTCAAAAGCTCTTACAATTCTCTATATAATGGTTATTAAATTTTAATATTTCACACATTACTTATGTAGAAATTAGATTTTAAATGTAAAACTTATCTGCTCAGCTATTCAATGCACAACATCAAGATCGACATGTCAGTAGAAAGTATGTACTAGAATTTATTAAGCTCATGGTAAAGTAAGGCTTTGAACATTTAAAGCAAAACCTTTGCATTTGTACCCTAATTGGTGTTGCTTGGACATTTCGCGATATTGTACATGTGATTTGAGTGTTTACTATTTATTTTACCATTTAAATTATAGGAAAACAATAGTGAAATCATGTGTTCAGAGTACAAAAGAGTGTAAAAGGCTCAAACGTTAGAGTGCAAATAAAATACCGAAAACCAATGCTCACCGCCAACAACAATTCTGGCAGAATCAAGATAAAATAAGCGAGCCTTACGGTAGTCGCATATGAAGTGTTACAATTGACATCTCACCTAGTAATATGCATTTTAAAATTATATTCTAAAAAAAATGGGCCAGGTATTATTTGAAATAATTTTTCATAACAAACAATAATTCTTTTTAATGAAAATTGTATTTTATTTGATACTGGAAGTGACAGAAATCAACCTCAAAATTTAAAAAAGCTAAATACTGAAATATTTTATTCAAATAATTATTTATTATTACTTACTTGAATTTTGTATCAATGATCTGCACTTTATTAAGACTTACACAACTCTGTAATTTAAGTGCACAGCTGATGGCTGACAGTACCGACCTCTCGGCAAATTGGTTGACGGCTATCTGACGGCCAACTCTACCACCGCGCGCTCATTCGTCAAATCAAATAGCGCGTGCTTCCGCGACTTTTTGTTACACACTTTCTGTTAAATTTCACGAAATTACTCCCACAAATTGAAATATTAAACGAAACTTTTTGACGTAATTCGTTTCTTTAGATTATTTGCCTTAAAAAAATAATTTAAAATAATTGTATAGTATACAGATTTCATTTCAAATTACATTCGGGGTTGAAAAAAAACGTATAGAACTTTTGTTTTGGTTATATATATATATATATATATATATATATATATATATATATATATATATATATATATATATATATATATATATATATATATATATATATATATATATATATATATATCGCGTTAAAACGTGCGTCGGCGCCTTGCGATTCCTAATCTCCATTCCTCTCTATTCGTCCACATGTCCTCTCTCAGATCTCTCTCTTCCATCTCTTTTTGTATGCCTTCTCTCCAGCTCTTTCGTGGTCTTTCTCTTCTTCTTCTTCCTCTGGGGTTCCACTGTAATATTTTCTTTGGGATTCTGTCTGGTGGCATTCTTTGAACATGCCCGTACCATATCAACTGTTTAGTTCTTATTTCGTCTGTGATGTCGTGCTGTACTCCCATTATTTGTTTTATCCTCTCATTTGTAACTCTTTCTAGTCTTGATTTCCCCGCTGCTCGTCTCCAGTAATCCATTTCTGTGGCTCTAATTTTTCTTTCGATCTCTTCTTTCAAAGGCCATACTTCGCAACCGTACATTATTATGCTCTTCACTATCGTGTCGTAAATTCTTTTTTGTTGTTGTTGCTTATTGTTCTATCCTACAGTACTCCGTTTAACATTGATATTGCTCTTCTTCCTTTCATATTTCTGTCCAATATTGCTTCTTCGAGTGTCCCATCCTTTGATATTCTCATTCTTAAGTAATTGTAAGCTGACGTGTGTTTGATTTTTTGTCCATTTGATAATTGTAAGTCCTGTTGTTTTGGTTTATTTAGTTAAATATATGTATATAAGCTAACAAATTTATTGGCCTAAAGCCGCCAATGCTTCCATTAAAATTGCCTTTTTAACAGTTTCACAACATTAAGCTTATAGATTATAGAAATGTATTTGTGCTAATGTCTTCCCGTTTTGCGAATGGTAAAATTTTGAGCCATTATCGCTGTTGTCACGCTACACATACATAATGAGTAAAAATCTGCAAATTATTGTAAATAATTTGAATACGTACGGACGAATAATGATTTACGAGTAGAAATTTTAAATATTTGAAAAGACGCAGTAGCATCTGTTGCCATATTAGAAAATCCGCCACTGCGAGATAAGGAACTTGGGCGTTTTCTCGCTTCTTATATCCTGATCTTTTCTTTAGGCGACTGCGACAGTGACGAAGGGCCTTATTATACGTATTAACGGCAGGCAATTCTGCGTTGCGCATTGTTTTACCCGAATATCTTTTTGTCTGCTGCAAGACAAAAGTTATTACGATAATCGGAATAAACAGAACGAATTGTTCATTTTACATATTTTATTCAAAAAGGTTGTCGTTACAGAAATGGATATTCACAGTACCTACCATTAAAAATTAAAGTTTACAACTGATAAAAAGTCTGCTTTTTTCATTAAATACAGGGTGTTTTAAAAAAAGGTAAAAAACTGTAAAATAATTGAAATTTTCTTAGTAAAAAATTATCGTAACGCCATCCGTATTCAAGATAAAGGGCATTGAAGAAAAAAAAATTTATACACATTTATTACGATTTTGCCGAAACTACTGGAAACATTGTAATGAAATTTTATACGAATATGTTTTAGAAGCTGATACATCCCAAGTATTTGTTTTTAGATCTGACTCTCATAGAGGGCGCTAGTTACACGGCTCGTACCAAGTAGTATTGAACATACCTTTTGTAAGGTTAGATTTATTAATCTAAATTTCAAATGAACTTAAACATCATTCAATTTTACACCAAAAAGGTACCTTTGGTAAAACTCGATACTGTGTACCGTTTTCGAAATATTTTGATTTTAAAATTATGAAGTAATAACCGGTGCTGGTATAAAGTAATGATAAAGTTATTAATTATTAATATTAATTAGTATGCATTATGTGAATTAAAATTTTTTGGTCGCGTATATGAGACCTGAATGATAAAACGGATACATGTTAAAAATTGGGATTGAGCGCTTTCCTTTTTTGTAATGTTTTACAAAAATCCATTCTTATCGGTAGGAATATCTTGATTTTCTCTAAGTTTGCCATGAAAAACTGACATTTATTGATAGTTACGACGATAAGTTAACAATAATATGATTTTTAAAACGTTGTTATTTGTAAAATTAGATATTGTTAATCAAAATGTACCTAAATGTTGAATACACCGACATGTTATTAACCTTAGGCGAGTGTTTGGGAAACTCTAGTGCAGCTGTTACGCGTTATGCAAAAAAGTTTCACAGGAGAAACTAACCAAGTAAAAATACATTTAAAACCATTGAACGACGTTGTCAAGAAACTGGAAATGTAAGAGCAAAAAAAAATAAATTCTAGTAGGCCAAGAACAACAAGAACCAATAATACAGAAAATATTATTTTAAATTAGTTGATCAAAATCCAACAGTTAGCGTAAGGAATATTGTAATACTAACAAATACGTCTTCTTCAAGTACTTGGAGGGTACTTAAAGAGCAGCAGCTACATCCTTATTATTACAAACAAGTCCACACGCTCTTGCCAGACGATCTACCGGTTAGAGTGGATTTTTGTTATACATTACAAGAAAGGACAGCCTTCAATCCCAATTTTTTAACATTTATTCGTTTTATCGATGAGGTCTCATGTATGCGACAAAAAATTTCAATTCACATAATGCATACTAATTAATAACTTAATCATTACTTAATACCGGCATCGGTTACTACTTCATAATTTTCAAATCAAAATATTCCGAAAACGGTACACAGTAGCAAGTTTTACCAGGAGTACCTTTTTGGTGTAAAATTAAATAATGTTTAAGTTCACTTGAAATTTAGATTAATAAATCTAATCTTAATAAAGTTATCTTCAATACCACTTGGTACGAACCGTGTAACTAGCGCCCTCTATGAGAGTCAGATATAAAAACAAATTTATGGGATGTATCAGCTTCTAAAGCATATTTGTAAAAAAATTATATTACAATGTTTTTAGTAGTTTCCGCAAAATCGTAATAAATGTGTATAATTTTTTTTTAACGCACATTATCTTGAATACGGATAGCGTTACGAAAATTTTTTAATAAGCAAACCCCAATTATTTTTCATTTTTCTACATATCCTAGAGACGGGGTCACCTTTTTTTGAAACACCCTGTATAAGTACTTACAAAAAAGATCTACAGGGTGGGTCATAAATCAGTTAACGCTAGCAGTCTTGTTATGCTGTTAGTTGTTTTTTTTAAAGAGTCTGGGTTAGTAGCGGAGCTTCCTCGTTCAGGAAGGCCAAAGTTTGTTACTGAAAGAGAATAATTGTAATGTTTTCGCATAGTTTTTTATGCAATATCTTACTACATCTTAATGAAAAGTGTCCAAAAAATATGCATTAGCAAAAACAAGCCTACGAAGGATACAAAAAAAATTACAATTGAGACCATATAGGCATTACGAGGAAGGGATGTGCCTTGTCACCGCTTCTGTTTAATTATTATTCAGAGGCTACATTCAAAGAAGCTCTCAGGAACAGGAACAAGGGGATAAATATACATGGAAAGATTATTAACAACATACGTTATGCTGATGACTCCTTGATTATAACCGACAATATACATGATCTTTAAGTATTACTTCAAGAGATCGATCGGGTCAGCAGGGAGTACGGTTTAAAAATGAACTAAAAACTAAATACATGGTCATAAGTAAATTCCCATTAAGCCATCCTAATATTAACATCAATATCAATTCAGTGTTGGTCGAGGGAGTAAAGCAATATCAGTACGTTGCCATGATCAGACTCAAGAAATCAAAGTCAGAATCGAAAATGCTAAAAACAACTATAATGAAACAACTATTCACTAACCCACACTTAAACCTTCAACTAGGTCTGAAAATGGTTAAATGTTATGTATTTCCAGTGCTTTTAAATGGACTAGAATGATGGACGATTAACAAAGCCACAATGAAAAAGCTCCAGGCATTTGAAATATGGATCTTGCAGCGTGGTTTAAGAATATCGTGAATAAAAAATATTACCAATGAGGAGGTTTTGCGCCGAATAGAAAGAGAAAGAGAACTTGATTAAAGCTATAAAACGGGAATATCTCGGTCACATGATTCGTAGAGAGAAATACATTATACTACGACTGATAATGGAGGGAAATATTGCAGGAAAGAGATCGGTGGGAAGAAGATGTATATCCTGCCTAATAAATCTAAGAGAATGCTTTTCAGAGTCGCAGCATCGAAAGTAAAAATAGCCATATTGATAGCCAACCTCCGTGTAGAGACGGCACCATAAGAAGAAGAATGCCTACCTTACTTCAAGGACTAAATGAAGACAATACTGACAGGCGTAAGTGATTTTGTGAATTAAACACAATTCGACAAGAAGCCAATCCCAAATTTTACAAAACTATTCTTTGGAGCAACGAAGTGAATTTTAAGCGGAGTGGTAAAGTGAACATACGCAACTGCGTCTACTGAGATTTTACAGTTACGCATGTGGCGATGGAGACAAAATTAGGAACTTTTAGGGGGTTAAAGGGTACATGTGGTACTTTATGCTGTAACATAGACCATGAGCAGAGTTATAAATATTAAATTAAAAAAAAGTATTTAAAACGTAAAACTGAGAAAAAAGTAAGACATGTGAAAAAAAAGTTGTAGCAATTACCATAAATGCAAAAATAATGTACTTATTAATTGTTAAATCTCTACTTTAACATTGCAATAGAGAAGGCAGCAAGAACAGCAACTGTACACGCCCAAATATTTGGACCTCGGGGTCCAAGTCTGTTACTGGCGTATGCTGATGATATTGACGTTGTTGGGGGTAGTACGATTAACGTAAAAGAAAATTTTGTATGCATAGAAAAGGAAGCTAATAAAATCGGGCTTCGTGTTAATGAAAATAAAACAAAATACAAGCACGTCACAAGAAACCCTGCACGTGATCGACTGCGTCAAAACGTAACAATCAGCAAATTTAACTTCGAGCATGTACAAAACTTCCAATACCTTGGAGCAATATTAACAGCGGACAACAACATGCATGAAGAAATCAAACATCGCATTACACAAGGAAATAAGTGCTACTTCGCCTTACGATCATTCTTCATGTCCAAGCACCTCTCTAGAATCTTAAAAATCATCTTATATAAGACCATCGTCAGACCTTTTGTAACATATGCATGTGAAACATGGACCATGACCGTAAATGATACTCTAATTTTAAGACGTTTTGAGCGGAATATACTACGAAGAATAAACTGTCCCTACTGCGACTCAGAAACAGGCCATTACAGAATAAGAACAACTAGCCCAGTTGTACAATAGCCCGGACATCATACAAGAAATAAAAGCAAATAGACTGAGATGGGCTGGCTACATACAAAGGAGTCAGAACACTAGACTCATTAAATCTGTATGGGAGGAGGACCCTCAAGGAAAGAGACCGCTAGGAAGGCCTAAATTGAGATGGCGAGATAACATAAGGAAGGATCTCTCAACTCTGGGAATCGAAGTAGATAGATGGCAGGAAATTGCAAAAGACCGTAGCGGATAGACGCAAGTAGTACAGGCAGCAAAAACCCACCCTGAGTTGTAAGGCTACGGAAGAAGAAGAAGAATTGTTAATTTTAATTTAAAAATTAGAAAAGTTGCTTACATCTAAAAAATTTTCGAAAAATGGGTGTAGAATTGATTTTTTGAAATCGAAATTATGATGAACGTTCTTAACTGGATATGTCATTAATTAATTTAAAAGTTGGTTCATTTACCCAAAGGATTATAAAATTTTGTTAATACCTATTGCATGATCGATGATATTCTATTTATATCTCAAGTAGTTTAATTGAAGGGAACATCCAGTCTTAAGTCTTAACTTAAATCCTTGGAAATATCGAAATTCCATTCGAACGTATTTCAAGCAACAACCATCCCTATCATCATCCTCTCAAATTCGAGGAGTAAGTCGCGTTGTTCTCGGTCTCGAAATCTTCTCATAAATACCCGGCATTGGTTGCGGTATCTATTTATCAGTACAATCTGTAGGTTTACTATTAGTATGCCTCGGCAGACCGCGGTCCTCCTCCCTTAAAGAGATATACGACTCAGATAACCTGAGAATATAAATCCACGGATTAAGTAGGACGAAGCATGAAGTTCAGGAGCTTAGTTGCGCTGGTTCTTGCCCCATTGTCGCTTTTCTGCCATCTACTCATCTCTGTTAAGCCGTTCTCGTTAACTTTTTCGGGACGCTGTGCGACTTTTTGTACCTGCTTTTTGAGCTATGTAATAAATTTTAAAAAACCGATGTCTTTTGAGAGACGACTCCCTAACTAACGCTTATTATGAGGGTTGTTTTTGAGAGGAAAGGTAAAAAACTTTAATACGGTGACTTGAATGAAATGTATTATAGTACACTTTATATCCGACTTTGTTACTAAGCTGGGCGTAACTTGATTAAATATTTTACATCACAAATTTTTGACACGATTTAAATAAAAGCAGCGTCGTTGATCGACAAATATTCAAAAAAATGTGCGTTCGGAGGACCCCCGTAATGAACAAAAATCCTTACGTTTTTTCTTCAATTTGAAATAAAATCTGTATGTTTAAATTTTTATTTTAAGGCAAATAATCTAAAGAAACGAATTAAATCAAAAAGTTTCATTCAATATTGCAAAGGGACGGAAGTATGTAACAGATGTGTAACATATTTGTGGGTGTAATTTCGTAAAATGTAACATGATGTCGCAGAAGCACGCACTATTTGATTTGAGAAATAAGCGCGCGGTGGTAAAGTTGGCCGTCAGATAGCCGTCAACCAATTTTCTGAGAGGTCGATACTGTCGGCCATCAGCTGTGCACTTAAGTTACAGTGTTGTGTATAAAGTTTGCTGCTATATGCGTAAACTATATAAATAAATATTAACTGATGATAATAAGTCTTAATAAAGTGCGGATTATTGATAAAAAATTCAAGAAAGTAATAATATATAATAACTTTTTTAAAGTTTGAAGTTGACTTCTGTTCAATTTTCATTAAAAAAAATTATTGTTTGTTATAAAAAATTATTTCAAATAATACATGACCCAACTTTTTTTAAAATATTATTTTATAATAGCTTATTACTGAGGTGAGATGTCAAATAGTACACATTTGCGACTACTGTAAGGCTCACTCGTTTTATTTTGATTTTGCCGGAATTGTTGTTGGCGTTGAGCATTGGTTTATGGTATTTTATTTGCACTCTGACGTTTGCACTTTCCATACTCTTTTGAACTCTGAACACATTATTTCAACATTGTCTTTCTATAATTTAAATAGTAAAATAAATCAAATCACATGTACAATAAACGAATATAAACAGTAAATACTCGATCAAGTTATACAAATTCATCAACTTACTTTTTTAAATCTGTATTACACATATTAATGTTATTAATGTCGCTGTTTTAAAAGCGTGGGGTGCTTTAATTCCGAAATACAGAATTAGTTAAAAAATGTCATACAAAGCAGTGACATTGATTGACATTAATTTTTTTTTTGACAGTGACATTAATTTTCTCGTCAGTAATTTTATTCCTATGTTAAGAATTATTTTTTACTTTGATTAGCTCTAAAAGCGTGTTTTTTAGTTTTTTTAAACTATACTTTTGTTTTTGCTTTTTAGTTCGATTTGTTTCAATAAAAAAATTATGTATTAAATGGTAGGAGCACAAAACGAATGCATCGGCCGGGAATCGAACCTGTGTCGCCCGCGTGGCAGGCGAGCATTCTACCACTGAAAGTGCAATTCGTTACGTGACGATCCTTACTAAATCGCACTACCCGTAAGCCGCGTAAACGAACTTCATTCCAAAAATTATTATTATTTCATTATCTTTATTTTATTTTTTTGTCGTTTATTGTCGTACGTTTTTAGGAGGCTAGAAGGGTGCATTTTATTACGAAATTATGTATGTAGTCGGTATAGCTTGTAAATTATGACAATTTATTTTTGCAATAATAAAACGTTTAAAGGTATCTGTAAAAGCAGAATATTGCATCGAAATTGTACGTATCGGTGGAAAATTGTCCATTGTTCGGTGCATCCAAGGCATAAGCTAATTCGGTGAGATGTTCTCAAAATATTTTCGATCATAAAAATTCGTTTTCGACAAATAATTAAACTTGCGGTAAGGACCAATTAAAGATTACCGTTTTACCAATGACAACATTCATGTGGACTCGTAAAAATGTCGTCTCAGTTTGTTTAAATAAATCCACAAAATTAATTTATCCTTATTATTATTAATTAATAAAATAAATGATAAATGCTATCCCCAAAACTTAAAATAAGTATTCAAGTTATAATTTTTAAAAAAAAATTTAATTTAATTAAAAATGTCTTTCATGGTTCGATTTTTATAGAAAACGAGCAATATCGTTTCGTAACATGCTTCAAATATTCGCAAAGAAAACTTAATGATTAAACTATTTTTAAATTCAAATTATAGTTTAATTTTTATTGGAAATGTCTCATCTGCAACAATTGTGTCTAGTTAGTTACTCGATGTAATATCAAGCAGTAAGAATCTAAAAAAAAATGTAAAACTTCGAACATCTATACACCGTTCGCTTGGCATGTATAGCACTTTACCAGGAAAACTTATTTTTGACAGAATGACGATATGTAAAATAAATATACGGAGTGAGCCACAGAAAACAGTCCAACCCGATATTTGGCAGTATTCATAGAAATTTCTTCTTTCTCTTATTGTAGGCCTTAGGCCTGTATTTCCTTGAGATGCTGAGGTCCATGACTTCATCCATCTCTAGCGATTTTTGCCAGTCTTCCTTCTGTCATCCTGTCCACGTGGTTCTTCCAGTCCCTTCTACGTGTACGTCCCCATCTGATGACCTCTTCCACTTCACATTCGTGTCTTAAGTCTTTGTTTCTTTTTCTGTCTCTTAGTGTGTACCCTGATATGTTCCTGAGTATTTTTATTTCTGTTGTTCGAAGGATGTTTTTTGTTCTTTTGTTGTCAGCTCTTGTTTCTATATCGTACGTTGGTATGGGTCTAACACAGGTTTTGTATATTTTAATCTTCGACTTTATGCTCACATTGGTGTTATTCCAGATAATTTCCCGAAGTGCACTTGAAATTCGGCTGGCTTTGTTGGCTTGTTCTCTTACTTCTGTTCTATTTTGGCTTGAGATAGTTTTTATGCCTATGTATTTGAACGACATAACTTGTTCTATTGTTATATTTTCCAGGGCAAGTTTACATCCCATTGGTTCTTTGGAAATGACAAATGCTTTGGTTTTTCTGGTAGATACCTGCATGTTAAAGGATTTTGCTTTTATAAAGAATGAGTAGAGGAGCCGATTTTAATTTCACCTGTTGTGAGTGTTTATCTGCTCTCTGTACTTTTAACCTTGTTTATTATTTTATCCATTATAAGATTGAAAAGTTTTTGGCTTAAGGAGTCTCATTGTCGGATTCCCGTTGGTGTTTTTATTTCCTCTGTCATCTTTTGGTTCACCAATATGTGGGTAGATGTATTGTGGTTTAGCTGTCTTATGACGTCTATTACGGTTCTCGATACGTTTTTTATTTTCTTAAAATATCGGTCACTTCATTTAATCTCACCCTGTCAAATGCCTTTTCCACTACTTGCCTGACTATGAAGATAGCATTCATGGTTAACCGATTTTTCCTGAACCCTTGTTGTTCTTCCGATATTTTTACATGTTTGCTAATTATTGTTTCTATGATCTTCGTGAAGAGTTTCATCTTCAGATTATGCCTCAATAGTTTTCTGGGGATTTTTTGTCCCCTTTTTTTGAATATAGGAATGGTTATGCTCTTTTTTCATTTATGTGGGACTTTTTTAGTTGTTAATATTCTGTTAGATAACTTAGTAAGTTAGGTGATTAGCTGGTGTCCCCCATGTTTTATTAACTCGTTTGGTATCTTATCTATTCCGGGTGCTTTCCTGTTTTTAATCTTTTTTGTCTGTTTTATCGTCATTCTTTCGTTATTTCGAAAGGTTCTTCAGCTTCTTTGCATTCTTCTTTAATCTCGTTTCTGTTTTTCTCTTCGAATATATCTGTGTATAGTTGTTTAATGTAGGTTTTCCATTGAAGTTCATCAATTTGTAGTGTTTGTGTATATTTCACGATTTCGAGTTTCCTTCTTTTTAGCATTCCTCATACCTTCCATTGTGCTCCGTATAGGTCGTGTTTCATTTCGGAGGTAAACCTTTCCCAGAAGTTTCGTTTTATGGTTCTGATTTCTATGTTGACTCTGTTTCTTGTTCGAATGTACTGGTCCTTTCTTTCCAGTGTTTGGTTACTCCTTTATCTTAGGTACGCTTTACGTTTCTTCTTGGATAGAGCTATCACTTTCGGTGTATACCATTATTTGTTGCGGAAAGCTTTATTAACTCCCATTTTTCTTAGACCTAGTGCCTCGATAGCTGCGTTGGTGATATTAGTTTTTTATCTTTTCCCAGCACCCTTGTGGATCGTCTTGTCCCGTAATGGAGTTCGCTTCGATTTTTTTATTTAAGCGAGCTTGGTATAGTGCTTTTGTTGTTGGGTCCCTAAAAGCTTCTATGTTTAGTTTTTCTTTAGTTGTGTTGTCTGGTACTTTCTTTTTTTGTTTGTGTATTCGCAGCTTACATACGACTAAGAAGTGGTTGGATCCTTCATTGGCTAAGGTCAGGCTTCTTATGCCTAATAATTGGGTTTGGTATATGGCTCTGTTTGATATTATATAATCTATAGTTGAATTTTGGCTTTTGGTGTTTTGCCATGTAATTGTGTGCTGAGATTTATGTTTTAAAAAGGTGTTATTTATTCTATTGTTGTAGCGTGCCCATAGGTCTATTAGCGCTTCTCCGTTCCCATTAATGTGCTCTTCGTTAAAGTGGTATTTTATTCCAGGTAGTATATTGTTTTTAATCCTCGCATTCGGATCCCCCATTTAAGAAAATGCCGAAACACGTCTATTTTGTTCCAAGGAGACATTTTTACGCAACAAAGTTTTTTTTACTAAAAATAGTCGCAAAAAGGGCAGACCTATCGTATGGGCCGCGGACGTCCCGCACTGCGACTATTAGAAGGTGGAAGGATTATAGAAAGGAGATGATTGTCGACCCGCTTTTTAAAAAGTTGCAGGTCATAGTTTTCTAAAAAAGCTGATTCCGTAGCAGCCCTGTAAAAGAAGGTTTCTTGATGAAGATTGGTCCTTGTAGTGTCAATCTTGAGAACAAATGGGTGAGACTGATCAGCGTGCCGAGTTCTTCGGCCGAATGTGGCCAGTGGTGGTATAAGAGTTTTTATTTCTCTGGAGCATCTGCCATGGAAATATCTGTAGGGATGTATATATATATATATATATATATATATATATTTGTTAACCACCTTCTTTTCACTTCCCCAACCCCTTGATTTAAAAAAGGGAATGTACCATCTGTGGCACATCATTAGAAAGGCATTTAGATGGATAATATTTTTGATATTGTTACGAAATTTAGTTCTTTCTTGAGTTCGGTGATTTTAAACTCGATACAGTAACAAAACAATTATTTTATTTTAATACTTTTACACAATAAACTTTTACAAATTACTTAGATACAACTTTTACAACTAATTAAAATTCATAACTCATTAAAACTTAAAACAGACCTATACGAATAATCACGAGAAGGGACCAGTGCTTTCCACTTTATTCTGGAATTATTAGCTGTCGCATTCTAGAACTTGCCACTTTTTTCTTTTGTTACAATCGAAGCGCCGACCGGCATAATTGGGGTTGACTCGCTGTCGCCGACCGACACAGTGCCGTCATCGTAACAATATGTGCAGCGTCTTTGCCAAAAACGTTTTAATTAATCTAAAGTGCAACACCATTTAAAAATGAACCGCAACGCCTATGTTTTGACAATGTGTCAATTTTTCTGTCACATCAAAAGTTAATTTAAACAAATTTTGAAAAAAATTAGTAATTTGACACTACAGACAGTTTGTTTCACATTGACAATAGTAAATCAATTTTGGTATTTTTAATTGCAGCTTAAAAAACCTATACCGTCTATTACCTACATAAACCGAAAGTAGAAAGTAAATTTTTTTTTATAAATGCATATTGTGCAATAGAATCCAAAAAACTTTTAAGTAAGACATAATTAATAACCTTTTTTATCTGCACTGATACAGCGCCAGCGAATCACAACTTACTTCTAATTAGAGTTGACAGAGGATGCTTCAAATATTATAGTATTATCGAGTATTATAGTATTGTGTTTTAAAAACAGGGATTGATGGTTTTTTAATTAAAGTCATTAGTTTTTTAATCAAATCGTATTGTAAAACGCTCAAATGAAAATATTTTTTAAAAAGTGAACCGTACTATTCTTCGTAGGTACATACAGGGTGATCCTTCATAACTTTTTTCTATCCAAACTAATAATTTAATCTTTTTTTAAACGATAGGTCGACAATGAGGTACAATTTAAAATTATATTTATTTACGTATAGGAATAAGATACAAAACTAAGTTGTGTTTTTTAAACTAACAACCCCCCATTTTTGTTACATTTATGAATACTAAATTATGGATATAACGCTTCTTGGTTTTCTTGGACTTATTTATGTTCAATATTTTTTACTTACGTCAATGTATGTGTCAAAATAGCGTTGTGCATAGACCCACAAGAAAATTCATAAAGTTAGAATCACTTAAAATATCAAAATACATATAAATATTATAGAAATCTATAATATTATTTTTGTCAGCGAAAAAGAATAAAAATGGTCAGGTCAAGAGTACTAACAACCGACGAGCATGTATGAGAGCACTGATGAAAGTAGAGAAAGCCAAAGTTGTGTGTAAGAACCGTAGCAAGTGGAAGGAAGTGGTCTTTGCCTACCACTTTGGGAAAAAGGCGTGACTATAGGTATGTATGTAAATCTGATTTTTAAAAACCAGCTAATTTCTCCGCATGTTACCGATACTATAGGCATATGTAGGTCGATTATGAATCAAAAAACAACTACTCCTGGCTATGTGCCCAATGACAAACATTTAATTATATCTGATAGATAATCATGCATAATCCATTTCGGGTGTCATGCAGATGCTTGTTAAGTATACGAAAGAATTATAAAATTTATCCATTCGAAGTGACCACCTATGGACCGGTTTACTTAACAAGCATCTGCATATCACCCTTAATGGATTATGCACGTGTAGTTTCTGATATATAATCGACCCACATATACCTATAGTATACGTAACATGCGGCGAAACAAACTGGCTTTTATAAATTTTCACTTGAGATAATTTAATCCCTTTTTTTTAGTCGATTTCTTAAGCTTTAGCGTGCAGGCAAACTCAAAGGCGATTTTTTAAATAATGACAAACTTTAAAATAAGAATCACTCGATTTTTTTAAACAAAACACCCTATATATTATTGAATCATTGCATGACAATTTTTAAGAGCTTTTTGCCAATATAGGGTTTTAGAGTCTACTTTGTCCAACTCACTTGGTTCGATTTCTGTTCTCCCCTCCACGTGGTGATCACCGGGCAACATAAGCAACTCTTTCGATAGGTTAAGTACCCAACACCAGTGGTGTAGATTCAGTTATGGTAAACGAGTATGGGATTTGACCCTCCTAAAGGTGGTTGTGCTACCGATTACATAAAAAAAAACTACAGCTATGTAACTCAACAACAAGCCTCGGATACTTGAGACTGTCTTAACGGCTACAAAACTGGAACTAAACAATTTCTTCCTAAATAACACGATACAATGACATCACCATGGCCACTTGGATCATGCTACAGGTGGAAAAATGAAAGAAGTACCAAAAAAAATGGTAAAATATAACGAAGAGACTCTGTGATAGAATATGCAAATACAGGGATGGGGTAAAAGCTTGAGAAACAGACCATTATGGAGGCGTGATGTAGAGGAGGCCAAAACTCACACTGGGCTGTAAAGCCAATTTATGATGATGTGGGTCTACTTTGTTTATTTACCAAGATTACATTAGGAAATGTTAATGTTTTTTTACAGAAAAAAATGTATCTGAACACTGTCGTAAAATTTAATTTATCTGTGTACTTTAAATAGTTATACAATTGTTAACAATGAATTTCACTCGCAAAAAAATCTTGAATATGGTCTACTATATCGGCAAAACCTTTGTGAGCAAGCAAGATCTACTATTAAAAATATCCAGAAGCAAAAATTCTATGAGCGTTTTCTTTCCAAAATTTAAGAGGTTTAAACTTACTGGCTGTTTGTCTAATAGGTACCAAATAAAAAAAATAACTTATAAATTTTATTGACGCTACAGCAAAATCGTTACTTGAATTGTAGAGTTACGATTTTGCAAATGAAGTTGCATTTTGTATTGTCTGGGCCACCCTGTATATAACATGCCATTTCATTTGGAAAATTACCCTATTTTTATCCGATTTCTGTACAGCTGTAGTACAAATACGAAACTTCATTCTCATTTTACAAAAATTAATCATTTTGAAACGGATACGTTACAATTACCATGAAAAATTAATTAATCTTTACTGACGGAATTCATTAGATAAAAGTAATTAACACTAACGCGATCACATATTTTCCTAATGTATTTTTGATTTCATAAGTTACATTGTTCTGCTGCATTGGTCATTTCAGTATTGTCGCAAATTATTGGGTTTTTTATCTTGCTTTTCTATCGCATTTAATATGTATTTAAAGGGTGTTTTAAAAAAAGTAACGGATACCGGGAAACAAGATCATATTAAACATTGAATTTGACTACCGCGTTTGTAGTCGGAAGAAAATCTGGCAACACTGCAGGCCGCGTGTCGTCCGGTCGCTCCAAAAGTTGTGCATTTGAATTTATAACCCTAAAATTTTGACAGTCATGGATACTACTAGTAATGCACATAAAAGTGTTAATATAATAATATTAATATTTATCTCAGTAATGTTGATAATATGTTATATATTGTTTATGAAATGAAAATGTATTTTCATATGATACGAGCTTTACATATTAATTTCAAATACAGGAAAATAAAGAGCACTGTATTATCGACATGCTGCCATGCGATATTGTCAGATTTTTATATTGCAAATATCTATACCGGTAGTGAGTTTAAAAAAAATAATTTCATGAACTTCAAAATAAAATATATCTCTGCAACTAACGGAACCCCGTTTGTTTGTCGTCTGAACTTACTAACAATAAGGTTTTTAACCGAACAAGTTTTATAGAAGAACAAAAATTTTTCGATTCTTCCACTTCCGGTAAAAATAAAAATGAGTAAATGATGACTTTAAAATGAATTATTTTGCTTAAATTTTCGGAATTTTCTTTATCCTAATCGATGCAGAATCATTTACTCCATAAAATATTTCAAATTCAGGCAGCCATCTAAAAATTCATAAATATTATACACATCCTTAAGTAAAGCTTGAAATAATGTTCTTAAAATAGTTTAAACCACCGCTTACTTTTATAGAATCAATAAATTATTTTTATTTATAGATAATTATCCCGCTTCTTCTACTTTCACCACCGCTCTCTTAAAGGCTCGTCGGTTATTGATACTCTTGATCTTACCTTTTTTGCAAAATAATGTCGATCTGATCGATATATGATCGCCGAGGTCGACCTCTTCCGACTTGCCCTTTCACACTCGCCTTATAAATCCGTTTCGTAAAAGGCTCATAAAAGATCTTTAATTGCCGCATCCTCGGTGTGATCAGCTAGTTGCCTCACGACTAAATTTTTAGTCTGTTATGTAGTCCCTGACCGACCAACCCAGAGGGCAGCCCCAGAATTGACTCCCGTCTAGTGGGCACCATCGAGGCGCATTTTTTTCAAAGAATAAGCTTCTTTGTTTTTTCTTATTCTTACGTAACCAGTAACCCAAAGAAGATATACTTTATTTTGCCTATGGCTTCTCTTCAATTTAAAATAATGTTCTTAAAATAGTTTAAACCACCGCTTACTTTTATAGAATCAATAAATTATTTTTATTTATAGATAATTATCCCGAATGATCCTCTTAACTCTTTTTTATGCCACATTAAAAAGAATATTTTTTGACAATGGGAATGAAATCATTCCAAACCTCTTTCAATTGATAAATAATAATGCTGGTTTAGTGTACAAACAATGTCATGAGTCAAAATCTAATCAAATGGATTCTTCAGCGTTTTGAAATCAGTATATTAATTCAAAATTTAATCTGGTGCCTAACATTATCTGTCTCTATCTGTCAGACACGAAACCTAAGGACCACGGATATGCATGGATTTACTATGATGAAACAAGTACCTACGATTGGTCAGCTCAAGGTCGATGGAGTAATTCGGCGGCACTCGTCAACGATTCTTTGACGCAAATTTTCCAACGACGCTGGTTGTCTTTTATAGATTTTACTTTCCAGATATCTCCACAAAAAGAAATCGAGGGGCGATAAATCTGATGATCGTGGAGGCCATTCAATGCTGCCTCTTCCCTCAATCCAATGCCGTGAAAAATGTTGGTCTAAATACTAACGAACAATCACCGCATAATGCAAAATACTATTTGAAAATAATCCACAGTATGACGAAGATCATTTTTATTTTTAACAGGACGGTGCTCCTCCGCATTATGCGGCGATTGTTCGTCAGTATTTAGACCAACGTGGAGTCAAAAATACCTGAAAATAGTGTCCCTCTTTAATTAAATATCGAGGTTTTTCTAAAATGTTGACGAGGTTGCTGCAAATGGCTCTGTTTTGTTTTCGGTTGGCCACCCTGTATATCTAAGAAATGCCATAATTTGAAAGTAAAGAAAGTTTTTTTTAAAGTGAGACAAACCATTGTAGGGTCGTTACGATCTTTACTTGAAGAAAAACTACAAGATGAGCTTAAAATTTATATTACACATGTTTTTCTAAGACTTACTTGTCGCATGTTTTTTTGTAATTTGACATTAAAAATTTATTATAATTTTAAACCGTTTATCTGTCCTTGTCACTGAGTTTTTTTACATAATATTTGCCTTATGGCTCAAATTCCTAAATATTCTTGATTAATATCTTTTCCCATTTGAAGGTTTTTCATGCATGTTATATAGGGCAATAACTCACTGCAGCATAAAGTGAAAAAATGTCTTTTAGAAATAAAAAATTACGACTAAGGTTATATGAGACTGATAATCTATATGAGCACCTATTTTAAGGGCAATTGAGGAATGAAAAATTGACGCCTATCGCATATAATATTTTTAGATATTGGATATGTTGTTAGCACAATCTTGGAGGGTCATTGATTAATATCAACGAAAAATTTAACAATAAAATTAAAAGTTAATGACAGTTCTCTTTGTAGTATTCTTATAAATTAATAAAGAGTAAATATTTCGATCAAAAAAAATATATGTATATATATATATATATATATATATATATATATATATATATATATATATATATATATATATATATGCAGGGTAGCCAACCGAAATAAAAACAAAGCCATATATAGATTATACGATAGAAAAAAAATAATTAAAGGATATAATTTATATTTAAATAAGGTTGATTCGTTAAATAAATCTAATTTCAACCCACATTGTATGCAGCACAAAAGCTTGACAAAATCCTACAAAAACACATTTTTTTTTTATGTTCCATACTCTATCGGTTTCAGCTACTTAAAAAAATGTGTTGGTAAAGATTGGAGTTTAATGTTATTCACATGAATTTTTAAATTGAACATATAAAGACAAAGACTAGGAGCTATTGGCATGCTAAAAAGTGGCTCCTGACAAAAATATACGATCATTGAAATTAGAAGGTATAGAAGGTATAATTAATTAATTAATTTTTTGGCAATGTGGTAGCCTTACATTAAAAACAAAACATAAAATCCGAAAAATAATTAATAATGTGTTTGGCAACACCGTAGCTGGATAAACACCTGTGCACGTCTAGGCATTGATAAAATGAGATGGTTAATATCTGCTTGTGGCATCTCGTTTCAAGCAACTTGAACTTCGTTGATAAACTGTGCCAAAGTCTGTGAAGTATGGTGCAAAGTGGATCCCCATCATATCCCACACATGTTTGATTGGATTTTAACCCGGGGTGGCCACGACAAAACATTAACGCCAGCTACTTGGAGTTATCTTGCTAAAATAAAACGTGTGGTCGGCCATCTAGATCAGGCAGTAAAGTGGTTTGTTGGGTATCATAAACATAACGCGTCTTGAATAAACAAAAGTGGTGATCGGATTCCAAAGGCAATAGCCTCCCAAACCATTACTACAACAGTCCTGTGTACATGCCTCCCAACATCAAACCCAATATTACGTTGCTTTCCACGGCGGGCGGCGTCTTACCCTGCTAGGGCCGTTGTGCAAACCTAGACAGAATCTCGATTCGTCCCTGAATACGATATTAAGCCATTCTGCCTTCCAATGCTGCCGTTCTTTACACCAGTTCAAACGTTGATGACAATGGTCCACAGTCAAAGAAAGCACAAATCGTGGACGGTATAAAACAAGTCCCAAAGGCTTAAATATGACGATATAGTGTATGAATAGAAACAGATCTACCTTTTTCTTTAACACGTTGAGCCCCGGCGCGGTCCATAGGCCCGCAACTGAACTTTCCTCACAACCCAGAGCGGGCCTATGGACCGCACTACGTAATTTATTTTAAACCTTCTCCAAAGCCCAAGGGACCGCATTTTCTTGGGTTTTACAGTTGGGTTGGACCGCCCTGGGTCCTTGAAACATTACCTTACACTTGGGCCGTTTGATTTTTTTTCCTGATTTGCTACTCCATCGTAAACCCAAAAAGTTTACTTTCATATTTTGGTTAGGTTTTTTCGACATTATTCAAATAAACTTGGATTATAACATTAAATATGTGCCATGTTTACATTACCTGTACATATTTTCATTAATTTTTTTTTATATTTGTGTATAAAAAACTATTTTGCAAGTTTCAAAAAAAACAAATAAGATTTATTTCGAATGGAAAGTGCAAACAAATTCATATATGTTGTGGGCGGTCCAAAGGACCGCTCTGGGCCCCGGGGAAAGTTGCGTCGATAATATTTCCCTCGGGCTCAGAGTGGGCCTATGGACCTATCTTCATCTCAGCTGTCTCTAGGAGTCTTTTGGTTTTCGCTGTTTCTGGCCTGGTTTCTGCGGTATATGTCATCACCGGCCTCACGACGGTTTTGTAGGCAGCCAGCTAATCTAATTGCTTTTGTTGTTTGATCTCTCACCTCTGCTTTAATATCCCCAAAGCCGAAAAGTTCTATGCCAAGATAGTTAAATTTTATTTTCTGCTCGATTACTTTTACGGCAAGCTCAAGTTTGCATCTTAGAGGGATTTTTAATGTTGTTAAGCACTTTGTTTTGGCCGGTGATATTTCCATGTTTAGAGACTGGGCTGTTAGGTTGAATAAGTGTAATAACCTTTGTGAGTCATCTTTATTTTCTGCAATGAGAGCGGCATCGTTAGCATAACACACTATTTTGATTTCTGCATCCCCCATTTTGCATCCCTTTAGTCCTCGAACACTTTCTTCAAAAAAAAAACTTCGCATGTATGGTCATTGTTTGAATTGAGTAGCTTGATGACTATGCTGCCGGTCCTAAGCCCGGACAAGGGAGGAAGGTTCCAGGGTCAGGATAGCACCCTACCCTGGGTAAAAGAAACGCTCACAGAAACGGACACTTGCCTCGGAAGAGGACTGACTTAACCACGACGACCCACGCGAGAAAACGGACAACGAATTGGAGAAAAACAATCCTTGTTTTATGAAAGTCATCGTTAAAACACACATCTCATATTTTCGAAAAGCATAAATTATCCTGTACATACAAACTACAAGACATAATCATTGGCCATTATACTTCCGACATACCGCGGTAAAGCGCTTGCATATTTGCTAAAGATATATTAACGTCGAGCTGAAACTATAACGGTGTGTGTCTTATCTTGCGCGTGCCGTGCGAGATACTCTCGGATTACACACGGGATTATCCTTACATATGGACCATACCGTCCCATGCTAATTCTCGATATCCTGTCTCATAATTCTGACTGTTCTATCTGTTAAGGTCTCGCAGTGAACGACGGTCGAAATCAATTACGCGTACTGGCTATCATTCCGGCGAAGGTATTCTGTGATGTGATTTTTTTCTAAAAATATATCCCATTGGTTTTTTTTATTATTGTTTATTTTCGCTGCAGTTTTGAATCAACTTCCAAAAATTAACAAATAATATGCACATCAAAAGACGAAGCATTTTTTACTCATACATAACTAAATTCTGTTTTTACCTTTCAACTTTTTTCTTTCCCTACAAATGATTTGTGTAAACAAAAAGTTAAATTTTATTAACGTTTTTAAAATTATAATTAATATTATCTTATTAGTGGTTTTATTGAAGTTTACCTTTAATATATATCTCCTGTCTTTTCTAGATCTTATTTTTGAGCGTACTTAGTACAAACTGTACAAAGATGAACTAGCCCCAAATTTGCTAGAACATAATTATTCTTTATTCATTAGAGGAGAATGCTTAAGCGCCTTTTGCTGGTCAACGGTACGTATGTGTTCCCCTCATACTTTTATCTAACTTATTACGAAACTGCTGCTTCATTGGTTAGTATTCTCTGGACAGGATAAGCCAAAACTTCCAGAGGGCAAAAGTGCACTTTTGGGTATGAAAATCTTTTTATCGAGTATCTTGGACACTCGGAAAATAAAAGGGGGTAACTTTCCCATAATAACATTTTCTAAATTTGAGTCTAGCTGTTAAGCCCGTAATATGAATATGAGTTGATTGAGTAGGCAATTACCTTTTAATAAAATTGTCATTGCTAGACATTGGTTTATATTTATAAAGAGAATATCTTGGTAACTTACAAACATACATTAGTGAATATCAAGCCAAAATGACAGTCATTACCGAGGCAGCTGTCTGGACACTTTGCAATGAACAATAGTTCAGCGAGATATCCATTCTTTGCGACAGCCAGGCTGCTAAAAAATTACTGAACTCAGTTTACTTGACCTTTAGGGCAGCGGTACAATGCCGAGTCACCCTGAATGAGCTAGCATCTAAGTTAAGAGTTTACATTGTCTGGGTACCCGGACACAGGGACATACCAGGCAACTGTAAGACGTACGAGCTAGTAAGAGAGGGCACCATCCTCCCTGCTGTATCTGTCTCGTATCAGCAAGGAGTACCGATTGCAAACTGCCGGCTCATCCTGCACAGCAAAGTAGTTTAAAAAGCCAATTTGAGCCGTCACGATGAGGAAGAGAAGACCTCATACTTTTAATTAAAAGTTTCAACTGGTTTTCACGGTAGAGGGGGAAGGCACCGCCGTCCATCACGGTATCATAACGGGCCTAAATGCAAGAATGGGTTCCCTCCGAACCGCCGTTTTATCCTAACCTACATACATCTATATAGTAACGTCTTTTTTCATAAAGGTAAGCAGATACCACTTCCTTTTACTTTCTACGGTTCTTACACATATCTTTTGCTTCTTCTACTTTCACCACCGCTCTCTTAAAGGCTCGTCGGTTATTGATACTCTTGATCTTACCTTTTTTGCAAAATAATGTCGATCTGATCGATATATGATCGCCGAGGTCGACCTCTTCCGACTTGCCCTTTCACACTCGCCTTATAAATCCGTTTCGTAAAAGGCTCATAAAAGATCTTTAATTGCCGCATCCTCGGTGTGATCAGCTAGTTGCCTCACGACTAAATTTTTAGTCTGTTATGCAGTCCCTGACCGACCAACCCAGAGGGCAGCCCCAGAATTGACTCCCGTCTAGTGGGCACCATCGAGGCGCCTTTTTTTCAAAGAATAAGCTTCTTTGTTTTTTCTTATTCTTACGTAACCAGTAACCCAAAGAAGATATACTTTATTTTGCCTATGGCTTCTCTTCAATTTAAAACCAACGTTGTCCTATGCCGCTGTTAAAGCATATGAAAATCTCCCAATTTTTGTAGTTTTTGCGGTTAATTTTTCAGACACAGGCCTTGATTAAGTAAACCTTCGCCTAGAAAACTGTTGCATTTGCACCCAGGGGGTTATTCTTATCCACTATTACTAAATTGGATAGTTCCCCAGAACTGGAGCCATGTACCACACATGGTCTCCTTGCGTAAAGGGGGAGTCTCTATGTTCCAGTCCTCTCTTGAAATAATCTTAAAATTAAATAAAGTCTAATTGGTAGGCACTGCTGTCTTTAAGCATGACAGTTTCGGAGATAAATCAAACCAACTTTTGCCACAGCTTCCTTTCATTTAAGCTAATAGTTGTTTAAATATGACACATTTACGAAACAAATCAAATGTTTAGTCCTCTGCGTGTACAAACAAAACTACTGACTTTGACCTTTGTTCCATTTAAAGATTAGTGAAATTAAGTCTTTATTAAAATATCAGGGCAGGAGTGTTCTTCAAGGATACGTTTTTGTATCGAACAGTTACAGTTACAGTTACAGTTTTGCAGATCACGGAATCCCGCTTACAAATTTTTTTGGGTACTAACTTTTAAATCTGACCTAGGTAATTACTGTCAACTTTACGTCGGAGCTTTTAATATTGGGGTGATACTCAGAAAAATGTTTGTATAAAATAAAGTAAAATAACCAATCATTTTAAAATCCCTTTTATATATTCTTTTACCCATTTACTTCAAATGTAAAATACAAAGTCAATAAAAAATTGATGTTAAATATTGTGAAGTAAATTAAAGAAAAGAGAACAGTGGGTAAATGCAATTGATTGTCACGTGCCTATTTTTTTTCCCTTCTACCGTTCCTTTAGTAATTGGGTCTCTGATAGTATGGTGCTCGTAAATAGTTTTGCAAACCGTATTTTGTTTTAACTTAAGTATATCATTCGTTGTAAATAGTGTTACATACCTAGTAGTGATAGGATTTAATTATTAATGGCTGTGACATTTTTGCTAATCAATGGAGATGGAGTGGGGGGTTTTTGTTATTAGATTTTGCCTTGATTTTTGGCCTCGATTGTCGTGTGTTGTCAGCTACATTATTGTTTGGTTTGCTTTTCTGTGTGGATGGGCTGGCTATCAATACGGACGAGCGCGATTAGGAGTTTGGAACATAGATTTGCGAAGATGGTTGGCTGACGCGTGTCCCGTGTCATTTCTGATATCCGGCCTGGGAGTGAGTAGTTGGAGAGTCGCTTGGGGTCAGTCTTCGAAGTCGGGTGTGGTGAGAATTTTTGGTGTCGTCGTGTGATATTTACAAGTGTACAAAACCTCTACGGTTTTCTCTTCATATCTGGCTGTATTTGGGCCATCTTAATTGGATTTTGAAGAAAAATCATTTGATTTTTAACTCGGCCATTCTATCTTACCTTCGTTGTTGATATTTTTGGTGTCGAGTTAAAATAACCGCATGCGGGATTTATTTGAGAGAAGCCATTGTTGGTTAGCACGTGCCGTTCCATAACCATCATCCATATCGACGATAAATTTCAGTGTTATAAAGACTTGCTTGGTGTTTTTAGCAGAAATTATTATGATAATACTACTTGGTGTTTCTGTTTCTTGGATCATCGATGTAACAGTGACGTCTCTATGAAGTTTTCAATTGGTTACATAGTATTGAGTTTAATTTTATCAACTTATCAGTTATTATGTGCTTGATCTAAGTGTTTTCAATAGTTTAAAAGTAACAAATTATTTTCATTAAATTTGTACCTGCTCCAAGTTGAATCTGAACGTATACATTACTGAATATACATTATGTAATTATTGTGATGGTTTCAAATTATTATTTTTGTTGCAAGTCCATTGGTTTTGTATTTTTTTCAATCTTTTGCTATCAAGAATTCTATATAAAACCAATTATTTTTGAAATTTTAAATATTGTGAACATTTTTTTTTAATTCTCTTTTGTACATCATTAGGTTTTTATTATTGTCTAAAAGATTGTTATAATTAATTTAAATATTATTTTAAGAAAAGTGTATTAAATTCGTTTAATCCACTTTACAAAAATACAGTTTGTTGTAAAAAAAAAAAATCAGAACATCATTTTTACTTAATTTATATAATGCAGGAATTGTAAATATAGTTTTATTTATTTAGTTCACCAAAATTGTTTGTTGTTTATCGTGTGGCTCTGCTAGTGCCTACAAGACCTAGGGGTTTCCGGCTTGTACCGTCTAGGTCGGTGGCGCGGCTCACTTTTATATTTTTTTTTCTTCTACCCTCTACGGCTGAGCTCGGGCATAATTTGCCAGTAGAGAGACCGCTGGCAGAGTACTCTTTAGAGAACTAAAAGACGTGGCATTTACCCATTTACTTCAAATGTAAAATACAAATTCAATTAAAAATTGATGTTAAATATTGTAAATTAAAGAAAAGAGAACAGTGGGTAAATGCAATTGATTTTGTCACGAGCACTATTGCCGATGGCGGCAAATTAGCCAGAGAATTTCAATTATTGCAACACCTAGACAGAGAAGACACGGATGACATGATTTACACCGAAGTTGATTGTTGCAATGATAAGGTGTCTGTTACATGCGTCGAGAACACCAAATAGGATAAGGTAATTACATTATATCAACTACAAAAGAAATTGATTGCAGGAGTGTCAGTTCAGTTTATATCATTTACGAAAACCACCAGAATTGTTACATAAATCGAACTTAAATAGTTATAATTAATTAAAATATTTTCTCCACGACCATAATTGGAATGTACTCATGGAATTATTTTTAATAACATAATGACTACACTTACACTCTAAAGTAAGAATATTTAAACAGTTGTTTCTTAAGGAGTTTGCATGTATTTTCATTCTAGGTTATAGTTCTCTAGAAAAACTGATTTTGGAAGCTTGTTTCATTCCGTAGCAGCTCTGTAAAAGAAGGATTTTTGATGGAAATTGGTCCTTGTAGTATCAATCTTGAGAGTAAATGAATGAGACTGATCAGCGTGCCGAGTTCTTCGGCCGAATGTGGCCAATGGTGGTACAAGAGTTTTTATTTCTCTGGCTTGCTGGCATTGCGATGTTAGCAAAAATCAAAATCAAAAAATCAAAAATAAAAACAGTAATAGGAAAAATATTATTAACTAAAATTCTTTAAAGTATTTTTTATTTGAATTCTTTGGTCGTGAAGAAAATATCGTCTGTTACACGGTTAGAATGATAAAAATTCGAAAACGTGGTTCCCTGCGCTCGCCATCGCTCGCGCTCAGAATATTCCCTTCGTATCGAATTTTTTATTCTAACCTAGAGAAAGAATTTACTATACCATTCTGGTGCTACTTGCAAATTTTTATTTTACACACTTTTAGCTTGCTGTACCTAAATAGAATATTTATAGTGAGGTTCATAAAACTAAAAGAATTCACTTAACACATAATTATTAAAAATGTATACAAAAATCATGCCTCTGAGTTATGACAACCCGCCAAACATTTTAAACTAGGAATAAAATCGTGCGGCAATTGGTTGGAAAAAAAAATTTAGTTTTCAACTGTGTTAAATTAATCTATTAAATTAGTTACAAACCTACCTCGTATTTTAAATGGCTTTACTTTACTGCGATAGTGTGGTAATATCAGTGATCAATAGAATAAATTAATTGAGGTACGTGATTCCCGTTTTACTATCGCTAAAGTCTTAGTCCGATTGTAGCAAGTTTGTTGAAAAAGTTGCTACAGTAATTAAAATATTTTTTGTTTGTTATCTAGATAAATATATTGTTAAAACTTTTAGTTCTTTCATGGTTTCGGCGATTAAAACTCTCGATACAATAACAAAAAAATGTTTATTCTAATACAATAAATTCTACTTTTATTAATCACTTGGATATTCACTTAGATATACAACTTTTACAACTCTTTATAACTATTTACATTTCTTAATTCATAAACACTTTTAAAACCAATACTGTTTCTTGTTATTATCGCTTCCCCTTTTATACCTCCATATCACAATTCTAGATCATTCCACCTGTTTCTTTACCCTTCGACGCGGCTTCGAGAGGTTGCTCGACCTTGCCAGACCCTAGCCACGGTCGATTTCTCGGTTGCCGACAGGACCGGTTTTGTAACAATATCAATGAGCTGAAGACTTTGTATCCTCTTTATTATTATTACTTAACAGTTGGGTCGGGCTTGACGAAAGCTATTGGGCTCCTCAACCTTGAGTTTTTTTGTTATTGATTATATGTTTTTCTGGGTCCAATATGAGCCCTTTAAAGTACCATAGTGATTTTGCGTTAAAATTTTAAATATCTTCGTAGGTTAGAGATTCTTTGAATTTTAGCAATCTTTAGAAATCATTCTTCACCCTGTCCATCTTTTTTAAATGTTTATTAACTGGATGGCGACCTGTAGTGATGCCAACTAGCAGTTTTAGGTCTTTCCTATTTAGAAGTAAAATGTTGTTGTCCCCGCAGTGTTGCCAGTTTCGTAGGCATTTTGCCAGTTCTAGGTCGTTTTAGTTTGTTGATTTCAGTCCTTGCTTCTGCTTTAATGTGTTGTTTTATATACCCGCATAGTGGTTTTTGACCTATTTGTAGTTCCTTTGAATATTTTTTGCATTGCAATGCACTGGTTTTGTATTTTCTTTAGGAATGAGAGTATAAATTTTTGTAAATCTGACTTAATGTAACCAAAGATGAGGAGATATATGGAATGTTATCTTGACTTTGGCTCAATAAACTGTTCAGTAGCAAAGGCAAATATTTTAAAACCAGCCAGTCTAAATTGATTTTACGTAATTGTAAGAAAAAACAAAAAACACGTCAAAGGTTTAAAAATGTTATTTTGCTGTTTCCAAGTGGCAACCCTGTAACATCCCCCACCCCTTCTTTTAAATGTCAAATGGAAACCATGTGATACATTTAATGAAAACCAAAGAAAAATGCAAATATTCTATCGATTTATTTTGCAGATAACATTAAACATAGCGAAATAACAAACTAAATTAAATTTAATAACAAACAACTCCTTAAATGTATTTACAGTAACTGTTCAAAGTGTGTTTCGATATTTTGTAGACAATAATATAACCTATTTTCAAATTCTTCTCGAACTCTTTGCAAAGTTTCGCTAGTAACTCGTCTACATTCTTTAGTTATTCCAAGCTTTAGTTCCCCAATGTCTTCAGGGGGAGTTAAGTAAACCAATACTTTTAAATAGCCCCACAAAAAAAATCTAGTGATTTTAAGCTTTAGTCTTTAATGTCCTAGAAAGAAGTTTTGTTAACTAATGTTTTAAAATAGCTCCACATAAAAAATTCAAGTGGTGTTATATTTTGGGTGCCTAAAGGTATAACTATTAGAAAGTTTTTCGGATTAGATTGGAGATTCGATCGCTAACAGAGGTTTTACTATATTCAAAGTTTAGTTTGTACTAAGCAACATTACGGTAAACATGGAAACAAGTTGTTGAATCAAAAAGAGGAAAGCCAGTGATGCTCTACTTAGGTTATAAAAATTACCAAAGGAAGGTTTATCAAAATAGTGACATCTGTTGGACTTGTATAAACCGAAAATGTATTGGAAGTGTGATAACCGATAAAACAATTACAACAGTGTTGAAAAGTAAAGAAAATTCCATGTGTTCACCAGATGTTACGAAAAATGAAGTGAAGTTGTTTAATGCCAAGAATAGGTCCCGTAAAGAAATTTTACCAGTAACCCAAATATATTAGCAAGAAGTTACAAATAAAGCTGTAGACAAGGGTCTTGACTTTGTAACCCATATTCCCAGTTTTTCTTCAGTGAAGCAGCAGTTGTATCATGCTAGACATACTTCTCTCGGAATTAATAGTTTGTCTTAACTCCGCAAAATTTTTGTAATTTTAGAAAAATATAAACATTTCCTTTTATTTGACAATAAATCGGACGACAGGAAACTTATATTTGCTGCTGAACGAGGACGTATACTAGAGCTTGGTAGAATCTTTTTTGTAGACGGAGCATTTAAGAGTTGTACTTTAAAAGTAAAAAGTTTTTATGTCATACTAGTTCATTATTGTGTTTTTATTTCTTAGTTACCAACTATCTAATGTCGTACTTTATGCCCGTGCGGGCATAAAGTTCACTTTATGGCCTGCGCGGGCATAAAGAGAAATACTTTTTTGTTTAACTTATTTAATAACCTTTATTAATGAAATTACAAACGGAATATAGTAATATATGTAAATATTTGATGAACATTATTTTGACGAATTAACATAAAATTGGCAGTTCTGAAATGATCCGGTGATAGTTAAGTTGCCTGCAGCAAACGATTCATGTATCATAGTTTGAGTTTCAAATTTCTGTACCAAAACGCCAGACCCGGAAGTTACACCTGCCAGCATTCTTGAAACTTCATTTTTTGAAGATAAACTATCCTCTAAATATCCTTTAGCAACCGACATACTCTTCCATCCACCATGGCGCTTCAACGTGGTCATACTGGGGCTCCAGCCTCCACAAGGAGAGTTGCTTACGTTCGACGCATACAATGACCTGTATATTTCTCAGGATTACTCAAACCCAGATATTCCGCTATAATGGACGGGATTTTTCCAAACGTGTTTTTTCCTACTGGCTGTACAGTACATCGACCTTGTCTATAGGTCAGAAAAAGCCTTTTTTTCTGAGCAACCACGTGGCCGTAGTGACATATAGTCTCTTATTAGCTTTAAACTGTTCATTTCACCCTTATCTATAATGGTAAAAATACGTTTTTTATCGGTCTTTGTCTCTGGTACATTTACCACAAAAACCGATTTTCTATCTTCTACATGAGTAACTAACATTTCACAAGTTCTTGCCGTCGACATCCACCAAATATTCCAAATATTAATGCAACTTTGTTCATTTATAACGTCTCGTTCGGTGCCATATGAATAAATTTTAAAAGATCTTCTCTAGACAGAATTTTAGACTTCTTTGGTCTGTAGCCTTTCGAAGTTTGCTTCAAATATTCCATTAACTTATAGTAATTAGCAATGTTAATATTCTTATTTACTATTAAAGTCTTCTTTACTATGGAATATTTGGACCACAAGGAACTCGGAGAAATTTTTTTAGCGAGATCGCCGAAGTATTCAAGCAACACTGTTTCATTAACATTTTTTACGTAGTTTTCTTGCATCCAATTTAATAATTTTTCGTATTCCATGTTGTAAGCTTCATTAGACTTTTGGCAACAGATTTTCAGTTGCTTTCTTTGCTTTTTCAATAATTTCGTCAGGAATTCCAAAATCTTCGTACATGTTGACTTCTAACTTTGACACAAATAAAAATTATTGTGATTTTCTGACATTTACGTTTGTCAACATTCACCTAGCAACGTTGGTGTCTACTATGATAAAATGGCAATGTTATTAATTTAAACCGGATTTTTTAAAATACTGATTTGTATTGAGATTGGATTGCAATAACGAACTAGTATGACATAAAGTTATGTATGTACCGCGGGCATAAACAGATGTGTATACCCTCGGGCGACTTACAAACCCTCAGGACAGAGGCCCTCGGGTTTGTAAAACGTCGCCCTCAGCGCATAAACATCTATTTATACCCTTGGTACATAAATAACTATTATTTTTTAATATATTAAAATTGTTAACTTTTTGCTTTGCCAGTCCTAAGCCTGGATAAAGTGTGAAAGGAGGTGGCCAAACGGTTTTTTAAAAACGGACTTTTATGACCCTAGTAGCCCCAGTTGACGAATCCGGGATAAATTATTACCTGCAAAAAGGTCAAAAAGGTACAGGTGACAAAATAAGAAATTTTGAGTTAGGTGACAAATTACGAATTGATAAAACAAGAACAAATCGTTGAAGGTATATATATTCTGTTTATACAGCACCATATTTCTCTGTTCATTAATCTTTTTTTCTCGAGGCTGAGTAATAAGTAGATCAATTTCATTTTCTAATAATTGTAGGTACCGTTTTCCAGTTAGGTTTTGGTCAATAAAAAGTGGTCCAATTATCCATTCCTAAAATACCGCCCTTCGCTGGAAACTGAGTATTATCCTGTCGAAACATATAAGGATTTTCGTCATTTCAGTAACTACAATTATGTTTGTTAAAGTCATTTAAATAAAAAGTTGATTAATCACTAAAACAAATATTTTTAATTAAATTTGCGCCTACTTGTATTTTTTGGGACATTGTTTCCCAAAATTCAATTTTGCGGTCCTAGTCGTCTTCGCTAAGCTGATGATAAATTTGTATTTCATAAGGAAAAAACTTACGCAATATTAACACTTTGTGTATGGAACCAACAGAAATATTTGTAAATTTTAATCCTTTAAAAAGCAAAATGACCCAGTACTTCTATTTGTGCAGCTTTGTCGAGAACTCTGAGATTATTATTTTATTTATTACAAACGGATCCAATTTCTCCAAACTTCCGTACTAACTCTATGATGGTCTGGTGGCCTATTTTTTTTATCGGAATCCCTTTCATTAAAAACTCTAGCTGTTTCTCGAGCGCACTTGATTTGATGACCATAAATAAATATTATTTCTATTCGTTCTTACATAGAAAACACCATTTTAAGATAAGTCAAGATGCTACAGCTACAAATAATGGCTTATTTAACGTCACGAACAACGAACTAAATATACTATTAATATTTTTGAAAAAAAAAATGTCAAAAAAGATGACATGTATTCAGAAGTAAGTTAATTAATCCCTAATGAGACATCTATCTACCCAACAGGGGCGAAGGTCGTTTTTGTTATGGTCTCATGTTATTTCACAAAATTTGTTGTTATCAGCAAAATAATTTGATAGAATAAATTGTAATTTATATAGCTGATTTGCATTTTTCTTGGGTTTTTATTTGATGTATCTCTAGGTGGGAAGGGGCTATTTGACATTTTAAAGTAGGAGTGGAAGATGTTAAAGGCGTGCACTTGGAAACAGCAGAATAATATTTTTAAATCTCCCCTCCGATTTAAAATTCGAGGTGTTTTTTGTTTTTCTTACATTTACGTCAAATCAAAAGTTATTTGGACTGGATGGTTTTGAAATGAAAGCACTGTGTAAGTACTTTGATTCCTGTTTAATTTATTTCGTAGATCAGATTTTAAGGAGCAGTAAAAGCTTAAAGAAGCGTCTCCTCATATTTCGCGAATGTAAAACAATCGACTCTCTCTAAACGAATACGTGTAAAAAACTGGATTTATTTTATTGGTGCAAAGTGTAACGATGAGTTCCAGAAAAACCAAAAACAAAGCAATCAGCGCGCCACGCGTTCTACACAATATTGAGTCTCGTTTAAGTAAAGATATTTCTCGTGCTGTTAAGCATTATAATTTTGTATATTAATCTCAATCAATCAAAACTACAGGCCACTTAGCGAACTCTTAACACAAAATAATTATACTAGAGAATCAATTAGCAGAAGAAAGAAGTAAAAAGCAAAACCACGAGAATTTGGTTAAAGTATCTTTGCGGGCAAAAGTTATGGCAGCTTCGTGAAAAAAGTGTCAAAGATAATAATTGCAAATCATTAGTTTTTTTTTTTTTTTTTTTTTTTTTTTTTTTATTAAAATAGTCGCAAACAGGGTAGACCTATCGTGTGGGATAGGAGATGATTGTGGACACGCTTTTTAAAAAGTTGCAGGTCATAGTTCTCTGGAAAAACTGATTTTGGAAGCTTATTCCATTCCGTAGCAGCCCTGTAAAAGAAGGATTCTTGATAAAGATTGGTCCTTGTAGTGTCAATCTTAAGAGTAAATGGGTGAGACTGATCAGCGTGCCGAGTTCTTCGGCCGAATGTGGCCAATGGTGGTACAAGAGTATTTCGGTTTCAAACTGATTTTTTTTATATTACTTATAGATATATAATATTTCTATTATGAGTACCTATGAGTTGTTCACCCAAAGGTTAACCACAATACATAACTTTTACACGGGGTCCTGCATCCAATACTTTTATGATAAAAAGTTATAGTTAAAAAAACGAAAAAACACGCTTTTAGGGTTAATCAAACTAAAAAGTAAAAAATAATTCTTAACATAAGAATAAAATTACTGACGAGAAAATTAATGTCACTGTTTTAAAAGCGTGAGGTGCTTTTATTTCGAAACGCAGAGTTAGTTTAAAAAGTCATACAATGCACCCCACGCTTTTAGAACAGTGACATTAATATTCTCGTCAGTAATTTTATTCTTATATTAATTATTTTTTACTTATTACTTTGATTAACTTGTGTTTTTTTGGTTTTTTTAACTATAATTTATTTTTTGCTTTTTATTTCGATTTGCTATTAAACAATCTTTATCTATCTTCGTTTTGATATGCCAAACAATTTTAAAATGTAGATCGCGAATACCTTAATAAAATTTAAAAAAATTATGTATTAAATGGTAAAAGCACAATAATAATGCATTGGCCGGGAATCGAACCCGGGCCGCCCGCGTGGCAGGCGAGCATCCTACCACTGAACCACCGATGCGATGAACTATTTGTTCTGCGCGCATGAGTAGTTCACGCACAGTTAGCTAGAAAAAACATGCATACAAGCAAGCAAGCATACAGGTGAAACTAATACAAGCGTGTTAAAATAATTGCAAACTAATTGTAGTACCCATTCAAAATTTTTAAATTAAAATTAAGAATATTAAATAATAACCCAATTAAAGTGGGTTATCAGCTCGGGCCCACTTTTTGACAGACAGATAAAAAGAGAAGAAGCTACGACGCCACTGTTGCTTCTGAACACTTTGATTTTGTAAATCTAACGTAATACAAACATCAAAATTGTTTACACAAAAACTCGCTTGTGGTTCGATGCACATTTCGGTTTTGAAATTATGTATTATATGTATATCAGAGTCCAAATCTGAAATGACAGATGACTTTGTTTCCCATTAAAATACTGCGAAACCCCGTCAGAATTATATACCAAGAAAAATATTTATATACCTAACTGAATACATTTCCAATTATACCCAAGTACGCACTACGAAATTTCGTGTTCCAAAATAGTTACAATTCTGTTTATGGTTTAATAAATGTACAACACAGTGTGCCAATGTAAAACAAAGAACGAAAAATATCAAAAATTTGCTTGATAAAAAGTTTTTAGAATAAAATCATATCAGAATGAATTCGCCCCCATCCACCCAACTAAAGAAAGGTAAATACATTAAAGAAAAACCCACGTGAATGTTTTCAAGTAATATATGTAACAGTTATAGAGGTAAGATTTATAACCGCTCTTTGACAGTTCTAACAACCATTCAAATTTTGTCATTTTGTCATATAAAACAATTTCACCAAATCATTACACTGAAAATTTTTTGCTCAAGTTAATATCCAATAAAATCAGTTAATTTGTGGTCATCTGATCGAACACAACCAATCAAAACAAAATTATACTGAAAGGAGCCCATGGGTTCTTTTCACTAAATCATGTCATGTTGCTATGGATACATACCTACATTTCCTTTCAATTCGATTTTGACAATTCAAATATTTCAATATGTCACGATTTGGTTGTGATACTCAAGATAATATTGATGAAATTATAGCATCGAATATATCGAAGAATACTGTTCACAATAAAAGTTTTGTGTGGAAAGCGTTCATGGACTTTTGTGATGTAAGAAAATATGAATTAGATGAAAATCGCACGGTGGAAGAATTGGCGTCGATTTTAAAGGATTTATTTCCATAATCAGCAAAAAAAATTCTATCCGAATAACCCTCGAACATTGATGAATGCTCAAAAATTTTATAACATCTATCTCAAGCTTGTTGCTTATAGGCAACAGACCTCCGCCTACGGCGTCGGTCTGTTTCCAAGCAACAAGCTTTCGAAATCTGTTATAAAATTGTTTCGACAATTATCAATGTCCTTGGGTTATTACTACTGATAATTGCATTCAGTGCAATTATTAATCACTATGACCACACGATTGAGTTTAACAACTTCATTTCAAATAAATTTTAAAATGTCACGTTTTGACATTGCGAATGTTCAAAGTACAAATGTGCTAATCAAACAAAAAATTCCCAGAAATACAACCTACAGTCACAAATATATTTGGGGAATTTTTATGGAATTTTGCTGCAAACGAGAATGTGAATTAAATTAACATAAAAGCTTAGAAAAATTGGCGTTGATACTAAAAGATTCCGCGGTCAATATGAGAAAGAAAGACGGGACCAAATTTAAAGAAGCAACGGTGAAGACAATGTGGAACGTTTCGTGCAAACTTTTGCAAGAAAAGTACTGTAATGATTATATTATGATTGACCCGTTTAACAATATAGTATTTTGAGTATCGTGAAGTATTATAATATCGTAAATTTTACCACATTGCTGCTGTAGCATTAGCGTAGCGAGGAGGAGAGGCAGTTGCTTGTCTGGTGAATATTTTTCATATCGAGAAAAATAATGATGACTCTTTAACAAATCGCATTAAATACAATCCGGTGTTCAGTAAAATGTGCCAAGGTGGTTCTTAAAGTTGTACAAGTAGTAAATGGTTGGTTTCCAATAGTGAAAGACAAAGCTGCCCTGTACGTCTTTTTTATAAACTGATATTAAAACGAGGCGACAATATTACCTCACCACGAGTGTTCTTAAAACCAAATCGACATTGGAAAAATGAAACTGACAAATGGTACGATAATGTACCTGTTGGAAACAATACAATAAATGAATGGACTAAATCTGCTGCTGAGGCAATTGGCTTGAACGTAAAGGACAAAAAGATAACAAATTACTTGAATAGATAAACTGCTGTTAGCTAATTGGCAAAAAGTGGTGTAGAAGAACAACAATTGCTGAAAATTGCAGCAATCAAAATTCTATAAAACCATACTTAAATCTCGATCAAGAACACCACAACAAGATCATAAATATTATGCGTGGTAATAGATCTTCTGTAGTAGGGAACAGCAACGAATCTAATGTAAAATTTTAATAATTGTACTTTTACTAACTGTACTTACTGTAATAAATAAATAAATGTTTCGTTGAGTTGTAAATTTTTTTGCCAAAAAATTTTCCGCCGAGTATCCCTCGGACATTGAGAAATGCCTCGTAATTTTATGGCGAATTTCTCAAGCTCGTTTCTTTTGAGCTTTCGATTGTCATAAAATTATCTCGTGTATTATCAATGTCCTAGGAATATTAGTACTGAATATAACGCCTCGTCTGATAATCTTCACAGCTAGTACCATAATGATCGACATTATGATCCTTACATCATAAATATCTATTATTCTCTTTAATTTGCTATTATGTTTTTCACCGATAGAATCGAAAGGGCAGAGTTCAGCATTACAACTATGCGTTGTTCTTCCACTCAACCCGAGTAAGGTAGAATTGCATCCACATTAGGGTGGTCCTTATAAGGGGTGTTTTCGAATTTCTTTGCTCCCAGGGGCTCAGATGCTTCAAAATTGATAAAAAAAAATTATATGTATTTTAAGATTGTCCGCGTTCCAACCTAAGTTTTTTATGGAAATAACATGAAAAATTTTTATTTGTTCTTAAGAATTCTATAACTCAGCGACAAAAAAATCAAAAGTAATGAATAGCGATACTTTAACTTCATCTATACAGATTTCACCACTTTCACGTAATTTTAATTTAAAAAAACTTTTAGCACTTGTAATTTTGATGGTGGTTTGCTTTAATTAGAGGTTAGGTGATTTATAAATATTTGTAAGGGTCAAAATATTTGAGTACACAAATACTATTATAGATGGCGTAAGTGACTCAGTCCATAATGCCACGTAAATTACAAACATTGCAGTTGCTTATTTTGATCATAAATAAAAAATTTACAAAAAATATTTGATATATTTTTAATATATAATTATTTTACTTAATCATAATTAATAATATTTATAGTTATATAATAATAAAACTTTGAGCTTGAATAATTTTTAAGCCAATAAATTTAGCAAAAAATTATAGGCGACCTTTTTTGTAGAGCGTTAAATTTACAATAAACATGTCGCTATTCATTACTTACGTTACGTTAAAAATAAGACATTCACCTACAGATTAATTTTCACGACACTTTTAGGAATTTAATTTTCCTTTAAAATCACTAAACAATAAAATTAAATCTCAAGAAATCACAAGGAAAGTATCCAGCGGATAAACCTAAGACAATTTTTGCCTTTGACATTACTTGAAGTTTTTCGGATTTGTTTACGTCACGCAGCGCCCTCAACGGTAATTAAAAACGCGAATATTTTGTTATTAATTCATAAAAAAAAATACATCAAATTCAACTGTAAATTGATTTGTTGACAAATGTCATAATTAAATTTCAAGTAAGTCAAAATTTGTTGTAGTAAAAATGAGATTTACTTTTCCTGTGGAAAACAATACCACAATCTTGCTGGGTCCCAGACATAGCTGGTTAAGAGCGCAAAGAAGACACTACGTACGTGTTGATTGTGACGATAGGGAAGAAAGAAACGAATCATTGATAGGTAATAGAAACATTAGATCCGAAAAAAGACATTATATATACCAAGAATGCACGAAGGGGAATCAACGCAATTAATACAATTCGATTGTCGAAAGTAAATGTCACAAAACAGCATGAAATATAATAAGATTATTATTATTAGTGTCGGATTGTCCATCAAACAGCCTTTGACGTAAATTGCATTACCAAAAGAATCGTTGAGAACGAAAGATGTTGAGAAAATTTACAGTTACCTAATATTATATGTGTTTTTAATGTTATAAGTTGTGAAATTGTATCTACAATAAAGTATTTGTTCTTAAGTGTATATTTTCGTTGAGCTTCATTACTTATTTTTGGTAATTATTGGATATAATTAAATGATCCCTTTAAACATTATACATATATGCATATGATCACGCCTTTTTTCCGTAAAGGTAGGTAGAGACCACTTCCTTCTACTTGCTACGGTTTTAACACATATCTTTTGTTTCCTCTACTTTCATCAGTGCTCTCATAGATGCTCGTCGGTTGGGGTGCTCTTGACCTGGCCTTTTTTTTAAAACATTGTTGATCTGATCGAGATCGATGTTCGCTGAGGTTGTAAAGAAGATAGTTTTTAAGTGTTTATTATTTATGAAATTTAGTTAGTTGTAAAAGAATTACGGCAGAAGAATGGGAAAGACATTTTGAAAAACTTTACATCTTAACAGACACCAACACGTCTGCTCAGGAATTACACCATGAGAAAGAAAACCCAAAATGGGATTTTATCCTTGGATAAAATAGAACAAATGGTAGCCAAACTAAAGAACAAAAAATTTCCAGGCATTGACACGAAATAACGAACGAATTAATTAAATATGGAGGTGACACATTTCACGATGAACTACAATCTCTCTTCAATAAAATACTTGTAGCCAAGATTATACCAATATACTGCCAAATGGTAGCCAAACTAAAGAACAACACTACAAGGACCAATCTTCATCAAGAATCCTTCTTTTACAGGGCTGCTACGAAATGGAATAAGCTTCCAAAATCAGTTTTTCCAGAGAACTATGACCTGCAACTTTTTAAAAAGCGTGTCCACAATCATTTTCTTTCTATAATCCCTTCCCCTTCTAATAGTCGCAGTGCGACTAGGTCTACCCTTTTTGCGACTATTTTTATAATAAAAAAAAAACCTTCAGGAATTGACAAGAAATAACGAACGAAATGATTAAATATGGAGGTGACACATTTCACGATGAACTACAATCTCTCTTCAATAAAATACTTGTAGTGAAGAGTATACCATCCGAATGGAAAAAAAGTATTTTGATTCCGATTTTCAAAAAGAGAGAAAATGCCGACCCATAAAATTATCGAGGTATCAGCTTGATGAGTGCGGTTCTAAAACTATTTACTATAATCTTAGCAGAAGAAGTTATGTCAACCGGGATCTGTAAAGAACAGCAAGGGTTCAGAAATAAGAGGTCGGCTATATATGCCATATTTAGAATCCGCCAAATAACTGTAAAGGCCATAGAGTTTAAGAAGACAGCCTATATGTGCTTCATTTACCTTACCCAGGCATTCGATAGGGTACGCTTCACTGATGTTAAAACTCTACTAATAAAAAGGATAAAAAGGAACATTCACCCCATTATAATAAAAGTTATCCAAAAGCTGAATACCGAGAATTATGCATATGTGAGAACGGTAAATAAATAAGGCAATAAAATACCTGTAGCAACTGGGATCAGACTAAGAGATAGCCTAAGCCCAATCTTATTTAACACCATAATGTATGAAATCATAAACGAAGTAAAGCAAGCTGTGAGAGGATACCAAATGGGAGACAAAAAAATAAAAATAATATGCTATGCTGACGACGCAGTGATCATCTCGGAAAACGAAAATAACCTACATAGGCTTCTGTATAAATTCCAACAAATAGCAAAAACGTTTAACCTGCAAATATCCATAAAAAAAAACAAAATCCCTTGCAATATCTAGAAAACCAAGAAGGTGTTAATTAGCGATTTACGATCAGAATGTAGAACAAGTGATGTCATGACATACGCGATAGAAACCAGAGCGGAGAACGCAATAACCAATAACTTTTAAGAACAACAAAAATGCGAACACTAAGATCAATAACAGGACATACGTTATTCGACCGGAAGAGAAATGAAGAAATAAGGAAAATATGTGAGATTCGAGATGTGGTATAATGGGCAAGAAACCGGAAAAAAGAATGGAGAGACCACGCGGACACAATGCTAAATGAGCGCTTGGCAAAAATTGCGAAAGAGAAAAAACCAAAATACACCTCGACCACGTGGACGACCACTTATAAGATGGTATAAAAGCTGGTCTTCAGCATCCTAACTGCCCCTGGAAAACCATTGATGCAAACACAGGACTTAGTCCTAACGTAAGAAGAAGACAAAGAAGGAGAAGAAGATATCTTCACATTATTTGGTAAGAATAGACTTTAATTGTCATAGATTGGTTTAATACAAGGATGAATGTGTTTGGAAGAAACAGTGAATTTTATAATAAAAAAAGTTAAACTCTGATCCTGATCGTAAAATTTTATCATAAAAATATTCTTTTATTTACTTTCAGTACTTTCGTTTACTGAGAATAAGGAAAGAAACTGAAAAAAGAATCATTTTATTTCTCACTATATTTTCATAGTTTTAAACCAGCTATTTAATGTAATTATTGTTTTTCGGCACTTATGCCAGACCCTGTACCGATTTGGATTTTTCTTTCTTATTATAAACAACCCGCTAATGGACCGCCAAAGCTGGTACAAGTTGACAGGTTTAATTTTCTTTCGGACATATTTTCAATCTTGTTTCTAATAGCATGTCACGGCAATCTTCGATTTGCCGTCCACGAAGAAATGCGGAGATGGAGAATGTGTAGGGAGGAAACTACAAACTCGAAAGTTACGTCCGGAATGTGGAAAGATTATCTTTTTCGATGCGAAAAGTCAATAAGCGGGTACGGATTAGTTAAGTTTATATATTTGGACGAATGCACACCCTTCGTTTAAATCTTTAATTTTTCCCATTGTTTCGGGAAGGGGTGTAAAAAGTTGTATTTATTGTTTTAAATGATATGTATTGGTAATTGGCGCAAAATTATGCAGTGCCATCAATCTTGTTGAGTTTTACTTAGTAACAATTTTTTTTTATTATGAATGAATAAAAAAATTTAATAATTGCACCTTACAATGCTCTTGGATCCTACTTCCTAAAGTAACAAAAGGCAACTTTTTTGGGATTTTAAAGGTTTTGATACGAGGGAAGGGAATAGCATTTGCTATAAATTATTTTTTGATTTTAATTGCTAGTGAATAAATAAAAATGACAAATTAATCTAATATTTGTCGCATTGCAGAATTATTTTGAGATCTTTGGAAACAAAATGTGCAAATGCGACATAGCAATGGCAGTTCGTTCAAATTTCTTCCACCTATTATAAAACAAATGGTTTTGAAATATTCAGTAGTTCTTCCACAGGAAGTACAAAGAAAAACTCTGCAGATTAAGAACACTGTTTAAATATTTTTGCACCCTCTAGTGAAACTCCTATAAGTTGCTTGCTACTTGTAAACAAATCGTTTTCGATAGTGGTCCGGGAGATTCGATTTAAAATTATTTGTAAACAATGCTGACTTATTCGTATTAACTACTTTAAATGCGAGTTAATTGCCAAATAAATTATTTAAATATGTCTTAAAATTCATTTCAACGTTTGTGTAAGTTTGGTGATACCAAATACTCGTAAATCTGCAGAATACACGATAAAGAGGGGGGTATCTCTATCCTTGCTTAACCATAGGGGTGTCCATACCTCCATAGGTTAAGCTGGTTCACTGTGTAGAGTTTTTGCACTTTTCTTATTTTATATTCTGGATCACAGTTTTAATAAAAACAAATTATTTTTATTACTTTTTTAATGTGACAAAAGACAAAACAACGTAACAACGAAAAAAAAAAAATTTAAGTCTAAAAAGAACATATTTTGGGTATGCGAGAGAGATATTTTTATTTAACACTAACGAGAATCAATTGATCGAGATTACAAGACTTCTATACTTAATTTTTATGCAATATAATAGTGTTTTATATACTGAGACTAAAAGCATCTACTTTACTTCTTAAGTTTCGAGACAACTTAACATTCACCTTCGAGTGTAAAATATTAACACTTATTACGAGCGACTAGCATAACAACTTCTTTCGAGCAAGTACTATAAAACGACTGTTTTCAAACGAGAATTATTTGCGACTTCAAAATGTTCACCTTCGGGATTGAACATTAACGATTCCAACGAGAACTCTTTGCGAATGCCTCTTTTTCTAGAAAAGATTGCTTCCAATAAAGCACATGTTTTTTTGATATTAACCACATGATCGTGCTGTTTAGAAGATGAAGCAACAATGAGTCACCCTTTCGTCCCTCTTCACATGGCCTGCAACGAGCCTTACAACAACCAAAAAGCTTGCTTTAATAGCGCACATATGTTTACGATAACCAAGGGTTGCAAGTATCTTAATATTAAATACACACTACATTGCTTATCATTTTAATGTGGCGCTGTCTAGATATATCTAAAACTTTTTGCGTCACATCATTTTTGTGTTGGCGCCTCCCGAGATGGATTACAAACGACTTTCACAACAATACGTAATGACTACCATATCTACATCGCATTAAAAATTATTAATTATTTTAATATGGTAAATATTCTTGAAAAAATAAACTCTTTAAAATGTAGCTGGATTAATTGATATTTTTAAATAACCGTTGCCAAAATTTTGAGATGTATGTAAATTAAAAGTAAACATTAATTATTGTTATTTATGAAATGATAATAGATATTTATTTAATTTTCCAAACTTGAATTTTCAATTCCACGATCAATTCTAATGACATTTTATGCTTTTGGTTACAGCAATTATTCTATTGACTGCTCCAGTTAATGGGATATTCCCAATACATAATTTATATAGAAATAAAAAAAAACGATTACAATATCCGATCGCATATAAATATTTAAATGTGAAATATATTTAATTCGACGAAAACCGCAAACAGACATTTGGGAAAAGCGTCACGAACTAGATTCCGATAACAAATAAAATATCGTCGGAACGTGGCCGCTACCCTCATAACTCATACATATACAGGGATACCGGAAAATATGGATACTTAAGACCTTTCCAAATTGCTATTCTGATTTTTACGTTTCCTTTGCTCCTCCAGCCATCTATCAACGCGTTTGCATTATTTTGGTATTTTTTTTCGTTTTCTTATAGTGGTCGAAGGTGTTGAAAACGGGAAAGAACGGGGGATTGATATAAAAGATGCAAAACGAAAATTTCGGGTTTTTGTTTTGATTTACGATTTGGGTCTAGATACATTGGTGGGCCATAAAGTTTATTTTGATTTACTGATATCCTGTTGCTGCGACTGAGATTTTATTTCAGTGTATGTTTTTTATTCTGTTATTACAAGTTTAATTCTTAAAATAAATAAAAAGTAAATATTTGAAAAATTTCAGAATAACTACTACATTTTATATTTAAATTTATGCAAGCAATCAGTGCATAATGTTGTAATGGGCATGGAAAACTTTTATTGAAAGAACAGTGGAGTATAATAGACCGTTGGTTCTGATCTTCGTGGACTTCCTGAAAGCATTTGACACTGTAGAACCAGACGCAGTTTTCAAAGCTCTTAGTCAATGCCGCATTGACTAAAGATATACTTTACTAATACACAATATATATATATATATATATATATATATATATATATATATATATATATATATTATATATATAATCCAGGATATCTACAGCTGTCGCTGCCTTCCTGCTTTCAGCCCTTGTCTCCAGTTGTCCTTGTCCTGCCAGTCTCCGTCCTGCAGGTTTCTTAATTCCATCGCCTCATCCACTTCGTCTCTCCATGATCGCCTTGGTCGACCTCTCTTTCGTCTGCCTAATGGACTCCACTCAGTTACCCGGTGTATCCAGCGATCCTCCGGAGTTCTTCTAACATGTCCGTACCACGTTAGTTTCTTTTCCTCTATGTGTTCTAGTATGTCTTTTTTTACCTCCATTCTTCTCCTGATCTCCTCATTTCTTATTCGATCTAATCTGTTCACTCCACAACTCCTTCTCCAAAAGTCCATTTCTGTGGCTACAATCTTCCCTTTGTTTTTTTTGTTGATCACCCACATTTCAGCTCCATAAGTCATTATGCTGCGAACTATTGAATTGAATATTCTCGTTTTATTAACCTTGGTTATGTGGCGGTCCCATAATATTGGGTTTAATTGATTAATACATGCCCTAGTTTGACCTAGTCTATTTTTTATTTCTTCCTCTGTTGTTCCACTTTTTGATATTATAAACCCTAGGTACTTAAATTTGTCTGTTCCTGAGATCTGTCGGTTATCATCTATTTCTAGGTGATATATCCTGTCTTGTGCCGTTGACATATATTGGGTCTTTTCGAGGTTGATTTCCACTCCATTTTTCCCATATTCCTTCTCTAGTTTCCGCATCATAAAACCTACCTAAATCCTCCTCATCTTGAGCTATGATTACTTGATCATCGGCAAAGCTTAGAGTATACAGATGATCATTTCTAATTGGTATTCCCATTCCTGCACATTTTCTCTTCCATGGTCTTAGTGTCTGTTGTAGACATATTTTGAATAGTGTGGGTGATGTTGAGCATCCTTGGCGGAGACCCTTAGTTGTTTTGAAGGCATTTGATAGTTTATTTCCCTCTTTAATCCTTACGGTATTTTTTTTGTACATATTTTGGACTGTTCTGATAATTCTCTGCGTTATACCCATTTCTAACATGGCTTCCCAGATTTTAGACCGAGGGACAGAATCATAGGCCTTTCGGATATCCACAAATGCAAAATGTACCTCTCTGTTCTTGGCCATTTTTTTCTCTATGAGTTGTTGAATTGTATATATATGGTCCATACATGATCTTCCAGCCGTAAATCCTGCCTGATCTTCATCAACTTTTCCTTGTATCTGTTCTTCTAATTTTTGTTCGACGACTTTTCCAAATAGTCGGCCCATCGAAGCTATTACGCTGATTCCCCTGTAGTTTTCGCACTTTTTTTTCTCTCCTTTTTTATGGATAGACGTTATGTAGGCTTCCGTCCATTCATCTGGTAGTTTTTCTCCATTTAGTGCTCGGAGGAACATTGCGTGTATCATTCGCCCCAACTTCTCAAATCCGTATTTAATTAATTCCGGTGGTATTCCTCCTGGACCGCTAGATTTCCTGTTCTTCATAGATTTTATAGCACGTTTGACTTCCGGTATATATATAAATACAACAGCATGCGTGAGGTTACACAAAAACACAACTGAATTTCCACTCGAAAGAGGAGTTAGGCAAGGAGACAGGATGTCACCTAAACTTTTTATTACCGTCCTCGAATACAAGTTCAAACAGCTGGAATGTGAACAAAGAGGCATAAGCATCGACGGTAAGAGATTAAACAACTTACGTTTTGCCGACGACATCGTGCTAATCGCTGACGATATACAAGAAGCCCAATAAATACTGACAGAACTAGCAAATGCCACCACAAAAGTAGGAATACAAATAAACACACAAAACACAAAGATAATGACCAACCTAGTTCTCGGAGAAACTCTCACATTGGGAAGTCACAACATTGACGAAGCAAGAGAATTTAGATAACTGGGCCATGACATGAAAACGCAAACGCAGGAGCTACAAAGACGAGTGGGGCTTGGATGGGCAGCCTATGGTAAGCTGAACGGAGTATTCAAGAGTGCTATCCCGATCTGTTTAAAGCGTAAAGTGTTTAATCAGTGTGTGCTCCCTGTCATGACTTACGGAGAAGAGACACTCACGATAACAAGAGCAAGTGCAGAAAAACTTAGGATTAAAGAGGATGAAATATAAAAACGAATGATATTAGTGTCGAATTCATAGTCCGATTTTAATGAAATTTTGTAAATGTGTATTGATTGCTTCAACTTGAGAGATCATCATCATTATCATCATAAGCCTGTTTGCATCCTCTGTTGAACATAGGCCTCTCCTAACTGGAACTATGTCTTCCTGGTATTGGCTTTCTGCATCCAATCTCTACCAGCGGTACTCTTAATGCCGTCCAACCATATCATAGGCGGTCTTTCTTGTGGACGCTTATAGAACCACTGTCGTCATTGTAAGACTTTCTTCGTCCATCTATTATCACTGAGTCGTGCTTTATGGCCTGCTCAATTCCATTTTAATTTGGATATCCTTTCGATCACATGTGACACCTTTGTTTTTTGCCGTATCCATTCAGTTCTCTTTCTGTCTGTCAGTCTTATTCCCAACATACTTCTTTCTATGAATCTTTGTAAAGTCCGTAAATTAGATGTTGATTTAGCGGTTAGTGTCATTGTCTCTGTCCCGTACGTAAACACTGCTAGTATGAACAAAGGAATTGTTTGGGTATTGTAACGTGCCTATTTTTTCCCTTCTACAGTTCCATTATAATTGGGTCTCTGATAGTTTTGTATTCCTCAGGTACTCGTAAATAGTGTCGCGTACCGTATTTTGTTGTAATTTAAATATATCATTCGTTGTAAATAGTGTTGCATACCTTGTTGTAATAGGATTCGATTGTTAATGGCTGTGGCATTTTTGTTAATCGATGGAGATTGAGTGGGGGGGTTTTCGTTCTTGGATTTTGCTTTGGTTTTTAGCCTCGATTGTTATGTGTTGTCGGTTATATTATTGTTTGGTTTGCATTTCTGTGTGGATGGGGCTGGCTATCAACACGGACGAGCGCGATTCTGAGTGACGAACATAGATTTGCGAATATTGTTGGTCGACGTCGGTTCCGTGTCATTTTTCTTGATATCCGGCCTGGGAAGTAGCTAGTCGTGTGGTGACAGTCTTGGGAGTGGTGTGGTGAGAGTTTTTGGGACGGAGCGATATTGGCAAGTGTGCAGAACCTCTACGGTTTTTCTTTCATATCTGGCTGTATTTGGGCCATCTTAATTGGATTTTGAAGAAAAACCATTTAATTTTTAACTTGACCATTCTATCTTACCTTCGTTGTTGATATTTTGGATTTTGGTGTCGAGTTAAAATAACCGCATGCGGGATTTATTTGAGGGAAGCCATTGTTAATTAGCAGGTGCCGTTCCATAACCAAACCGGCCACAGGAGTAGTGAATTCGTTTACCCAAAGGTTACAAGTGATTTATTTTTAAATATTTAACGATGTGACTTATTTTTGACACCACGATTAAGTTTTGTTTTAATTTATTAATATAGTACATTGTTGAAAACTATTTATTGCATTAGATAATATGCCAAAACTGAGTACTTTAATTTATTGTTAGCTGTTGATTTTGATTATATTTGTTATAAGTTTATTATTGAACTGAGTACTTTGATTTATTGTTGGCTGTTGATTTTGACTATATTTCTTATAATGTTATTATTGAACTAAGTACTTCGATTTATTGTTGGCTGTTAATTTTGACTATATTTGTTATAATTTTATTATTGAACTGTGTACTTTGATTTATTGTAGGAGTAAAGTATCTAATATATTTTAGCTATAATTTTATTTATTTAGTTCACCATAATCTCAGTTGTTTATCGTGTGGCTCTGCTAGTGCCTATAAGACCTAGGGGTTTCCGGCTTGAACCGTCTAAGTCGGTGGCGCGGCTCACTTTAATATATATATATATATATTTTTCTACCCTCTACGGCTTAGCTCGGGCATAATTTGCCAGTAGAGAGACCGCTAGCAGAGTACTCTATAGAGAACGAAAAAGACGTGGCAGTATCTTTGAGTTAACCAAACGCTGCCCATGCCATCGCTATTCGGCGGCTTACCTCAGCTGTTTGGTTATCTTTACCTCAGGGCTCTCGCAAAAGTAGTGAATTTTGAAGAAAGACTTCGTAACTGACTTGGTACTACATCCGAAAAGTTTTTTTTTTCTTTTAGCTAACTTAAATTACCACTCTGTAACTAGCTAAGGTCTTACTTAACAGCTCTATATAATACTTTAAAATAAATTTTTCTTATGCTTTTATTAACTCATTTTTTAGGTTGCACCCTGCACCACATGAGTGACAATCCTTAAAATAAGACGCCATTTCTCGTTTTAAAATTATATTATCAAGTCTGGTGATCCAGTACAGTATTCAGAGACAAACATCAACAGGAAACTTGTAATAGCCACCGACTCCAATTAATAAAAAAGTTGATTAAAACTTCAAAGCGTGTGTAGATTCGTTGTTGAAAATTCGTTTTCACTTCTCGGAAAACTCGTTCTCTTCCGTATGAATAGTAAATTCGCTGTTAACTATATCCTCATTGCTATTCATAACGTCAAGCGATGCTTCGGCTCGTATAAAAAAAGGCCAAATTTTGTATTTTCTTTTTTGTATAAATATTACACCACCACTTGATTAAATATACACGCATTTTTGAGGTGTTGCACCAGCAAAGATCACAAACCAAACGGGATGATAAAGAAGATAATAGCAAAATAATTATTTTTCGAAAAACAGATTTGTCCATATCACTTTGGTGATTTTTAAATAACCATTCTTGTGCTTACTGTTTTTGTTTTTAATGAAGTTGTCGTCTATTGCAATAAAAAATTTATTGCATAGTTTTGCAGTTGACAGAATCCTAAATTCTTACTTTAAATTACTTAAAACTCAATCAGTTTTATTACCAATAACAAAGGACCTTTAAATAGAAAATTACTTACAACTTTACCTTTACCAACATAAAAACTTCTTAATACTAAAGGTTTAAATTTGATTGGTTAAGTTACAACAGCAAAGTTAAAGTCATAAAAATAATATTAGAGACCACCGAAATGAAAATAGTGCTCAGGATCTCTGAACAAAAATACAGGGAGAGAAGCGAGGACATTAGAAGAACATGTAAAATAGACAACGTAAATGAATGAATGCTGGGAAGAAAAAAATAGTGAAACGAACACATAGATCGGATGAATGACGACAAAATGGTCAAAAAAACTAGAGACAAGTCGCCCTTAGGGCGCCGAAGCGTTGGAAGACCCCGCAAGAGATGGAGCGACAACCTCTCTAACAATTGAACGGCAGAGAATACGAAGAAAAACAAGCAATTTGCTTGCATTAAAAGTCAAATAAAAAGACTTAAGTAGTGATATATTGATATATTTAAAACTATTATCAACTATTGCAATAGAATATGTATTACCTTGCGCTGAGTAGTAGTGGGAGCAGTGAAGCTGCAGTTATCAAGTAACGCTATTTTTCTAAAGTAAAAAAATTGTATGTTTGTAAAAGTGATTAAAAAACTATCGCTCATTGCTACACTTTTTTCACAGGTATCGTCTCATTATTATATCCCACCGACAAAGGCTCAACAGAATTCGAAACAAATATGAGTAGTATGATTTATTTCATTTATATTTCTAAAACGTTTCTTTTACTTTCATCTTGTGTATGGTTCTACCACCTCTCGTTAAGTATCTTTAATGCAGTAGTGGCTGAAAGATGGGGTGGGGTAAAATTATTCCTGGGTAACGTGATTTACAGGAGGGGATGTTTTGCACTTTTTTGGGGAAATATTTTTTTACTCACCTAATAAATAAGACACGTAAACATTTATGGAATATATTTAAAAAAAATTAATTTAATTTTGAAACCTAAAAGGAAATTATTTAAAATGTGTGCCAGACTTGTTTTTTAATAAATAAATGAAAGTATTAGAGAGAAATCTTACGAAACATTTTTTTATTAGATTTAGTCGCAACCACCAAAGGGTTATTAGCGTCGAAACAATAAATTCTAAGTCTAAATTTTATTTAACATTTAATAAGGTTTTTAACATTAAGATCAAATAATTTGTTTATGTTGTTTGGAACGTTGTATGCATTACGATTCACTCCAGCCCGCAAATTTTATTTAGATGCAATTTGCGACAGCTATTGTTTAACAATTATTTCACATTAGCATGCACCTATCGATGATCTGACCACGAAGCAGTTTAGTTTGGATCGGGAGCAGTTTTTCGTGTGGTTCATTCATCGAAAAAGTCTTTATTACAGGCGATATTCGTGTTTAAAAATCAAGTACATGAAATGAAGTGCATTCTTGTTTACAGTGAGTATAATTTCTCAAAAATTCAATTTTTTTGTGCTTGACTCTAGCTTTTTCACACAAAGCATTTTGGTTGTCCTCATTTTTAAAGTTTAACTCTATTGCCCCTTAATTTCCAAACAAGAAGTCCCTTATAAAATAAAATTTGTTTCCTACGAAATTTGTTTAAAAATATTTGGGAAATTTACTTTCGTACTTCTTAAATGTACAGTTAAATACTGGTTATCGAGCTTCTAACGATAATCCGAAACCACCGTATGTTCGTGAAATGGGCTATACAAAAACAATACGTATTCTAACTGTCGAGATATTGTATTTTATGCACGAAGAAACTTTTTTTAACCTTAATATTTCTTTTGGTTGATACCCTGCACGCTGATATCGACCATTTAGAAAATAACGAAGCTCATTAACAAAAGTCATTTGTAACCGTGGTTAGTAAAAGCCACCGCTACGAAATTATTCTTCAATTACCTGGCACGGTACACGAACAACATTAAATATTACTTTTTCAAAACGAGAACTCATTCTATAACCGATGCATAAAAGAAAAACCGTAACGTTTTTTTAATGAATTGCACGTACATTCAAAAGTACGGTTTAGTATAGTTGCGAGAACATTATCTAAATTAAAATTTTGAGTCTTGTGTGTTGTAATAGTAGATTCTGTTACTAGGTTAGAATGAAAAATTCGATACGAATGGAATGGAATGGAATTACTCGTAGTTTGGTTTTTCGCTCCATTTTTAGAAGAAAAAAATACCGTACGCCCACGGTATACTAGTATATTTTTTTTGTATAAACGGCATCTGACCAGATTAAAATCTATTAAAGTAAAAAGTCTTAGATGATCAAACTGCCTTTTTTTGTTTAAAAACTATTTTATGATCGTAATTTTATTGACTTAATAAATAAATAAAAAGTTATATTGGTATTTTTGTTAAAGAGAAAATTTGTGGTAAAAGGCAATATAGTATCTAGAGGATCCTCTTCGTGGGTATGTAAGTAATGAAAACCCACTGGCAAAACTCCAATAAACTTCATTTAACTTTTTCTTTTATTGCCGTTTATGTGTGCGTAAAGTAGAAGAGAAATAAATACCCGAAAGGGTAATAAAATATTTCAGCCCAAACAGTCTTAACGGAGGTTTTGTGGTGAAATCAATTTTGTACTTTACCCTTTCCGGTCAGATATTTGTAACTACCGTCAAAATAAATAAAGAAAAAAGAACAAATCATGCACAAGAGGCTTCATAAAAATCTGTCCGAGCTTTAGTAAGGTCTCACGTTTATAACGGTACTGGTATCTCCCAAATATGTTAGACGAAAGTCGAAAAATGGAAAAAAATGTCTGGAACCTCCAGAGTAAGTGGCACCAAGGAAAGTTTTTAGATGCACCAAACTTAGCTCGATTTTGGATGTCAACAATTTGAAAAGAAACAAACTAATTTCTTAGATTCACAAGAAACTTTCTGAGTCTAAGGAAGACTCTATATGTATTGGTATATCTGCAGAGTCTACTAGTCGAATGTCGGAGAAATGGAGAAACATATCAGGAACCTCCAGAGCAAGCAGCACCCAAAAATGTTTTTACAATCAACAAATAATGACTCCAAGGTCAGCTCAACATACCATTTAGAAATGCATTTGCTACTACATTTGAAATCAAGTCCGCATTGATAAGATTGACAAAAAAAATGAATATTTTTTATATCCCAATTGATATCTCAGAAGAAAAAATTTCAATTTTATTACAATTTTAAACAAGAATTTCATGAATAAAAAAAAACTAAAACACTTGTTTTTTTCTGCGATATCAATGGGTATAAAAACTTTTTCATTATACCTACCTGAAAACACTATATTTACATGCCTATTTAGCGCACCGAAAGTTTTACGGTGCACTGGTGTCATCAGCTGCCTACCTGCATGTCAAAATAAAATAATATGTCATTGACAGTTCTCTAGAAATCACAAATTTTTTTGTTTATTTTCTTAGCAACGGGGTAAATAACGCTTGTATTTTGACAATTTTTTGACATTCTTAGTGATAATATTTTAACAATTTGTGGTTTTCAGGTAGATATAATGAAAAGTATCGTTCATTACACGTCCATAAATGCTTTTTCCGTGCTGGCACGACTCGACTCCTAATGAAATTTATTATTTTTTAACCTGTTTCAATTATAAAATATAAGCATTCAAACAGATTTTTTGATCAGTTTTTGTAGTGACCATAATTAAAACCAGTGATTATTTAATTCCGGAATAAAATGATTGCCAGAAATTTCGTTAACAATTTTATTAAATACTATAAAATCCAATTTGGTAAAAGGTTTGCAAACATAACAGTCTCAAATAAAATTATCCAGATGATATACCGAAAATATCAATCAGCGAAATAATATTTGCATTTCAAACAGTAATTTTCCAGGATGAGGCCAGAAACAATGAAAGTTTGAAATTCTTGGTAACTAAACTTCAAGCAAAGGAAAAGGTATATGTCTTTTCTGATTTTCCAAGCGAATCTATTCAGCACCGGTTCCAGAATTTGCGAAAATACTGGCAAATCTTTTAGTATATTTACTGATTTATTAACAGACTATTGGTCGATATTAGCTTAAAGAATTTTTAAAACGGAATTTTTATTACCAATTATAAAAAAAAATTCTCATTTTAGTATCCATATGTCTGAGAATAATACAGCTTGCGTATTTTTCCCAAAAGAACCGTGAGAATATTCCACAGAATATTTTGGTTGTAATACTTCCTTACTATTTTGGATTGTTTATTACTAGATTGTTTTATTGATGTAGTCCTAGGCCCCAGGACGGCACATGTTTGTCAACGTAGTCACGTTCACAGGACGAAAGACGTAAACAACGATAAACAGGAAAAAAAATTGTGCGGTCGGGGGACCCCCGTAAGAAACAAAATTCCTTATGTTTTTTCTTCAACTCCGAATGTAATTCGAAATGAAATCTGTATATTTCAATTTTTATTTTGTATTATTTTTCAAGGCAAATAATCTAAAGAAACGAATTACATCAGAAAGTTTCATTCAATATTGCAATTTGTAAAAGTGATTTTGTGGAATGGGACGGAAGCGTGTAACAGATGTGTAACATATTTCCTCTCACTTTCTTGTAATTTGTGGAAGTAATTTCGTGAAATGAAACAGGGAGTGTGTTACAGAAAGACGCGGAAGCACGCGATATTTGATTTGACGACTGAGCGCGCGGTGGTAGAGCTGGCCGTCAGATAGCCGTCAACTAATTTTCCGAGAGGTCGGTACTGTCAGCCATTAGCTGGGCACTTAAGTTACAGCGTTGTGTATAAAGTTTGCTTGTTATATGCGTAAACTATATTAATTTAATTAATTTACTGTTGATAATATATCTCAATAAACTGCAGATAAATTGATAAAAAATTCAAGTAAGTAATAATGAATAATTATTCAAATAAAATATTTCAGTATTTAACTTTTTTAAATTTTGAGGTTGATTTCTGTCACTCCTAGTGTCAATTAAATAAAATACAATTTTGATTAAAAATAATTATTGTTTGTTACAAAAAATCTTCTTCTTCTTCTTTAATTAGATCTGTCGATCTGTTAATTGGGTCATCTTAGGATCTCTTGGGATGTCGATTGTCAGCTGTCCTTCCATCTCTTAAATGGTCTTTCTGGGGATCTTTCTCCCGCTGGTCTGTTTTGGAATGCTATCCGCGGTAGTCGATCTCCTGTATTCGGGTTACATGAGCGGACCATTGTCGTTTCTTTTATAAAAAATCATTTCAAATAATACCTGACCCATTTTTTTCAGAATAAAATTTTAAAATTGGTTATTACTAAAATTAATAATAATATTAATTAATTAATTAATATTTTATTTATCGAACTCTCGTGTGGTATCCGATAGATTATTTTTTTGACGTTACAATAAAAATCACTTTTAAGATTTTAAATTTTTTTCTTTTAACAAATTTTTATCTCTCGACTCAATATAAACTAAATGAGTAATTTAAATTAGGATGCATTAAAGTTTTAAACATAAAAAATACAATTATTATAAATGTTGTGCCCTTGGATGGAGGATATTTCAACATTGTTTTGTTCTGATGTGTTAAAAGTTAATGATACTTTCCCACTCTCTCTCAGGTTATTAATTAAATTTAAATGATTTATTATCCAATTGCAGGTAAGGTTTCAATAAAATAGATGAGCTGTGTCCTGTGATTTTTATAATTTCCCGCTTATTGATACCTGCTTTGGCAAGGTGAGACACTGTAGTCGATCGTGCGGAATGGTTGGTAATTTTAATTTTTTTAATATCGAGTCCAATCATCTCTGCAGATTCTTTTATCCACTTAGACATCATGTTCACCCCAATCGGGAAGAAAGTATGTCATCTCAATCCACGTGTTTGTCAATCTTACACGCGGGTTGGAATGCCATACTTTCTTCTCTAGGTGCGCAATATAGTATACATGGTTATTGTCGCGGATATTGTCAACAACAGGCATTCAAATATTCCAAGCGTTACAATCAAATTGAATCGTGTGATATTAGCACTGGTTCGAATCCCAATATAAACAAGTATTAGAATTTTCCTAATTTTGTTCCACAAATAATTCCAATATTCACACATATTTCACATAGTTGCCGAAAAAATAGTGTACACAATACTCCTGGAAACTGTTTTATAAACTTGCAGACTTCCAGGACTTTCCAATCCTCAAAAAAAACATTATTTTCGTCTACTCTCTTTCGTAGCTATAATCTTTTTCTTTCTAGTACAATCCAATACCTTTCGGAGCCAATTATTATTAGGTTTATTTATCCAAACCAGTGCCACGTCTTATTCGTTCTCTATAGAGTACTCAGTTCAATAATAACATTATAACAAATATAGTCAAAATTAGCAGCTAACAATAAATCAAAGTACTCAGTTCAATAATAAACTTATAACAAATATAGTCAAAATCAACAGCCAACAATAAATCAAAGTACTCAGTTTTGGCATATTATCTAATGCAATAAATAGTTTTTAATAATGTATTATATTAATAAATTAACCAAAATCCAAAATATCAACAACGAAGGTAAGATAGAATGGTCAAGTTAAAAATTAAATGGTTTTTCTTCAAAATCCAATTAAGATGGCCCAAATACAGCCAGATATGAAAGAAAAACCGTAGAGGCCTTGCACACTTGTTAATATCACACCATCCCAAAAACTCTCACCACACCACTCCCAAGACTGTCACCACACGACTACCTACTTCCCAGGCCGGATATCAAGAAAAATGACACGGAACCGACGTCGACCAACAATATTCGCAAATCTATGTTCCACACTCAGAATCGCGCTCGTCCGTGTTGATAGCCAGCCCCATCCACACAGAAATGCAAACCAAACAATAATATAACCGACAACACACAACAATCGAGGCCAAAAACCAAAGCAAAATCTAATAACGAAAACCCCCCCCCCCCACTTAATCTCCATCGATTAACAAAAATGCCACAGCCATTAACAATCGAATCCTATCACAATAAGGTATGCAACACTATTTACAACGAATGATATATTTAAGTTACAACAAAATACGGTACGCGATACTATTTACGAGTACCTGAGGAATACAAAACTATCAGAGACACAATTATAATGGAACTGTAGAAGGGAAAAAATAGGCACGTTACACCAGGTTGCGTGTTGATTTTTAAAATCTTAAAATAATTTTTGATCATCATCAGATTTCTCTCCAAAACTGAAGTTTCGTAACTATAAATGTTTTTTTATTGGTGCTTTTATAATATCTCTCAATTTAGAATAGTAGAGCTGACCAATTTAATCCCGACTTTTGTAAATTGTTAAATTGTTGAAGTTATTGTTGTTTTTTGTTCTTTCATTTCGTATGATCTGTTACCTTTTCTCCTAAGTATTATAGTATATTTATTACTTTATGCTACATTTTTAAAAAAAGAGAGAAAGTCGTTTTGGAGCACACCACTTTTACTTCTTAAAATGTGTATCGAATGATAAAACGCAGTATTGTGCAATAAGTATTACAAACCGGCTCTGAATCTCTCTTTATCCAGCATTTCCAGCTCGCTTCGGAGTTTTGCAAGAAGTTATCTGCTCTTGTATAAATAATGTGTTTTTGTGAACAAAGTTTAAGTAACAGGCTGTCTAGAATCGAGAACGGCGGCATCTGAATATATTGATTGACTTTAAATTAGCTTTGTATCTGAAATAGAAAATTGAGACGCGCTATACGATGCATTCCGGCGAATGATAAAACTGTATTATTGAAGTCTGAAACCTAGAGAAAAGTTGTTCTTTGTATGTCGATAATTTCGGGAATTGTATTTCGTATAATGGCTGTAATTGAATTCTCAGATATACGGATTTTACGACATAAAACAAAGGTGTGGATAGAAAGTTAAAAATATACTAAGTACTTATTATCCAAATGGGAAAATGTAGCAAATTCTTGCAAAAACTTTTTACCTTAAAATTACATTTAAACAGTACGTATACTTTTTACATTTTTTGTTGCCTTATATGAGGATAGTTCACGAATTGTCCCTAACATAGTTAGCATTGAATGACAAATGCAAATAAAGTATCAGGCAAAAGCTTATTGTATGACATTAGTGTGGTGTGCCAATTAGCATCAGCGCATTAGTTCGTGTATGTTAAATATTTTTTTTTCCATTGAGGTGTGCGTGATTTTATTAAAATGGACAAAATTGAGATAAGAGGTGCAATAAAGTACCTCTGTAAAAAGGGGTTATTACCGCAATAAGTTTATAAGGACATGGTAGAAGTATTGGGTGACTCTGCCGCTTCGTACCGGGCAATCAAAAAGTAGTCACGAGATTTTAAACTGGTAAGAGAGTCCTGTCAACATGCACCAGTTGCAGAAGTCCTTAAAACTGTGGTGACCAAAGAAAATGTGAATTTAGTCCATGACATGGTATTAAATGACAATTACAGTCAAGGCTATAGCAGAGTCATGTAGGTCTTTTGTTGGAACCGTTAAAAAATTTTTGCATCGGGGTCTCAAAAAACTCTCTGCACGTTAGGTTCCACGAATGCTGATGGCAGACGAGAAGCGTGTTCGCCAGGTTGCTGCGGAGACAAATTTTCGATGAATTTAAGCGACAATTTCTTACGGTCGACGAAACATGCGTTTATCATTTTGATCCAGAATCAAAAAAACACAAAGCATGGAATGACAACATAGAAGTTCCCCTCCCCCTCGAAAATTTATAGATCGTGGCTACAGTTTTTTGGAATTTTGAGAGAATTATTTTCGTGGATTATTAAACGCGTGGGCGCACCATAACAGGTGAAAAGATAAGAGGAAAATTGAATCGAGGTGTGATATTTCAGAAGAGCATAGCCCATGAAAATAGAGACAAATCACTAATTTTTCTACGGTGTTCCAGAGAAGTGAGCGAGTTTGTAAGCGAGGCATCACCGACCAGACGAATTGCCCTTTTTCGGACGGAATTTTTGGTGGATTAAAAAACGTTCCGTTTCAAGTTATTTGTAATTCGTAGTTATTGTTTAAAATCAATATTTATTAATATAAAAACTCTGCAATGGTCCTTAATTTACATTTTTTTAACATTTAATTCACAAAATATCCATGAATATAATATTTGCAAATTTTCTATAATGAGTAGATACTAAGAAAACTGTTCGACAAGTCGCACTTGTCAAATGCGCAAATAATTGAAATTTTTACCGACAACCGGCAGGACTTCGCCAGTGGCCAATAATTGTACAAGTAATGGCCGAGTTAACCACTCCCACTACATGGCAAATATAGGCAAGTGACAAATATTTTACGGGCTCACAATAAACATTAAAAAACTAAGTAAATGGTATCTACAAAACATATATAGATACTGACAACACTCACAGTTGGAGAAAGTAAAGAACTACAGATACTTGTGACTTGAATAACACACAACAACGATTAAGAAATATGAGTTGCTACGAGCAATAATTCAGGGAAAAATAAAAGGAAAACGGAGTATTGGAAGAAGAAGAATATCGTGATTAAGACATCTGAGGGAATAATATCGATGCAGCTTAATAGAATTGTTAAGAGTAACAGTAGACAGAGTAAAGATATCTAACCTCCGATAGGAGATAGCATTTTAAAAAGAAGACAAATATTTTCCAAATACACGACTAGTGAAAGTCCGTCCTAAAATGTTAATCGTATTTTTGGATTTTCGAGAAGCAAACAACATTGTTTTGTATTCTGTTATAAACTTCCCAGTTATTTCGGTTGGACTACAAACTCTGGCAATAAGATTCTAGCACTGATATGATACAACTACACTATTTTTAAAATTCTTTTGGGAACAATCAGGTGATTATAGGAGGTGGTCGTGAATAGAAAGGGCGGGTGTATTGATGTATAATCCATGTTTTTTGTTGATTCCAACCAGATTGACGTCGCTCTACGCGTTCTCGTAGTCGTCCTAAAACTTCAAAGTAATAGGTTTGATTGATATTATACCTTTCGGGAACCCAGGCACCCATTTCTAGTTATTTTTCACCTAACGTCAAAAAAAAATGCTCATCAGCATCATTTACGATTTGCTTATCTTGGTTTTTTTTATTCTAGGTGATGATGATGACTTTAAATTTATGGATTGCCTCTGTGTTTCTGGATCATACTGCAATGCAAGTGATTTTTTAGTAAATCCAGTCAAGCAAACTTTTTGGGGTGTAAGGGGTGATAGCATGTTAACATGCCTTGGTGTAATGCTAGCCCAACTGACAACCTCACCTGCACGCGGTGCACCCTGCTAGAGAACTAAAGAGGCTCTGTCGACCGAATGATTGCCGGTATAAGCAGTCTTCTCTTATTAGTCAATAGCTTTAGATTAAAGAACTGACGAAAGAAAGGCACCTGAGATTAAAAATCACTAAAGATTAAAGAACCAGCAAATAGCCAACAAGAGGGAAATGAAAAAGTTAAAAGAAAAACTATTGCATTGAAGATCTTTATTGATTATCCTTGGATACGCATTCGATTAATTCTTATTATGTTGAAAACTCTAATATAAAAGGACTTTTGTCCAGGTAGTCTAAAGTGGTGAGGAGGTGCGGAGAATACCCCAGTTTCAACCAGATATCAAAAATAGCTACTTGTAATGTTTAAATATATTTTTCAGCCGGATGGTTTGATAACTTAATATAGGAAAGAAACAGAATGTAAATAAACAATTCTGAAGTAAGTGAAGTCCGCTGGTATGGAAATGTAATGATTAAATCAAAAGGTAAAGTATTTTATTACTCCGGTAACAATAATACTGACCAAAATCATCAACATATCTTAATGGATGAGAACTTACAACTGCCGTCTTGGACATATAGAAAAATCTGCCGTCGCCGCGGAAGACACAATTAATAATAATGATCACAAAATTAAATTAGAGGACACCCAAGTTTTATGCACCACATCTGCATATAACCCGGGGCTCTATAGAGAAGCGATTAAAATGCATAAACACCAGCAGAACTTTAATAGATCTGAGAAAACACTTAAAACACTTAAAATCAATAGAACATGGTTACCTGTACTTGAAAATACAACGCTGCTTCCTCACAAACATAAGAAGAATGACTCCGGAACGTGACCTATTCCTGAGTAGCTCTCAAATATGCTCCGCTCACTAAAACGTACATAACCTGCGATCGTGACGTACAAATGTCACCATCCGTCCGCCTTAAAAAGCACAAAGGACATTACATCTCCAGAAGATGCCATCCATTGGAGATGGCGAAACGTCAAGAATAAAGTTCTTAAGTACTTTTATGGTGTAGCCTTTAAAATCCTTAGAGGCCAGATTTTTCGTTAGCACCATCCATTATAGCATAAAGGAAATTATGACACCTGTCTGTTCGACAGGTGCGATAAGTTAAAGAAGCCAGTGTCATTCTTTAGTACATCAGTAACTGATTCGTATTGTACAGGTGTTGTGATGTCTTTTTTACGAATTCCTTACCCCTCTTTATTGTTTAGAATATTTT